>OX401854.1:11800000-12112500 GCA_947859175.1 Gandaritis pyraliata | reverse complement strand
AACCTAACCTAACCTAACCTAACCTAACCTAACCTAACCTAACCTAACCTAACCTAACCTAACCTAACCTAACCTAACCTAACCTAACCTAACCTAACCTAACCTAACCTAACCTAACCTAACCTAACCTAACCTAACCTAACCTAACCTAACCTAACCTAACCTAACCTAACCTAACCTAACCTAACCTAACCTAACCTAACCTAACCTAACCTAACCTAACCTAACCTAACCTAACCTAACCTAACCTAACCTAACCTAACCTAACCTAACCTAACCTAACCTAACCTAACCTAACCTAACCTAACCTAACCTAACCTAACCTAACCTAACCTAACCTAACCTAACCTAACCTAACCTAACCTAACCTAACCTAACCTAACCTAACCTAACCTAACCTAACCTAACCTAACCTAACCTAACCTAACCTAACCTAACCTAACCTAACCTAACCTAACCTAACCTAACCTAACCTAACCTAACCTAACCTAACCTAACCTAACCTAACCTAACCTAACCTAACCTAACCTAACCTAACCTAACCTAACCTAACCTAACCTAACCTAACCTAACCTAACCTAACCTAACCTAACCTAACCTAACCTAACCTAACCTAACCTAACCTAACCTAACCTAACCTAACCTAACCTAACCTAACCTAACCTAACCTAACCTAACCTAACCTAACCTAACCTAACCTAACCTAACCTAACCTAACCTAACCTAACCTAACCTAACCTAACCTAACCTAACCTAACCTAACCTAACCTAACCTAACCTAACCTAACCTAACCTAACCTAACCTAACCTAACCTAACCTAACCTAACCTAACCTAACCTAACCTAACCTAACCTAACCTAACCTAACCTAACCTAACCTAACCTAACCTAACCTAACCTAACCTAACCTAACCTAACCTAACCTAACCTAACCTAACCTAACCTAACCTAACCTAACCTAACCTAACCTAACCTAACCTAACCTAACCTAACCTAACCTAACCTAACCTAACCTAACCTAACCTAACCTAACCTAACCTAACCTAACCTAACCTAACCTAACCTAACCTAACCTAACCTAACCTAACCTAACCTAACCTAACCTAACCTAACCTAACCTAACCTAACCTAACCTAACCTAACCTAACCTAACCTAACCGTTGAGATATTGTCGCGTGCCGCACATCAAAATAAGCGTCTCGACGCCCATTGCGCGTTAAAATTATAATAGGACCCACGTTCTATATAAAAAACGTGGAATTTTGACGTTTTTCGCGCAATTTTCTAGGGACTTAGAATATTTTTACATTATTTTTATTTTTATTTTCAAAATTTATTTTTTAAAATTGATTGGTACTGTGTTTAGACCGTTGTTTGTGGTGCGTTGCGCCGGTTTAGCGCGAATTTTCATTTTTGAAAATTCGCATTTTCTTAATTAGGTGAAAATTGGAAACATTTTTCTTGACTCCATACTTGAGTGACCATAGCCGTGCGCTATATCGTTGGAAGCGGCTCGCCGCGCTCTATCCGTGGAGCCCGTTCATCGGTGCACCTGTCATAGAAAAATCGTTGAAAAATTGGGTTTTTCCTCTGAGTTTGGTCGTTTTTCGCGCGTTTTTTCGCTCTGTCCCGTCCATCTGGCGTGTTTCTGCAAATCGCGTGGCTGGTTCACCCTTGCCCGACGTCCCCGCACGTACCTGCAAAAGAAAAAACACGATTATCGCCTAAATTCACGAAAAAATCAGGAAAGTTCTCCCACCACCTATCGTTCAAGTAGGCCCGAATGCACCTAAGCTGAGACGTATTTGCATACTACATACAAAAACATAAAAAATTTTGTTGAGATATTGTCGCGTGCCGCACATCAAAATAAGCGTCTCGACGCCCATTGCGCGTTAAAATTATAATAGGACCCACGTTCTATATAAAAAACGTGGAATTTTGACGTTTTTCGCGCAATTTTCTAGGGACTTAGAATATTTTTACATTATTTTTATTTTTATTTTCAAAATTTATTTTTTAAAATTGATTGGTACTGTGTTTAGACCGTTGTTTGTGGTGCGTTGCGCCGGTTTAGCGCGAATTTTCATTTTTGAAAATTCGCATTTTCTTAATTAGGTGAAAATTGGAAACATTTTTCTTGACTCCATACTTGAGTGACCATAGCCGTGCGCTATATCGTTGGAAGCGGCTCGCCGCGCTCTATCCGTGGAGCCCGTTCATCGGTGCACCTGTCATAGAAAAATCGTTGAAAAATTGGGTTTTTCCTCTGAGTTTGGTCGTTTTTCGCGCGTTTTTTCGCTCTGTCCCGTCCATCTGGCGTGTTTCTGCAAATCGCGTGGCTGGTTCACCCTTGCCCGACGTCCCCGCACGTACCTGCAAAAGAAAAAACACGATTATCGCCTAAATTCACGAAAAAATCAGGAAAGTTCTCCCACCACCTATCGTTCAAGTAGGCCCGAATGCACCTAAGCTGAGACGTATTTGCATACTACATACAAAAACATAAAAAATTTTGTTGAGATATTGTCGCGTGCCGCACATCAAAATAAGCGTCTCGACGCCCATTGCGCGTTAAAATTATAATAGGACCCACGTTCTATATAAAAAACGTGGAATTTTGACGTTTTTCGCGCAATTTTCTAGGGACTTAGAATATTTTTACATTATTTTTATTTTTATTTTCAAAATTTATTTTTTAAAATTGATTGGTACTGTGTTTAGACCGTTGTTTGTGGTGCGTTGCGCCGGTTTAGCGCGAATTTTCATTTTTGAAAATTCGCATTTTCTTAATTAGGTGAAAATTGGAAACATTTTTCTTGACTCCATACTTGAGTGACCATAGCCGTGCGCTATATCGTTGGAAGCGGCTCGCCGCGCTCTATCCGTGGAGCCCGTTCATCGGTGCACCTGTCATAGAAAAATCGTTGAAAAATTGGGTTTTTCCTCTGAGTTTGGTCGTTTTTCGCGCGTTTTTTCGCTCTGTCCCGTCCATCTGGCGTGTTTCTGCAAATCGCGTGGCTGGTTCACCCTTGCCCGACGTCCCCGCACGTACCTGCAAAAGAAAAAACACGATTATCGCCTAAATTCACGAAAAAATCAGGAAAGTTCTCCCACCACCTATCGTTCAAGTAGGCCCGAATGCACCTAAGCTGAGACGTATTTGCATACTACATACAAAAACATAAAAAATTTTGTTGAGATATTGTCGCGTGCCGCACATCAAAATAAGCGTCTCGACGCCCATTGCGCGTTAAAATTATAATAGGACCCACGTTCTATATAAAAAACGTGGAATTTTGACGTTTTTCGCGCAATTTTCTAGGGACTTAGAATATTTTTACATTATTTTTATTTTTATTTTCAAAATTTATTTTTTAAAATTGATTGGTACTGTGTTTAGACCGTTGTTTGTGGTGCGTTGCGCCGGTTTAGCGCGAATTTTCATTTTTGAAAATTCGCATTTTCTTAATTAGGTGAAAATTGGAAACATTTTTCTTGACTCCATACTTGAGTGACCATAGCCGTGCGCTATATCGTTGGAAGCGGCTCGCCGCGCTCTATCCGTGGAGCCCGTTCATCGGTGCACCTGTCATAGAAAAATCGTTGAAAAATTGGGTTTTTCCTCTGAGTTTGGTCGTTTTTCGCGCGTTTTTTCGCTCTGTCCCGTCCATCTGGCGTGTTTCTGCAAATCGCGTGGCTGGTTCACCCTTGCCCGACGTCCCCGCACGTACCTGCAAAAGAAAAAACACGATTATCGCCTAAATTCACGAAAAAATCAGGAAAGTTCTCCCACCACCTATCGTTCAAGTAGGCCCGAATGCACCTAAGCTGAGACGTATTTGCATACTACATACAAAAACATAAAAAATTTTGTTGAGATATTGTCGCGTGCCGCACATCAAAATAAGCGTCTCGACGCCCATTGCGCGTTAAAATTATAATAGGACCCACGTTCTATATAAAAAACGTGGAATTTTGACGTTTTTCGCGCAATTTTCTAGGGACTTAGAATATTTTTACATTATTTTTATTTTTATTTTCAAAATTTATTTTTTAAAATTGATTGGTACTGTGTTTAGACCGTTGTTTGTGGTGCGTTGCGCCGGTTTAGCGCGAATTTTCATTTTTGAAAATTCGCATTTTCTTAATTAGGTGAAAATTGGAAACATTTTTCTTGACTCCATACTTGAGTGACCATAGCCGTGCGCTATATCGTTGGAAGCGGCTCGCCGCGCTCTATCCGTGGAGCCCGTTCATCGGTGCACCTGTCATAGAAAAATCGTTGAAAAATTGGGTTTTTCCTCTGAGTTTGGTCGTTTTTCGCGCGTTTTTTCGCTCTGTCCCGTCCATCTGGCGTGTTTCTGCAAATCGCGTGGCTGGTTCACCCTTGCCCGACGTCCCCGCACGTACCTGCAAAAGAAAAAACACGATTATCGCCTAAATTCACGAAAAAATCAGGAAAGTTCTCCCACCACCTATCGTTCAAGTAGGCCCGAATGCACCTAAGCTGAGACGTATTTGCATACTACATACAAAAACATAAAAAATTTTGTTGAGATATTGTCGCGTGCCGCACATCAAAATAAGCGTCTCGACGCCCATTGCGCGTTAAAATTATAATAGGACCCACGTTCTATATAAAAAACGTGGAATTTTGACGTTTTTCGCGCAATTTTCTAGGGACTTAGAATATTTTTACATTATTTTTATTTTTATTTTCAAAATTTATTTTTTAAAATTGATTGGTACTGTGTTTAGACCGTTGTTTGTGGTGCGTTGCGCCGGTTTAGCGCGAATTTTCATTTTTGAAAATTCGCATTTTCTTAATTAGGTGAAAATTGGAAACATTTTTCTTGACTCCATACTTGAGTGACCATAGCCGTGCGCTATATCGTTGGAAGCGGCTCGCCGCGCTCTATCCGTGGAGCCCGTTCATCGGTGCACCTGTCATAGAAAAATCGTTGAAAAATTGGGTTTTTCCTCTGAGTTTGGTCGTTTTTCGCGCGTTTTTTCGCTCTGTCCCGTCCATCTGGCGTGTTTCTGCAAATCGCGTGGCTGGTTCACCCTTGCCCGACGTCCCCGCACGTACCTGCAAAAGAAAAAACACGATTATCGCCTAAATTCACGAAAAAATCAGGAAAGTTCTCCCACCACCTATCGTTCAAGTAGGCCCGAATGCACCTAAGCTGAGACGTATTTGCATACTACATACAAAAACATAAAAAATTTTGTTGAGATATTGTCGCGTGCCGCACATCAAAATAAGCGTCTCGACGCCCATTGCGCGTTAAAATTATAATAGGACCCACGTTCTATATAAAAAACGTGGAATTTTGACGTTTTTCGCGCAATTTTCTAGGGACTTAGAATATTTTTACATTATTTTTATTTTTATTTTCAAAATTTATTTTTTAAAATTGATTGGTACTGTGTTTAGACCGTTGTTTGTGGTGCGTTGCGCCGGTTTAGCGCGAATTTTCATTTTTGAAAATTCGCATTTTCTTAATTAGGTGAAAATTGGAAACATTTTTCTTGACTCCATACTTGAGTGACCATAGCCGTGCGCTATATCGTTGGAAGCGGCTCGCCGCGCTCTATCCGTGGAGCCCGTTCATCGGTGCACCTGTCATAGAAAAATCGTTGAAAAATTGGGTTTTTCCTCTGAGTTTGGTCGTTTTTCGCGCGTTTTTTCGCTCTGTCCCGTCCATCTGGCGTGTTTCTGCAAATCGCGTGGCTGGTTCACCCTTGCCCGACGTCCCCGCACGTACCTGCAAAAGAAAAAACACGATTATCGCCTAAATTCACGAAAAAATCAGGAAAGTTCTCCCACCACCTATCGTTCAAGTAGGCCCGAATGCACCTAAGCTGAGACGTATTTGCATACTACATACAAAAACATAAAAAATTTTGTTGAGATATTGTCGCGTGCCGCACATCAAAATAAGCGTCTCGACGCCCATTGCGCGTTAAAATTATAATAGGACCCACGTTCTATATAAAAAACGTGGAATTTTGACGTTTTTTGACGTTTTTCGCGCAATTTTCTAGGGACTTAGAATATTTTTACATTATTTTTATTTTTATTTTCAAAATTTATTTTTTAAAATTGATTGGTACTGTGTTTAGACCGTTGTTTGTGGTGCGTTGCGCCGGTTTAGCGCGAATTTTCATTTTTGAAAATTCGCATTTTCTTAATTAGGTGAAAATTGGAAACATTTTTCTTGACTCCATACTTGAGTGACCATAGCCGTGCGCTATATCGTTGGAAGCGGCTCGCCGCGCTCTATCCGTGGAGCCCGTTCATCGGTGCACCTGTCATAGAAAAATCGTTGAAAAATTGGGTTTTTCCTCTGAGTTTGGTCGTTTTTCGCGCGTTTTTTCGCTCTGTCCCGTCCATCTGGCGTGTTTCTGCAAATCGCGTGGCTGGTTCACCCTTGCCCGACGTCCCCGCACGTACCTGCAAAAGAAAAAACACGATTATCGCCTAAATTCACGAAAAAATCGCCCGCCCACCCTCCCATATTGAAGTTACTAGGGTAAGAGAAGTTAATTTTCAGAGGGAAGATCACCTTTAAACCTCAATAACTTCTAAACCAAAGCACATTTCTGAATACGGTTTTCGGATTTCGCATTGTGTAAATATAGGCCTTTTGCGTATTTGATAAATAAACATCTAAGTATCGTCCCTTAAGATTTGACTTTATAATTTCATAATTCGTAAAAAATTGACATATCCCACCTCTATAGGGGTGGTTACGTCCTTAAGAAAACAGATTTAGAATCTGTCTCTGTCGAGAACACAGTTTTTGTTAGTATTAGTTAGCTATAAGATAGATAATAAAAATATTATATACAAATTGACAAAAATAATTTTCTCTATACTACTTTTACAAATTTACCTTAGATTATCTTTACACGTGTCCCTCTAACCTCTTTACAATATGTTCGGCTTCCGCACTCCTGCCAAGAGCAGACAAACTTCAAACGAGCTCCCCAGAAGAACCTCAACTACACCACCAGCTGTGCAGGAAAGTGACAGGCCGTCAACGTCAAGCGTCCGGAGAAGTATCGGAGAGTGGGAGTCTGGCAAAACAGACTCACTCACTCCAACCACTCCGAAGAAATCTGCGCCGGTGGAACTCCCAAAGCCGAAAAAAGTACCTTCGCAAGGAAGTAAAGTGGGTGTGAAGGTACCGATGGAGGCTGTGAGAAGTCCACCGGCACAGCCCAAATACACCAGTCGACTGGCCGAGGCAAAGGCTTGTCTTACGAAAGCAAAGATGAATATGGGGAACTCTAGAAATATTAAGACAGAGATAAAAACTGAGGTACTACACGCAATTGAGAGATTGTATCAGTTAGTTAAAGAATCGGAAAGTGAAAAAGAATCAGGAGAAAAGAAGATGACTAAACCGGAGAAACAAAAAGAGCCAGAGAAAGAGGAAAAGACGGAGAAGGGAAAGGAAGAAAAAGACCTTATAGAGAAACTGGAAGAGCATGCAAAGCTCATACGTGAGAACAGCATTAAGATGGAAAAGTTACAGGAGAAGATAGAATCACAGCAGGAAAGAATGGAAAAGCAGACGTACGCGAGTGTAGCAGCGGCGCATCCTGGGAGGCAGTTCCCTGAGCACACCGCGCTTTACTCAGTCGTAGTTACGTCGAAGGATGACCAAGATAAAGGAGATGAAGTCATGAAAAAGATAAGAGATACGATTAAAGCAAAGGAAGGAGGAATAGCCATAGAAAAGATCCGGAAAGCAAAGGATAGAAAAGTGATTGTGGGATGTAAAACAGAGGAGGAAAGACAGCAAGTAAAGGAAAGACTAAAGAGTGCGGAAGAGTACCTAACCGTAGAAGAGGTTAAAAATAAGAACCCATTGGTGATCCTCAAAAATGTGTTCGCCTTTAACACAGACCAGGATATAATGAATTCCATCTGGAAACAAAATAGTAAATTGTTAAAAGATTTGGACCAAACAGTAAATAAAATAGATATTGTGTATAAGAAAAACACCAGAAATAATCAGACACAGCACGTAATCATGAGGGTGTCCCCTGCAGTATGGCAGCGTCTGGTCCATGCAGAAACCGTCGTCATAGACCTCCAGCGAGTAAAAGTGGCTGACCAGTCACCACTTGTGCAATGCTCGCTGTGTCTCGGCTATGGCCATGGGCGACGGTTCTGCACGGAGACCATCGTCAAATGCAGCCACTGTGGGGGGCCCCACATGAGGACGGAGTGTGCTGACTGGCTCGCCGGTGCGACTCCTTCCTGCTGCAACTGCCTGCACGCCAAGGCTGATAAGGCAGATCATAGCGCCTTCAGCCCTGAGTGTGCAATCAGGAGGAAGTGGGACGCACTGGCTAGGGCCACCATAGCCTACCACTGCTAAAGTGGCCCCTGGCAAAGCTATAAGCGCAAAAAGGCGCCGCCACCGAAGAGCCACAAAAGTAGCTGTCCAAGTAAACTGTCTTGGCCATGTTGACCATGGTCGGCCGCTTACCCCTGAAAAGCGAAACAACAACAAGCACTCGGTGAGAAAAGTCTCGGGCATAAAACAAAAAACTTTGGCCTTCAACTGTAAAATAGTAAAAAACATTAAAATACGTAAAAAATTAAAATATAAGTTAGATAAGCCTTGTTGGCATTTATATATTGATGTATATATAATACAACCAGCAAAAACTTCATAAGTAGCACATGTAAAAAACAGTAAAATAGAATCAATAATTTTAAGTTAAAAATAAAATGCAAAAACCACAAAAACAAAAAAGTTAAATAAGTACCCTACCATTTAAGTTAAACAATTAAAATTAGTATTAGATTCCAGGTGTCAAATATTATTAATTATACACATGTATTGTGTCTGTAGGAATAAGTAAATATTTGTACAAATTAAAGAAGTATTAAAACCTTGGTAAACAAAAATTTAAAAATACTGAAAATGTTAAGATGCTTGTACTTAAGTATTCAAAGCTAAAATTAGTTTAAAAACAGATAAAGTAAAATAATCATAACAGTTTTAATTTGCGTAATTTGGTAAAGATAAATATGTGATAAATAGTTAAAGTCTTTTTTTTTTTGAAACATAAAATGTAAATCATCAAAATTGTAAAACCAACTACTCGGCATCCTGGCTGAGGGACACTGTGGTACCGTTTAGAAACGGTAATCTGAAAAAAAAAAAAAAAAAAAAAAAAAAAAAAAAAACCTAACCTAACCTAACCTAACCTAACCTAACCTAACCTAACCTAACCTAACCTAACCTAACCTAACCTAACCTAACCTAACCTAACCTAACCTAACCTAACCTAACCTAACCTAACCTAACCTAACCTAACCTAACCTAACCTAACCTAACCTAACCTAACCTAACCTAACCTAACCTAACCTAACCTAACCTAACCTAACCTAACCTAACCTAACCTAACCTAACCTAACCTAACCTAACCTAACCTAACCTAACCTAACCTAACCTAACCTAACCTAACCTAACCTAACCTAACCTAACCTAACCTAACCTAACCTAACCTAACCTAACCTAACCTAACCTAACCTAACCTAACCTAACCTAACCTAACCTAACCTAACCTAACCTAACCTAACCTAACCTAACCTAACCTAACCTAACCTAACCTAACCTAACCTAACCTAACCTAACCTAACCTAACCTAACCTAACCTAACCTAACCTAACCTAACCTAACCTAACCTAACCTAACCTAACCTAACCTAACCTAACCTAACCTAACCTAACCTAACCTAACCTAACCTAACCTAACCTAACCTAACCTAACCTAACCGTCCTGGAGAAGATGCTGGTCGGGCGCCTCAAATGGCACCTGATTCCGAAGATGAGCACCCGCCAATACGGCTTTACGCCCCAAAAGAGCACTGAAGACTCCCTCTATGACCTGACAAAACACATACAGAGCAAATTAGAACAGAAGAAGCTACTAGTTATCATATCGTTGGACATAGAGGGAGCCTTCGATAGCGCGTGGTGGCCAGCCATAAGGGTAAGGTTAGCCGAAGCAGGTTGCCCTGTTAACTTGAGACGTCTGATAGACGGCTACCTTCAGGACCGAAGCGTAAGAGTGCGATACGCAGGGCATGAATACCAAAAGCCCACAAATAAAGGTTGTGTTCAAGGATCTATTAGTGGACCAATACTATGGAACCTCCTCCTGGATCCTCTCCTGCAAGGCCTAGAGCAGCGAGGTGATTATAGTCAAGCCTTCGCTGACGACGTGGTGCTCGTATTTGATGGCGATACAGCGCTGGAGGTGCAAAGACAGGCCAATGCCGCCCTCGCCTATGTCCGGGAGTGGGGTATCAGAAATAAACTAAAGTTTGCGCCGCATAAAACTAGCGCGATGATCATCACCCGTAAACTAAAGTACGATACCCCACACCTGAGCATGGGCGGGGTCGACATTGGCATGTCAGAAGAGATCAAACTCCTGGGGCTCACCATCGATAACAAGCTGACTTTTAACAAACATACAGCAGAGGTATGTAGGAAAGCTTCGAACATCTACAAGCAGTTGTCGAAAGCCGCCAGGAGCAGCTGGGGTCTCCACCCGGAAGTGATCCGCATCATCTACACGGCTACGGTTGAGCCGACTATAATGTACGCAGCTAGTGTATGGGCGCATGCTACCGAAAAAATCAAGGTACGGAAGCAGCTAAACGCAGTACAGAGAGTCTTCGCCCAAAAACTTACAAAAGCCTACCGAACTGTCTCCCTAAACTCAGCTCTAGTCTTGGCCGGGATACTCCCACTGGATCTGAGAATCCAGGAAGCCGCAGCCTTGTACGAAGCCAAGCGTGGAGTTCCGCAGCCTGGTTTGGGAGACAGAGAGGTAGAGCAAATGGTGGCGTATAGCCTGGCCCCGCACCCAGCAAACAATATGAGCCTAGAGTTTATAAGCCTGATAGACCAACAAGACCTTGCAGAACACAACAGGCAGGCAGTCCGCATTTTCACTGATGGCAGCAAGATTGAGGGGAAGGTTGGCGCAGCGCTATCTCTATGGGATGGCGAAGCGGAAACCAAGAACCTCAAACTCAAGCTGCCATCATTCTGCACCGTCTATCAGGCGGAACTCTACGCCATATGTAGAGCAACGCGGGAGATTCTGAAACGCCCCGAATCAAGTTTCGGAGTTTATAGCGACTCACGATCGGCTCTAGAAACCGTGACGAACCACGCTTCCATTCATCCCCTTGCAGTAGAAACCCGCAAGAACATAGGAACCATCACACTCCAAAACAAGGAAATATCCTTGTTTTGGATCAAAGCGCATGCAGGGATGAATGGAAACGAAAGGGCTGATGAGTTGGCAAAGGATGCTGCGTTAAAGCTTAAGAAGAAGCCAGATTATGACAGGTGTCCGGTCTCATATATCAAACGACAAATCCGTATGGACTCGCTTGATGTATGGAACCGGAGATACCAAACGGGAAATACAGCTGCGGTCACAAAGATCTTTTTCCCAAATGCAGTAGAAGCCTACAGAACTGTGAGAAAGCTTGAACTGTCATACATTCTGACTCAGGTAATGACGGGGCACGGCGGGTTCTCTGAGTACTTAGCCCGTTTTAAGTGCAAAGAGAACCCGGCGTGCATCTGCGACCCGGAGGAAGCCGAATCAGTCCAACACATCCTGTTTGATTGCCCAGCATTCTGTCGCGATAGATATGAGGCTGAAAATATATTAGACTATAAGATAAATGCAGAAAACTCATGTAAATTAATTGAAGGAAAAGATACAAGACCTGAATACATAAAATACTGTATAAAATTAGCAAATAAGGTGATAAATAGAAATAAAACAGATAGATAAGTTATGATTTATATATATTATAAAATATATATAATATGCATAAAAGTCAAAATAGTTAGAAAAAGTAAATATAGATAAAGTACACTAAAATATGTAAATAGGATAAGAAAAATAAAGATATAAAATGAACATAAAGATAAAAAGTTCAAGCATAAAAATAAGACACCACCAGTTTAGAAAACTTAAGTAAACAATTTTTATTAGCAGAGAAAAAGTAGAAAGCACAAAAACAACTCTAATTACGTAAGAGGGACGAGAAAAAAAAAAAAAAAAAAAAAAAAAAAAAAAAAACCTAACCTAACCTAACCTAACCTAACCTAACCTAACCTAACCTAACCTAACCTAACCTAACCTAACCTAACCTAACCTAACCTAACCTAACCTAACCTAACCTAACCTAACCTAACCTAACCTAACCTAACCTAACCTAACCTAACCTAACCTAACCTAACCTAACCTAACCTAACCTAACCGGCATTGTGTAAATATAGGCCTTTTGCGTAACTGATAAATAAACATCTAAGTATCGTCCCTTAAGATTTGACTTTATAATTTTATAAATCGTAAAAAATTGACATATCCCACCTCTATAGGGGTGGTTACGTCCTTAAGAAAACAGATTTAGAATCTGTTTCTGTCGAGAACACAGTTTTTGTTAGTATTAGTTAGCTATAAGATAGATAATAAAAATATTATATACAAATTGACAAAAAATAATTTTCTCTATACTACTTTTACAAATTTACCTTAGATTATCTTTACACGTGTCCCTCTAACCTCTTTACAATATGTTCGGCTTCCGCACTCCTGCCAAGAGCAGACAAACTTCGAACGAGCTCCCCAGAAGAACCTCAACTACACCACCAGCTGTGCAGGAAAGTGACAGGCCGTCAACGTCAAGCGTCCGGAGAAGCATCGGAGAGTGGGAGTCTGGCAAAACAGACTCACTCACTCCAACCACTCCGAAGAAATCTGCGCCGGTGGAACTCCCAAAGCCGAAAAAAGTACCTTCGCAAGGAAGTAAAGTGGGTGTGAAGGTACCGATGGAGGCTGTGAGAAGTCCACCGGCACAGCCCAAATACACCAGTCGACTGGCCGAGGCAAAGGCTTGTCTTACAAAAGCAAAGATGAATATGGGGAACTCTAGAAATATTAAGACAGAGATAAAAACTGAGGTACTACACGCAATTGAGAGATTGTATCAGTTAGTTAAAGAATCGGAAAGTGAAAAAGAATCAGGAGAAAAGAAGATGACTAAACCGGAGAAACAAAAAGAGCCAGAGAAAGAGGAAAAGACGGAGAAGGGAAAGGAAGAAAAAGACCTTATAGAGAAACTGGAAGAGCATGCAAAGCTCATACGTGAGAACAGTATTAAGATGGAAAAGTTACAGGAGAAGATAGAATCACAGCAGGAAAGAATGGAAAAGCAGACGTACGCGAGTGTAGCAGCGGCGCATCCTGGGAGGCAGTTCCCTGAGCACACCGCGCTTTACTCAGTCGTAGTTACGTCGAAGGATGACCAAGATAAAGGTGATGAAGTCATGAAAAAGATAAGAGATACGATTAAAGCAAAGGAAGGAGGAATAGCCATAGAAAAGATCCGGAAGGCAAAGGATAGAAAAGTGATTGTGGGATGTAAAACAGAGGAGGAAAGACAGCAAGTAAAGGAAAGACTAAAGAGTGCGGAAGAGTACCTGACAGTAGAAGAGGTTAAAAACAAGAACCCATTGGTGATCCTCAAAAATGTGTTCACCTTTAACACAGACCAGGATATAATAAATTCCATCTGGAAACAAAATAGTAAATTGTTAAAAGATTTAGACCAAACAGCAAATAAAATAGACATTGTGTATAAGAAAAACACAAGAAATAATCAGACACAGCACGTAATCATGAGGGTGTCCCCTGCAGTATGGCAGCGTCTGGTCCATGCAGAAACCGTCGTCATAGACCTCCAGCGAGTAAAAGTGGCTGACCAGTCACCACTTGTGCAATGCTCGCTGTGTCTCGGCTATGGCCATGGGCGACGGTTCTGCACGGAGACCATCGTCAAATGCAGCCACTGTGGGGGGCCCCACATGAGGACGGAGTGTGCCGACTGGCTCGCCGGTGCGACTCCTTCCTGCTGCAACTGCCTGCACGCCAAGGCTGATAAGGCAGATCATAGCGCCTTCAGTCCTGAGTGTGCAATCAGGAGGAAGTGGGACGCACTGGCTAGGGCCACCATAGCCTACCACTGCTAAAGTGGCCCCTGGCAAAGCTATAAGCGCAAAAAGGCGCCGCCACCGAAGAGCCACAAAAGTAGCTGTCCAAGTAAACTGTCTTGGCCATGTTGACCATGGTCGGCCGCTTACCCCTGAAAAGCGAAACAATAAAAAGCACTCGGTGAGAAAAGTCTCGGGCATAAAACAAAAAACTTTGGCCTTCAACTGTAAAATAGTAAAAAACATTAAAATACGTATAAAATTAAAATATAAGTTAGATAAGCCTTGTTGGCATTTATATATTGATGTATATATAATACAACCAGCAAAAACTTCATAAATAGCACATGTAAAAAACAGTTAAATAGAATTAATAGATTTAAGTTAAAAATAAAATGCAAAAACCACAAAAACAAAAAAGTAAAATAAGTACCCTACCATTTAAGTTAAACAATTAAAATTAGTATTAGATTCCAGGTGTCAAATATTATTAATTATGCACATGTATTGTGTCTGTAGGAATAAGTAAATATTTGTACAAATTAAAGAAGTATTAAAACCTTGGTAAACAAAAATTTAAAAATACTTAAATTGTTAAGATGCTTGTACTAAAGTATTCAAAGCTAAAATTAGTTTAAAAACAGATAAAGTAAAATAATCATATCAGTTTTAATTTGCGTAATTTGGTAAAGATAAATATGTGATAAATAGTTAAAGTCTTTTTTTTGAAACATAAAATGTAAATCATCAAAATTGTAAAACCAACTACTCGGCATCCTGGCTGAGGGACACTGTGGTACCGTTTAGAAACGGATTTTAAAAAAAAAAAAAAAAAAAAAAAACCTAACCTAACCTAACCTAACCTAACCTAACCTAACCTAACCTAACCTAACCTAACCTAACCTAACCTAACCTAACCTAACCTAACCTAACCTAACCTAACCTAACCTAACCTAACCTAACCTAACCTAACCTAACCTAACCTAACCTAACCTAACCTAACCTAACCTAACCTAACCTAACCTAACCTAACCTAACCTAACCTAACCTAACCTAACCTAACCTAACCTAACCTAACCTAACCTAACCATAGGGAAAATCACCTTTAAACCTCAATAACTTCTAAACTAAAGCACATTTCTGAATACGGTTTTCGGATTTCGCATTGTGTAAATATAGGCCTTTTGCGTAACTGATAAATAAACATCTAAGTATCGTCCCTTAAGATTTGACTTTATAATTTTATAAATCGTAAAAAATTGACATATCCCACCTCTATAGGGGTGGTTACGTCCTTAAGAAAACAGATTTAGAATCTGTTTCTGTCGAGAACACAGTTTTTGTTAGTATTAGTTAGCTATAAGATAGATAATAAAAATATTATATACAAATTGACAAAAATAATTTTCTCTATACTACTTTTACAAAATTACCTTAGATTATCTTTACACGTGTCCCTCTAACCTCTTTACAATATGTTCGGCTTCCGCACTCCTGCCAAGAGCAGACAAACTTCGAACGAGCTCCCCAGAAGAACCTCAACTACACCACCAGCTGTGCAGGAAAGTGACAGGCCGTCAACGTCAAGCGTCCGGAGAAGCATCGGAGAGTGGGAGTCTGGCAAAACAGACTCACTCACTCCAACCACTCCGAAGAAATCTGCGCCGGTGGAACTCCCAAAGCCGAAAAAAGTACCTTCGCAAGGAAGTAAAGTGGGTGTGAAGGTACCGATGGAGGCTGTGAGAAGTCCACCGGCACAGCCCAAATACACCAGTCGACTGGCCGAGGCAAAGGCTTGTCTTACAAAAGCAAAGATGAATATGGGGAACTCTAGAAATATTAAGACAGAGATAAAAACTGAGGTACTACACGCAATTGAGAGATTGTATCAGTTAGTTAAAGAATCGGAAAGTGAAAAAGAATCAGGAGAAAAGAAGATGACTAAACCGGAGAAACAAAAAGAGCCAGAGAAAGAGGAAAAGACGGAGAAGGGAAAGGAAGAAAAAGACCTTATAGAGAAACTGGAAGAGCATGCAAAGCTCATACGTGAGAACAGTATTAAGATGGAAAAGTTACAGGAGAAGATAGAATCACAGCAGGAAAGAATGGAAAAGCAGACGTACGCGAGTGTAGCAGCGGCGCATCCTGGGAGGCAGTTCCCTGAGCACACCGCGCTTTACTCAGTCGTAGTTACGTCGAAGGATGACCAAGATAAAGGTGATGAAGTCATGAAAAAGATAAGAGATACGATTAAAGCAAAGGAAGGAGGAATAGCCATAGAAAAGATCCGGAAGGCAAAGGATAGAAAAGTGATTGTGGGATGTAAAACAGAGGAGGAAAGACAGCAAGTAAAGGAAAGACTAAAGAGTGCGGAAGAGTACCTGACCGTAGAAGAGGTTAAAAATAAGAACCCATTGGTGATCCTCAAAAATGTGTTCACCTTTAACACAGACCAGGATATAATAAATTCCATCTGGAAACAAAATTGTAAATTATTAAAAGATTTAGACCAATCAGTAAACAAAATAGACATTGTGTATAAGAAAAACACCAGAAATAATCAGACACAGCACGTTATCATGAGGGTGTCCCCTGCAGTATGGCAGCGTCTGGTCCATGCAGAAACCGTCGTCATAGACCTCCAGCGAGTAAAAGTGGCTGACCAGTCACCACTTGTGCAATGCTCGCTGTGTCTCGGCTATGGCCATGGGCGACGGTTCTGCACGGAGACCATCGTCAAATGCAGCCACTGCGGGGGGCCCCACATGAGGACGGAGTGTGCCGACTGGCTCGCCGGTGCGACTCCTTCCTGCTGCAACTGCCTGCACGCCAAGGCTGATAAGGCAGATCATAGCGCCTTCAGTCCTGAGTGTGCAATCAGGAGGAAGTGGGACGCACTGGCTAGGGCCACCATAGCCTACCACTGCTAAAGTGGCCCCTGGCAAAGCTATAAGCGCAAAAAGGCGCCGTCACCGAAGAGCCACAAAAGTAGCTGTCCAAGTAAACTGTCTTGGCCATGTTGACCATGGTCGGCCGCTTACCCCTGAAAAGCGAAACAATAACAAGCACTCGGTGAGAAAAGTCTCGGGCATAAAACAAAAAACTTTGGCCTTCAACTGTAAAATAGTAAAAAACATTAAAATACGTATAAAATTAAAATATAAGTTAGATAAGCCTTGTTGGCATTTATATATTGATGTATATATAATACAACCAGCAAAAACTTCATAAATAGCACATGTAAAAAACAGTTAAATAGAATTAATAGATTTAAGTTAAAAATAAAATGCAAAAACCACAAAAACAAAAAAGTAAAATAAGTACCCTACCATTTAAGTTAAACAATTAAAATTAGTATTAGATTCCAGGTGTCAAATATTATTAATTATGCACATGTATTGTGTCTGTAGGAATAAGTAAATATTTGTACAAATTAAAGAAGTATTAAAACCTTGGTAAACAAAAATTTAAAAATACTTAAATTGTTAAGATGCTTGTACTAAAGTATTCAAAGCTAAAATTAGTTTAAAAACAGATAAAGTAAAATAATCATATCAGTTTTAATTTGCGTAATTTGGTAAAGATAAATATGTGATAAATAGTTAAAGTCTTTTTTTTTTGAAACATAAAATGTAAATCATCAAAATTGTAAAACCAACTACTCGGCATCCTGGCTGAGGGACACTGTGGTACCGTTTAGAAACGGTAATCTGGAAAAAAAAAAAAAAAAAAAAAAAAAAAAAAACCTAACCTAACCTAACCTAACCTAACCTAACCTAACCTAACCTAACCTAACCTAACCTAACCTAACCTAACCTAACCTAACCTAACCTAACCTAACCTAACCTAACCAGATACACAACCTTTTAGTAATTGTTAGTCCTTACCCCCCCCCTCCCAAACATTACCCCCCCTTTTTTCAACGAAAAATTTTGAGGTCCAGTTTTTCGAGAACGGAAGCTCCAAATTGGACGCGGATTTTTGTGTTCGGTTTAAGTTAATTAGTATTAAGGTTATTGACTAGGAAATCGACTCTACATAGAGTCGAAATTTTTTGTAAGTTTTTTCGTGACTTTCTTTACCAAAGCTCAGTTTGACGCGGTTTCTTTTAACTGTTGGCAGTTTTTGCCACTATTTTGAGACGGACTCTAGGTAGAGTCATTGACGCCGGCACTAATTTAAAAGTTTTTCTTACACTTACCTGGGTTAGCAGTGAAGTGGCTCCTTTTGTCACCGTCGGCACCCACAAGCAGCATCTGAAAAAGAGAAAAACAAATTAGTTATAGAATTAGGGTAAATTAGTTTTAATTTTATTTTGTCTGTTTACAACTTATACAAATTTACTTTATTTTACTACTTAATCTTGCGTTGCATCGTCATAAATTTTTACTCGTTGTCCCCCTCTACACTCAACGATGTTCGGAATACGCACACCCCCCACCACCAAAACACTCAACGTCACTATTGACATGGACCGCAAATCCCCGGCTCAGACACAAAAAGCGGGACCATCAACGGCAGAACCATCTGACGCGACGGCAACCTCGAAGGTTAGGCGTAGCATAGGAGAATGGGAGACCGGAAAAGCTACAGCTGCTCCGGTATCCCATTCTCCTGATGCAAAGCAAAAGACAGCGATCTCCCCCAAAAAGGCTTCAGCGCCCGTGGCTGCAAAGCCGAGGCCGAAGGTGGGGCTCTCGCTCTCCTACGACATCAAAGCGGGAGTTCAAAAAGGCTCATCGGAAGCTGTTGAGAGATCACCGACGGGGAAGGTCAAATACGCAGATAGGCTTTCAGAGGCAAAGGCGTGCGTTACGAAAGCCAAAATTAATCTGGGGAATGCACGAAATCTCAAGACGGAGATTAAAACAGAGGTTACTATCGCGATTGACAGACTCTTCCAGCTTGTGAAGGAGGTTGAGAGCGTTAAAGGACGAGGAAATAAGGAAGTGACTAAGGAACCAGAAGAGATAAAAGAGAAGGAAAAGGAAGATAGAGGAAGGGAGGAGTCCATGTTATTGGACAAGATGGCGAAGCATGTCCAGCTCATAGAGGAAAGCAATGAGAAGATGGAAAAGCTTAGAGAAGCGATAGAGAAGCACCAGGAGGTACAGGAGCGGTTAAGCTATGCTAGCGTTGCAGCGACGTCTGCCAAGAGACAGCCTCTGGAGCAGACGGCGCTGCATTCGGTAGTGGTTACCGCAAAGAATGAGAAAGAAACAAGCGAGGAAGTACTCAATAGAATAAGGAAAGCAATCAACGCCAAGGACGGAGGAATTGAAATAGAAAGGATAAGGAAGGCTAAAGACAGAAAGATCATAGTTGGATGTAAAACAGAAAAGGAAAGGGAGATCGTAAAAGAGAAGCTTAAAAGGGCAGAAGACCACCTGAACGTGCAGGAGGTTAAGAATAAAGATCCTCTGGTGGTCCTCAAGAACGTCTTCCAGTTCAATACGGATGAGGATGTTCTGAACGCCTTGAGGAACCAGAATAAGAACCTCCTCAAAGACCTTGGCGAAAAAGATCACCGAATGCAGATCCTGTACAAGAGGCGGACTAGAAACCCCCATACGCACCATATCGTCATGAGGGTCTCTCCCAAGATTTGGCAGCGACTGATCGATGCAGAAACGGTCCAAATTGATATCCAGAGGGTGAGAGCAGAGGACCAATCACCGTTGGTCCAATGCTCTATTTGCCTAGGATATGGCCATGGTAAACGTTTCTGCACCGAACAAATCGAGAAGTGCAGTCATTGCGGGGGACCCCACATGCGATCAGAGTGCGCAGACTGGCTTGCAGCGGGAACCCCTACTTGCTGTAACTGTGTGCATGCAAAGATGGAGAAAACAGACCACAGTGCTTTTAGCCAGGACTGCCCAGTTCGAAAGAGGTGGGAGGTTTTAGCACGTGCGACGGTAGCCTATTGCTAAGGTGGTCCAAGGCATCAAATCTTCTCCAGCAAAGCCAACATCAACGCCATCTAGAGCGAGGCCATACCTAGTGGCCCAAGCAAACTTGCAGCGGAAGGCACTGGCTACCCACGAGATAATGCTTGAGGCCACAGAAAAGAAGATAGCCCTCGCGCTGCTTCAGGAGCCATACGTGGGGGGGATAGGTAAAGTGAGGGACTACAAGGGAGTAAGGATTTTCCAGTGCACAAATCCCGGTGATGCAACAGTCAAATCAGCCATCGCAGTGTTTGACAATGACATTGATGTCATACAACGCCCAGATTTGACCACTGCAAATATTGTGGTTGTCAAACTGAGAACAAGTGCCTGGGAAGTCGTAGTCGCCTCATTTTACTTTGAACCCGACCAGCCAATCGAGCCATACCTGGAGCAGCTAAAGGAGATAAAGCGCAAAGTAGGGCCAAATAAAATAATAATAGGAGGAGACTCAAATGCTAAAAGTACATGGTGGGGTAGCCTAAAGGTCGACAGTAGAGGAGAGGAAATGGCGGGAGTGATCGAAGAGATGGACATGCAGGTACTGAATGTAGGAGATACCCCCACCTTTGACACAATAAGGGGGAATAAGACATACTCCAGCTTTGTCGACATCACGGCTTGCTCGACGGATATGCTGCCTTTGGTGGAAGACTGGAGAGTGGACGACAGCATGACGAGTTCAGACCACAACACGATAATGTTTAAGGTTAGGCTAACAAAATCAAAAGGAATTAGTATAAGCAGAACTACAAGAGTATATAATACCAAAAAAGCAAACTGGAACCAATTCCATGAGGAATTGGCCCAGTTTCTACCAGAAAGCAACATAAATACAACAAATATAGAAAGCGCAGAAACTAAAGCTAAACTAGAAAACATAGTAGAATCATATATAAATACAATAACAAAAGCATGCAATAATACAATACCAAAAAAGAAAACAGACAACAAACTTACCTTGCCGTGGATGTCGGATGAACTCGCCATGCTGAAGAAGGAAGTGAACACGAAGAGACGCAGGATCCGATGCGCAGCCCCAGTCCGAAGGTCGATGGTGGTGGAAGAGTACCTGAAAGCAAAAGAAAAGTATGAATTAGAAGCAAAAATAGCACAAACAACAAGCTGGAAGGAGTTCTGTGGGAGACAGGATAGGGAAGGTTTATGGGAGTCTATATATAGAGTTATAGGTAGGACAACAAAGAGGCATGAAGATCTGCCACTCGTAAGGGAGGGAGTATCTTTGGGGCCTAAAGAGTCCGCAGAACTACTAGCAGACACCTTTTACCCAGAGGACAAGGAGGAAGAGGATAATGAGGAGCACAGGCGAATTAGGGAAAAGGCTGAAAATGTAAATGTTTCGAGTCATGATAGTCATGATGATCCACCATTTACGCTGGAAGAGCTAAAA
The DNA here is from genome assembly GCA_947859175.1 of Gandaritis pyraliata. Classification (NCBI taxonomy): domain Eukaryota; kingdom Metazoa; phylum Arthropoda; class Insecta; order Lepidoptera; family Geometridae; genus Gandaritis; species Gandaritis pyraliata. Next base: position 12,091,079 of record OX401854.1, on the reverse strand, counting down.
TTCGCACTGAGTAGTTTTAATCCTAAAAAGGCCCCAGGGTCTGATGGTCTGACATCAGACGTCTGCAAACACGCAATAGATCTGGACCCCAAAGTTTTCCTATCACTGGCAAATAAGTGTTTGGAGTTAGGATATTTTCCCAAGAAGTGGAAGGAGGCGACCGTAGTAGTACTCAGGAAACCAGGGAAGGAAAGTTACACGGAAGCCAAATCTTATCGTCCAATAGGTTTGCTGCCAGTGATGGGAAAAATATTGGAGAAAATGTTGGTGAACCGGATTAAGTGGCACGTTCTCCCACGGATGAGTACTCGCCAGTATGGTTTTATGCCCCAAAGGAGCACCGAAGACTCCCTCTATGATCTAATACAACATATACGCGGAAAGCTGGAACGGAAAAAACTTGTTACTATTATATCACTAGACATAGAGGGAGCCTTCGATAGCGCCTGGTGGCCAGCGATCAGAACCAGACTGGCTGAGGAAAGGTGTCCAATAAACATCAGGAGAGTGATGGATAGTTACCTCAACGGTAGAACGGTTAAAGTTCGGTACGCAGGAGAAGAGGTAACGAAGTCCACGTCGAAGGGTTGCGTGCAGGGCTCAATAGGAGGTCCAATCCTTTGGAACCTGCTGCTTGATCCGCTTCTCCAAGAGTTGGAGAAACGAGGCGATTATTGCCAAGCGTTCGCCGACGATGTGGTCCTGGTCTTTAACGCAGACACAGCATTGGAGATCCAAAGACAGGCAAATGCCGCCCTCGCCTATGTTCGAGACTGGGGAATCCGAAACAAGTTGAGGTTCGCGCTTCATAAGACGAACGCAATGGTGGTGACGCGCAAACTGAAATACGATATCCCGGTCTTGAGCATGGGCGGGGTAGGCATAAGTATGTCTAAGGAAATCAAACTGTTGGGACTCATCATAGACAGCCAGCTTACATTTAACAGCCACGTAGCGGCAACTTGCAAAAAGGCGTTGAATTTATATAGGCAACTGTCTCGAGCAGCCAAAATTAGTTGGGGTTTGCACCCAGACGTCATTCGGACCATCTACGTTGCTGTGGTTGAACCAGTCATCATGTATGCGTCTGCAGTATGGGCACCGTCGGCTAGAAAACTGGGAGTACAAAAACTGTTGAACGTGGTCCAGAGAGGATTCGCGCAAAAGCTGTGTAAATCATATCGAACCACTTCCCTCAACTCGGCATTGGTGTTGGCTGGACTACTGCCCTTGGACCTCAGAATACAAGAAGCAGCGGCTTTGTATGAGGTGAAGAGGGGAGTAGCCCAGCCAACGTCAGGAGACGGGGAGGTGGAGCGAATGACCAGGTTCACAGAAGTTCCCCACCCAGCAACACATATAGACCTGCAATTTATATGCTTGGAGGACCAAGAACAGCTAAATAGCCACAACACACAAGCAGTACGCATATACACCGACGGCAGCAAAATTGACGGCAAAGTTGGAGCCTCATTGTCTTTCTGGAGCAATGAGGCCGAAACCAGGAGCAAAAAATTGAAGCTGTCGTCGTACTGCACCGTGTTTCAGGCGGAATTGCTGGCTATATGTAAGACCACTAGGGAAATAATTAAGCTCCCAGATGAGAGCTTCGGAATCTACAGTGACTCTAGATCGTCACTAGAAGCTGTCACGAACAATCGCTCGCTCCATCCCTTGGTCGTGGAAATCCGCCGGAATCTAGAAGAGTGCAAGCGTAGGAACAAACACGTTGCACTCTTCTGGATTAAAGCCCACGCTGGGTTAGAGGGGAACGAGAGGGCCGATCAGCTGGCAAAAGAGGCCGCTCTGAAGCTGAAAAATAAGCCAGACTATGATTTATACCCAGTTTCTTACGTAAAGCGAAAAATCCGTTCGGAGTCGCTCGAAGAATGGAACAGAAGATACAAGACTGGTGAAACCGCAGCAACTACAAAGCTCTTCTTCCCCGACGCAGTGAAGGCCTACAGTATAGTTCGGCACGTAAAACCGCAGGGCATATTAACACAGGTTATGACAGGACACGGCGGGTTCTCCGCATACCTGAACCGGTTCAAGTGTAAGGAGAACCCATCGTGTATCTGCGAACCAGGCATACCGGAAACTGTAGAGCATATTGTCGTAGAATGTCCTGTCTTTGGTAAAGAAAGGTACGATGTAGAACACCTAATAGACTATAAGATAGAAATAGGAAATATATGTAAAATTGTAGAAAATAAATATGTTAGAGATAAGTTTTTTGAATATTGTAATGTCGTAGCAAATAAGGTAATAAAGAGAAACAGATAGATAAGTTAAGTTAAGATATATATTGTCAACATATATATTAGTAACTTAGAATAAGAAAAGATGTATAAAAACTAGCAAATAGGCAAACATTAAGTTAAGAAACTTATGTAAAAATTTTTTGGAAAAATAAAGAACACCCCATTTGTTCACCTACAATCCCAGAAATAAAAAGTAGGTAAATAAAAAATTAGGTCAAAAAGGTCTCTGCCAACGTCAGAGGGTTAGTCGCTCCATAGTGCCATTTCGAGATGGTGGTACGGGTAGGAAAAAAAAAAAAAAAAAAAAAAAAAAAAAAAACCTAACCTAACCTAACCTAACCTAACCTAACCATACAAAAACATAAAAAATTTTGTTGAGATATTGTCGCGTGCCGCACATCAAAATAAGCGTCTCGACGCCCATTGCGCGTTAAAATTATAATAGGACCCACGTTCTATATAAAAAACGTGGAATTTTGACGTTTTTCGCGCAATTTTCTAGGGACTTAGAATATTTTTGTAGATTTTTACATTATTTTTATTTTCAAAATTTATTTTTTAAAATTGATTGGTATTGTGTTTAGACCGTTGTTTGTGGTGCGTTGCGCCGGTTTAGCGCGAATTTTCATTTTTGAAAATTCGCATTTTCTTAATTAGGTGAAAATTTGGAAACATTTTTCTTGACTCCATACTTGAGTGACCATAGCCGTGCGCTATATCGTTGGAAGCGGCTCGCCGCGCTCTATCCGTGGAGCCCGTTCATCGGTGCACCTGTCATAGAAAAATCGTTGAAAAATTAGGTTTTTCCTCTGAGTTTGGTCGTTTTTCGCGCGTTTTTTCGCTCTGTCCCGTCCATCTGGCGTGTTTCTGCAAATCGCGTGGCTGTTTCACCCTTGCCCGACGTCCCCGCACGTACCTGCAAAAGAAAAAACACGATTATCGACAAAATTCACGAAAAAATCGCCCGCCCACCCTCCCATATTGAAGTTACTAGGGTAAGAAGAGTGGATTTTCATAGGGAAAGTCACCTTTAAACCTTAATAACTTCTAAACTAAAGCACATATCAGAATACGGTTTTCGGATTTCGCATTGTGTAAATATAGGCCTTTTGCGTAACTAATAAATAAACATCTAAGTATCGTCCCTTAAGATTTGACTTTATAATTTCATAAATCGTAAAAAATTGACATATCCCACCTCTATAGGGGTGGTTACGTCCTTAAGAAAACAGATTTAGAATCTGTCTCTGTCGAGAACACAGTTTTTGTTAGTATTAGTTAGCTATAAGATAGACAATAAAAATATTATATACAAATTGACAAAAATAATTTTCTCTATACTACTTTTACAAATTTACCTTAGATTATCTTTACACGTGTCCCTCTAACCTCTTTACAATATGTTCGGCTTCCGCACTCCTGCCAAGAGCAGACAAACTTCGAACGAGCTCCCCAGAAGAACCTCAACTACACCACCAGCTGTGCAGGAAAGTGACAGGCCGTCAACGTCAAGCGTCCGGAGAAGTATCGGAGAGTGGGAGTCTGGCAAAACAGACTCACTCACTCCAACCACTCCGAAGAAATCTGCGCCGGTGGAACTCCCAAAGCCGAAAAAAGTACCTTCGCAAGGAAGTAAAGTGGGTGTGAAGGTACCGATGGAGGCTGTGAGAAGTCCACCGGCACAGCCCAAATACACCAGTCGACTAGCCGAAGCAAAGGCTTGTCTTACGAAAGCAAAGGTGAATATGGGGAACTCTAGAAATATCAAGACAGAGATAAAAACTGAGGTACTGCACGCAATTGAGAGATTGTATCAGTTAGTTAAAGAATCGGAAAGTGAAAAAGAATCAGGAGAAAAGAAGATGACCAAACCGGAGAAACAAAAAGAGCCAGAGAAAGAGGAAAAGACGGAGAAGGGAAAGGAAGAAAAAGACCTTATAGAGAAACTGGAAGAGCATGCAAAGCTCATACGTGAGAACAGTATTAAGATGGAAAAGTTACAGGAGAAGATAGAATCACAGCAGGAAAGAATGGAAAAGCAGACGTACGCGAGTGTAGCAGCGGCGCATCCTGGGAGGCAGTTCCCTGAGCACACCGCGCTTTACTCAGTCGTAGTTACGTCGAAGGATGACCAAGATAAAGGTGATGAAGTCATGAAAAAGATAAGAGATACGATTAAAGCAAAGGAAGGAGGAATAGCCATAGAAAAGATCCGGAAAGCAAAGGATAGAAAAGTGATTGTGGGATGTAAAACAGAGGAGGAAAGACAGCAAGTAAAGGAAAGACTAAAGAGTGCGGAAGAGTACCTGACCGTAGAAGAGGTTAAAAATAAGAACCCATTGGTGATCCTCAAAAATGTGTTCACCTTTAACACAGACCAGGACATACTAAATTCCATCTGGAAACAGAATAGCAAATTATTAAAAGATTTAGACCAAACAGTAAATAAAATAGACATTGTGTATAAGAAAAGCACCAGAAATAATCAGACACAGCACGTAATCATGAGGGTGTCCCCTGCAGTATGGCAGCGTCTGGTCCATGCAGAAACCGTCGTCATAGACCTCCAGCGAGTAAAAGTGGCTGACCAGTCACCACTTGTGCAATGCTCGCTGTGTCTCGGCTATGGCCATGGGCGACGGTTCTGCACGGAGACCATCGTCAAATGCAGCCACTGTGGGGGGCCCCACATGAGGACGGAGTGTGCTGACTGGCTCGCCGGTGCGACTCCTTCCTGCTGCAACTGCCTGCACGCCAAGGCTGATAAGGCAGATCATAGCGCCTTCAGTCCTGAGTGTGCAATCAGGAGGAAGTGGGACGCACTGGCTAGGGCCACCATAGCCTATCACTGCTAAAGTGGCCCCTGGCAAAGCTATAAGCGCAAAAAGGCGCCGTCACCGAAGAGCCACAAAAGTAGCTGTCCAAGTAAACTGTCTTGGCCATGTTGACCATGGTCGGCCGCTTACCCCTGAAAAGCGAAACAATAACAAGCACTCGGTGAGAAAAGTCTCGGGCATAAAACAAAAAAGAACTTTGGCCTTCAACTGTAAAATAGTAAAAAACATTAAAATACGTATAAAATTAAAATATAAGTTAGATAAGCCTTGTTGGCATTTATATATTGATGTATATATAATACAACCAGCAAAAACTTCATAAATAGCACATGTAAAAAACAGTAAAATAGAATTAATAATTTTAAGTTAAAAATAAAATGCAAAAACCACAAAAACAAAAAAGTAAAATAAGTACCCTACCATTTAAGTTAAACAATTAAAATTAGTATTAGATTCCAGGTGTCAAATATTATTAATTATGCACATGTATTGTGTCTGTAGGAATAAGTAAATATTTGTACAATTTAAAGAAGTATTAAAACCTTGGTAAACAAAAATTTAAAAATACTTAAATTGTTAAGATGCTTGTACTTAAGTATTCAAAGCTAAAATAAGTTTAAAAACAGATAAAGTTAAATAATCATAACAGTTTTAATTTGCGTAATTTGGTAAAGATAAATATGTGATAAATAGTTAGTCTTTTTTTTTTTGAAACATAAAATGTAAATCATGAAAATTGTAAAACCAACTACTCGGCATCCTGGCTGAGGGACACTGTGGTACCGTTTAGAAACGGTAATTTCAAAAAAAAAAAAAAAAAAAAAAAAACCTAACCTAACCTAACCTAACCTAACCTAACCTAACCTAACCTAACCTAACCTAACCTAACCTAACCTAACCTAACCTAACCTAACCTAACCTAACCTAACCTAACCTAACCTAACCTAACCACACTGCATAGATATTATTACGTGTTAGCAAACTCCAGAATAGTGCAAAGGAACTGGAATCAACTAGAATAAGTACTTGTATTAAAATTAAGAAGAGAAATAAACATGAAAGGAAAAAGTCTCCGATTCTGTCAGAGGGACAGATAGCAAAATAAAAAAAAAAAAAAAAAAAAAAAAAAAAAAAAAAAAAAACTAACCTAACCTAACAATATTAATATCAATCAGTTAATATCAATCAATATTTTCAAACCTAACCAATCAATACTTTCTTCAATACTTTCTTACTTAACATGAACGTCAATATAATCGAGATATCGAGAGATTTTTGAATTTGTACATATAATATTAGTGCGATACTTATTTAGTCCAGTCGAGTCATTCGCCAGTGACCATTCAGTGTAATGTCAAATTTCTCAAAGAAGTATCCGCTCGGTACACGCACAGATAATATAGTTACACGGAAACGTTACTCGCGTACGAAGTCGCGGGTAACTGCTAGTAATATATATTTTGGAAATAGTAGACTTAGGAACATAATGGGACAGTTTTTCAAAATCAGTCACCATGCCTATAATGTAAAATGAATACCACTTAGGTCATTTCTTAAAAATAATTTAATTTTAATCATTTACAACTTACAACAACAATAACTTTAAGTAAAGGTAAGTAAGTAATTCGAGAGACAATAAGGGCAATAGCTATTCACAATATAAACATGCACAAATGGAACAACCATTGCACATGCCTACGAACGAAGTGATCTAAGTCTACAAATATTTTGTTCTAGCTAAGTACGTAGGAATAAACAGTGTGACATGTCATCTCAAGTTTATTTACATTTATAACAACGGCTACATCGCACGCCCGCACCGCGCGGTCTTGGTAGAGTCTGACGCACAGCACCTCTCGTTTCACTGTCTCATCAAAACCGTTACCTACTCCCGTCGCTCTAAAAGTGCGCGCGCGCGTGGCCGTTCCAGCGCGCGGCAGCCGGCGGCGGCGCGGCGCCGCTCGTCAGCTCCGTGGAGGGCGGCGGGTAGTAGACGGGCGGCATGGCGCCGGGCGACGCGCCGCGCTGCAGGCGCGAGCTGCGAGTGCCGGCGCGCGCGAGGCGCAACGACACGCGCTCGCCGCACGACGCGAACGAGTCGTCGCGCGTGTGCTCCGGGGAGTCGCGCCCGGCGCGCCCCCGCCCCCGCCCCCGCCACCGCCCCGCGCAGAACATCTTCAGGAACACCCGCTTAAACTTCTCGCCGAAGATGACGTAGATGACGAAGTTGACGCTGCTGTTGAGCGTCACGAGCAGGTTGCTCGTCTTCACGAGCGGGTCGAGGTTCTCGAGCCGGTCGCCGAGGAACACCTCGAACGAGTTGGTCACCAGCGGCAGCAGGTTGCACAGGAAGAAGACGAGCACGACGACGAGCAGCATCGTGGCGAGCCCGAGCTCGCGGCGCTGCACGCGCGAGAGCCTCGCTCGCTCGGCCTGCGCGCGCCGCACTTGTCGCACGATGCGTGCGTTGAGCACGGCCAGCGCGCTGAACGGCACCAGGTACATGACCAGCATGTACAGCGAGTGGATGTAGACGAGCACGTACGTGTCGGTGCGGAAGGCGAGGTCGGCGGTGACGCAGTAGATGCGTTCGCCGGAGGCGCTCTCTCGCGCCACCACCTCCGCCTCGAAGAACTTGGGTGCGTTGTAGGCGAGCGCGAAGGCGGCCGTGCCGAGCACGTACCAGCGCGCGCGGGCCGAGGTGCACAGCGCCTTGGCACGGAAGGGATGGCACACCGCCACCCAGCGCTCCACCGTCACGATGAGCGTCAGGTAGACGGACATGGTCTGCGCCGCGTTGGCGAGCGGGTATGCGTAGGGGGTGAGGCGCGGACACACGTGGTAGTAGTAGTAGCGCAGGCGGCCCGTGTACGGGAACACGGCGCTCAGCCCGAACAGCAGCACGGAGGTGAGGATGAGCACGGTGTCGCACGCCGCCAGTCCCACCAGCAGGCAGTTGATGGAGGAGCGCATCTGCGGCCGCGACAGCACCACCACGGCCAGCGCGTTGCCGAGCAAGCCGCCGGCGCCGATGCCGTTCAGCAGCACGCCGTGCACCACAAACCGGAACAGTCGGTCGCCGGCGTCCACGCCCTCGTCCGCCTCGCAGCCCAGCGCCGGCGCAGCGTCCACGCCCTCGCCGGTGCCGTTGCTGCCCATGGCGCGCCCACCACCATCCTCACCGACCTCCCTCCCTCCCTCCCTCGCCTCCGCCCTGTAACCATACAATATACATACATACAGGGTGTCCCTATAACTCCCTCTACACGTCGTCATAGCGAACAACATTTTGTGTCTTGTAATATTTCCAAGTTTTTCATTCATGAAAAGCGATATCTATGTATATTCTAAGAAACCGACTTAAAGTTTTTTTATAAATAGCATTGCACACGACGTGCTAAAGTGTCTATGTGTGAGTGCGACGTGATAGGAGGGTGCGTGTGCATGTGTACTAACAGGCTGGATACAGACATATGCAAACTAAACCAACACTTAGGGCGGCTTGCACCATCGCACTAAATAGTATTTAAACACAATTTAAATTTAAATTCACGTTTAAGCCACTGCAACGTCTTGCACCACGCTAAATAAGTCACAAATCCTGTTTAGGGAACTGTCAAAACTAAACAGCCAAAATCGGCTATTTAGCGCCGCTAAATACGTTTAGCGCCATATTGAAACTGGGTTTGACGTTTATTTTGAGAGATTATTTTATTATTTTTTGGTGATGATGGATTTTTAACCGATTTCAAAAAAGGAGGAGGTTCTCAATTCGGTTGTATGTTTTTTTTTTTATTTTTTTTTTTTTTTTTTTTTTTTTTATTTTTTTTAATGTTTGTTACCTCAGAACTCCGTCATTTATAAACCGATTTCAAAAATTCTTATTTCATCTGAAAGGATATACTTCCAGATTGGTCCCATTTTATTTTCATCAAAATCGGTTGAGTAGTTTTGGTTATAAATAGAAATAACTGAAAAAAATATGCCCGGCGCGGCGCAGCGCCTACTATTTTACTGCTAGCAACGATGCAATATGCCAAGTTGCGGCGTAGCGCCTACCATTTTACTGCTAGCAACGATGGACCCTTTGTGGTGCACACCTAAATTTTTACATTTTTCTAAATTTGTCAATAAACCCAGTTTGTACATTCAAACCGCATTTAATTGGAGAAAAGCAAAAACCCACCAGTTGTTCCTCTAAAGAATCAACACCAACCACGTGCACGAAATTGCGTATTTTGCTTTCCTGTGGTGTTTATAGTGACTAGAACATTCCCAATGAACTGTCATCATCATCATCATCATCTGATGATGAAGCTGGTAGTCGAATTGAAGTCGGTTTTCCAGTTTTTTAACTTATAAATTATTGGGGTTTTGATTCGGATGATGATGAAGAAATTGTTTTTTTAATTAACCTATACTGTCCCACTGCTGGGCAAAGCTTTCCCTCCTCGTCTTCCACTCTCCGCAATCCTTGACTAGTTCCGCACATTTCTGCTCAAAAGTAGTCGTCGAAAGTCCAGGTCGTCAGCGCTTCCTCGGGCGGCCGCGACGTCTTCTACCCCCTGGGGGTATCCAGCCTGTGACTCCTTGAGCCCACCTTTCCTCTACTTTACGACGTACATCGGCGATTCCAGTTTTGGAGCGAAGTATATTGGAAATAGAGTAAGTTATCTGTAGTATTCTGTCATAGACCATAGCTACCGATCATAGAGAAGTAAAGAAAAGGTTCACTCTAGTTCACTCACCCCAATGTGTTCAACTCGTTCGTTCTTGTCTTGCCTGTCATGGCGTCGTACGTAATGTGTAGCGAATAGGTTTCCATAAAATGTAATAGATATAACTTTCCTAAGCTTAATAAAAGTATTTGATTGTGCCATGGAATTCTTCTTTATTCTATAGGTTATGGGCCCAGAGTCCTAGGTCAGTCAGATCGACAAAGATTAGCGTAGGAAAAGTTGTAGGAGTCCTCGTGCCACCACAGAAAAAGGCTAGGCAAAAAGAGCGTGGAAAAGTGTTTCTAAAGCAAGAACACCAAAAATATAAAGATGACTACACAAGTAAACCAAATACCTAAATTGGAAAATGAAAATTTCTCGAACTGGTTATTTCGAGTGGAGATGGCAATGGATGAAAAAAGTTGTAAAGATGTTATAGAGAAAAATATAAATCTCGATGACAAAGATGTAAAGAGCAAAGACGCCAAAGCAAGAAACATAATAGTACAAGCGTTATCAGACAAGCATCTAGAATATGTAAGAAAAGCAGGAACAGCCTACGAAATGATAGAAAATTTAAAAAATATTTTTGAAAGAAAAAGTACATTATCAAGCTTATACCTGAGAAGAAAATTAATAAATTTAAAATGCAAAAAGCAAGACAGCGTAGAAGAACACTTTAACAAATTTGATACAATAGTCAGAGACATAGAAGCTAATGGAAGTAAAATGGATGAGAAAGAAAGAGTGTGTCAACTACTACTAAGTTTAGAAAATGCTTATCAGCCGGTCATTACAGCATTGGAGGCATCTGGAGCTGAGCTCACAGTAGAGTTCATTAAATGCAAAATGCTAGATGCTGAACTTAAAGAAAAGAACAAAGACAGTAAACAAAGCTTCACAAAAGATTATGCTTTTCAAAATAGCTCAATAAATTGTTATAACTGTGGAGAGCCTAATCATTTTGCCAGAAACTGTCCTGGCAACAAGTCAGCACATAATCAACAAAAGAGAGGAGGAGGTTATCAAAGAGGACGAGGCTATCAGAGAGGAAGAGGCCATCAGAGAGGCCAAAGTAGCTACAGAGGAAGAAGTGATAATAGAAATTCAAATGCAAATTTTACAGAAGAAATAAAAGAAAAAGAATCATCATCATTCATAGCGGCACAGGCCCATGCAGCAACAAATGGAGACAGTGTAAATAATGAGATAAAATTTGTGATTGATTCCGGTGCAACACACCACATGATAGATGAAAAATATGAGAAATATATGACAGAAATAAAAGAGATACCTGAGATAAAAATTCAAACGGCAAATAAAGCTATGTTGTCAGCAAAGAAAAAGGGAAAAATAAATGGTATAACAGACGATGGAGAAAAAGTCACTATAAACGATTGCTTAATATTAGAAAACCTATCCCAAAATTTAATATCAGTGATGAAACTAAATCAGAAAGGCTTCAATGTTGAATTCAACAGGAATTCATCAAATATTAATGATGGTAAAGTAAAAGTAAATGTGGACAACAATGGGAAACTTTTTACTCTACATTTAAATATGAATAAAGGCAACGCATTGGTCGCAAATAAGACGGATACCAATTTATGGCACAGAAGACTAGGTCACCTAAATCATGCAGGTATGAAAATACTGGGAGTACCTTATTCAAGTATGAAATGCACAGTATGCATGGAAGCAAAGGGAACACGATGCCCTTTTACTCCAACAGTAAAACCCAGAACAAGACGAATTGGAGAATTGATTTATTGTGACATTGGTGGACCAATTACACCAGAAACCATGAATGGAGAGAAATATTATCTGTCAATAATAGACGATTATTCACATTTCACTGAAGTACATTTACTGAAAAGAAAGGATGAAGCAAAAGATTATATTATGAGTTATATAAGAAGTCTGCATAATGATGGTTTTTATGTGAAAAGAATAAGAACAGACAGAGGCGGAGAATTTGTGAATGAGGAACTAAAAGAATTCTATAACAAAAATGGTATAAGACAAGAAACCACATGTGCGTATACACCACAACAAAACTCAGTCTGTGAAAGGATGAACAGGACACTAGCTGATAGAGTAAGAGCTATGTTATTAGAAACTTCATTACCTAAGTACCTATGGGGCGAAGCGATCCGTGTTGCAGCATACACCATAAACAGATCCCCCTCTAGAGCACTCGATGGAGACACACCGGCCAATATATAGTTTGGAAAGAATCAACTAGAGAGACTGAGAGTCTTTGGTTCTAAAGCGTGGTGCATGATTTTTCCAAGGCCAAGTAAACTAGAACCTAGAGCAAAACCTATGATTATGATTGGATATTGCGGTTCAGGGTACAGATTGTGGGATCCAAAAACAAATGAGATAATAATATCGAGAGATGTTCGCTTTGATGAGACCGACTACAAATATGATCATGGAGAAAGACATATCTTTTTAGAGGAAAGTGACACAAATGAGTCCAGAGAGCAACCACAAATAGAACAGGAAGGAAAAGAGCAAATATCAAGTGATGAATATGAAAGCTCAGATGAAAAAGAAGAGAATATTCAAACAACAAAGAGACAAATTACAATGCCAAAGAAATATGAAGACTATGATATGAGTAATGTAGCCTATGCATTGTTGACAGAAGACCCTACAAGCTACAATGAAGCAATTGAACAAGGAGAGTGGTCAGAAGCTATACAGAAAGAGCTAGACGCACATAGAAAGTTAAAAACATGGGAAGAGTGTGAATTACCAGTGAATCAAAAGGCTATCGACACAAGATGGGTATTTCGTACAAAATCTGATAATACTAAAAAGGCAAGACTCGTTGCAAAAGGTTTTCAGGAAGAAACAACACAAAATGTCTATGCACCAGTAGCCAGAATGACAACAGTAAGGTTATTCTTAAACAAAGCTGTTCAGGAAAATTTACAAGTCAGACAACTCGATATACCAACAGCATTTTTGAATGGAAAATTAAAGACTGATATATTCATAAAATACCCAGAAGGAGTACCATACAAAGAAGGAAAAGTACTGAAGTTAAAAAAGGCACTATATGGACTAAAAGAATCCCCACGATGCTGGAATGACACATTGAACAATTTCCTGATAAAAAATGAATTTGTCCAGTCACAAAGTGATTTTTGTCTTTATACTGCAAAGAGTGTATACATATTAATATTTGTAGATGACATCCTAGTAATTGGAAATGGCCATAACATTATAAAGAAACTACAAGAAGAATTTCAAGCAAAAGATATGGGGAATATTAGCAAGTTCTTAGGCCTAGAAATAACAAGATCTAACGAAGGAATGAAAATAAAACAAACACAAATAATCGAGAAACTTTTATTAAAGTTTAATATGGTGGACTGTAAGGGCATTGATACACCTGTGGAGGTCGGCCTGAATATTAATGAAGGGGAAGAAATTATAAATAATGTTCCATACAGAGAACTTGTCGGATCATTGATGTATCTAGCAACGATCAGCAGACCAGACATCGCATATGCAACAGGATATCTCAGTAGATACATGCATTGTCCAACACAGACTCTATGGAAAGCTGGAAAGAGAATTCTCAGATACCTGAAACAAACAAAAGATACAGGATTAGAATACAAGAAACAAGAAAATAATCACTTGCACAGTTTTTCAGATGCAGATTGGGGAGGAAACCGAGATGACCGCAAAAGTATCAGTGGAGTAGCCATATTTCACCGCGGAAACTTGATCAGCTGGAGCTCAAAGAAGCAGGCAACCGTTGCACTCTCTACCGCTGAATCAGAGTATGTCGCAGCAGCACAAACTGTAAGTGAAACAGTGTTCATTATCGAAGTGTTAAAGAACTTGGACTGTGACAAAAACTTACATTGTTATTTGTTTATAGACAATCAGAGTACTATTAAAATGATAGAAAGTTACGAAAATAGTAAGAGAACCAAACATATAGATATAAAAGTTCACTTTATAAAGGATATAGTAAACAAGGGTTTATTGATAATAAAATATGTGTGTTCTCAAGAAAATAGTGCTGACATGTTTACCAAATCGTTTTCGAAAGTCAGACACCAATATTTGTGTAAATTACTTGGTTTAGAATAAGTTTTCAATGTGTAAATTGTAATGTTTACTACCTTGTCAGCACAGATAATAAGTTATATGAATCAAAGAATGTAAACAAAGATTGCTAAATTATGATTTAGCAAACAAGCAAGCAAGAGGAGACTTCTTCTTCTTTTAATTGAAACCATAACATATGTTAATTGTCAAAGTCAAAATACGATTGATTGTCAAATATTTTAGAGTTGCCATAGTATTGTTTTAAATTTTGTTAGCAAGTTAGCAAGTCATTTTTGTTTTATATAAGTTTAAAAAAAATTAGACTTGAACTTGAGCCGGGGTATTGGAAATAGAGTAAGTTATCTGTAGTATTCTGTCATAGACCATAGCTACCGATCATAGAGAAGTAAAGAAAAGGTTCACTCTAGTTCACTCACCCCAATGTGTTCAACTCGTTCGTTCTTGTCTTGCCTGTCATGGCGTCGTACGTAATGTGTAGCGAATAGGTTTCCATAAAATGTAATAGATATAACTTTCCTAAGCTTAATAAAAGTATTTGATTGTGCCATGGAATTCTTCTTTATTCTATAAAGTATTGTGTTCCGAATTCGATCTATTCTTTTCACACCTAAAATACTTCGCTCCATCACTCTTTGGCAAAGTAGTCAGCGACCACGTCTGAGCACCGTAGGAGTGATAAAAAATATATATAAGAAGGTTAAGACACGGTTAAGACTATCGAAAGAAACCACACAAATACTTTTGCATCAAATCTATAATCAGTTGAAATTCGATACCAACGAGTTAAAAAATTGAACAGTATTATAGTCCATAACGGGAAGCACTATTTTCATCACAACCACAACACAACCAATCAACTACAAAACAAGAAAATGAAATAATTGTACATGTAAATAAAATCGTCAAAGAGAATACAACACAACACGCAGGCCAATGACACTTTGTATCAAAAAATGACAGTACCGTTCCGTTTTAGCTTACTTGATGCGTGGAAAAGATGAATTTTCTTAGAAAAGAAATGCGTCAATCGTTTTGTACGTTTAACGAAACGTAGGGGAACTGTTTTCTGTGGTTATACCGACCATAGAGTACTGATATATACACCACTGAACGCGTTTAGTTAAATTATCTTCAAAACAGCTTGGTGCAAGATGCCACTAAACGTAATTTTGCTAAACACTTTTAACGATTTAAACGTGTTTAGTTAAACGTGTTTAGGCTGAACTTAAACGACATTTCGTGCAAGCCGCCCTTAAGGTTGTCGCAAATTTCTAAATAAAAAAAATGAAATTTCAAACGTGTTTGGGGGGGGGGGGCGGGGTTGGAATACTATTATTACTTATGTATAAATAGTATTCTTTTTTTGTGAATAAATCTTTGTCTGTGACTTCAGAGAAATTCAAAGGAATGCTCAAGCAATATGTACGGTACCTACCTAGGTAATCAGATAACCGTAGATATTGGTTGAGCATTCGTTTGAACTTCTCTGAAGTCACAGACAAAGATTTATTCACAAAAAAGAATACTACTAAGTAATTGTACCTACTTACTTTCTATGTATTTGTATAATGTTAGTTATTAATCTAGGTATTGTGGTCCTGTTGTGTGCACCACATTAGCGTCTGACCATTTATTCGCTTCGTACTTATTCCTTATTCACTAAATAAACGCGCAAGGTAGTGTGTAGTGCGCTCGTCTACCTACCTAAGCTCAGTATTAATACTGTTTGGTAAACCGGATGACTGATTGATTGGCACTTGGCATTGTCATGGTGACACGATACGACACGACGCGACACGACACGACACGACACGACACGACCTGTGCGCGAGGACATGAAACAAAGGTACTCTTCTGTTGTGCGCGGCGCGTCCCGAAACAAAACGTCAAGGCGCGAAATGGTGCATCGAATCGTGCATTGTGTAAATATACAGATAAAAAGTGCGATCACTTCTACAATTACTTTCAAAATCTCAAATCCATAAGCGCAGTTGTCAAAAGTATCAGCTCATTCTCGAATGGGAGCGAGTAGATCCTGACGCCATGCGAGGAGCGAGCGGCGCGCGCCTCGCGCTCGGGGCGCTGCTGGCGCTAGTGGCGGCCGCGGGGGCTGCGGCCAGCGCGCGCTACGGCTTCTACCGTGACATGCAGCCTGCCGCCGCAGGGGGCAGCGCGGGGCCGGCGACGGGGGGCTCGCGCCGCGTGTTCGGGGGGCGCAGCGCTCCGCTGGAGGCGTGGGGCGCGGTGTGCGCGCTGCTGGACCGGTACTGGGCGACGCGTTGCTCGGCCGCCGTGCTGGCGCCGCGCTGGGTGCTCACCGCCGCGCACTGCGTGTCGCCGCGCCTCGCCTACGTCAAGTACAACGCGCGCCGCCCCGCCGCGCCCGACGGCGACGTGCAGCCCGTGCTCTACCTGTACCGCCACCCGGGGTGAGCCAGACCCCGGCCGGCACCGCACCGCCATCACCCCACATGGCCCTCACGCTCGCGTCGCCGTCCGCAGGTACAAGGTGGTGCAGGAGGACGAGGGGCGCGGCATGGACGTGACGCTGCTGCACCATGACGTGGGGTTGGTGCGCACGCGCGGCGACATGCGCCTCCACCGGCCGCCCGAGCTGTCGCCGCTGCGTGCGCTCGCGCTCTACGACCCGATCGACATCCGGAATGAGGAGGTCGAGGTGGGTGCGTGGGGGGGGGGGGGGGGGGTCGGGTCGCCGGCACGGCTGCTTTGAATCGGTGGTTGCGTTGCAGGTGTTCGGGTTCGGGCGGACGGAGCGGTCGATGCTGGGCGAGGAGCTGTTCTCGGCGCGGCTGCGCGTGGTGTCGTGCGAGCGCGGCGCGTGGTTCCACTGCACGTGCGGCGTGGCCGAGGGCGACGCGGTGGGCGTGTGCGCCGGTGACTCGGGCGGACCCGTGCTGTACCGCGGCGCGCAGGTCGCCGTCACCTCCATGGGGCCGCTCGAGTGCGCGGCGGGGGGGGCGGGCGAGGGGGCCGGGGAGGCGCCCGCGACCAGCGTGTTCACGGCGCTGGCGCGGTACGCGGCGCTCATCAACAGCACCATGCAGGCGACGGACGCGACGCTGCACATGGAGCAACTGTCGGCCGCGCCCCCCCGCGCCCCCCGCCGCACCCTGCCCCTCGCCGCAGCGCTGCTGCTGCTAGCGAGCTGATTCTCGTGCTTGTACGATATAATACACGTTTCATGCAAACCTTGCTTTTGACTGTTGTCACTCTCGGCACGAGTAGGGTAGGTACGCGGTGCTTGGATGGACTGGAAAGTACTGGTGTTGGAAGGTATGGATGGACTGTAGGTTGTGATCGCAAGGCATTTGAGCGGTGAGGGTATTAGCTATGAAGTATTGCCTGTTCACTTACGGACGTTATCGGCGCGAGTCGCGGGAGCAGCATCATCGGTCCTGCAACAATCAAAGCTTGATCTGTAGGTACTGGAGACTTCCCTTTACATCTCACTACTGTGCAGCGAACGCGGCGGCCGCGGCTCGCATCGTGTCTCGCGCAGATAGCGGTCGACCGCTAAGTCCGACGGCGTAATACCCTAACGTAGCACGCACTACTACTACTACTACTACTACTACTACTACTACTACTCCTACTTAAGTATTCGAAACTACTTTAGGCCTTTTATTTCTATGCTTCCGCGGTCTGTACTCGTATTGTATAAGCGGTTTGTTTTCCATGTCAAAATAAAATAAAATATAAAACCGCAAAGAAAACAGCAGCCGCATGACTTGAAAAGGAGAATAAGGTCAAGTGTGAAACCGGATGTTCCGTTTCCGGCAGACGCCGGACGCCTCTCGACAAGAGTGTCGCGTCGCGAGGTGGAGACGCGACGCGACGCGAGGTGGAGACGCGACGCGAGGTGGAGACGCGACGCGACGCGAGGTGGAGACGCGACGCGACGCGAGGTGGAGACGCGACGCGACGCGAGGTGGAGACGCGACCGCGACGGACTCGTGGTCACACCGTTTTGCTACACCAGTGTGACTACGAGTAATTTATTTTCCTCGTGGTTACACTACTCTGAAAAGGATCGCACTTGACTGAATAGTAGGTATGTAGTGAAGTGCCCGATAGATAAAATACTTATTCGTAAAATAACTAGTACTTTGAAACTCCTCGATAAATACTTCATGAATCAGGAACTATTTAATAGTGACACGTAAATTGTCATTCTGAATTTTCAAATTATGGTTTAGGTTACGCTTAAATAGCACGAATTTTACTGTTGGGTACATAAACGTAAAATGGGTAAAAGAATCAAAAGAAAACGTGGTGAAGTGCTTTTAAGCGATGGATACCAATACTATAAACATAAAGTTTATGCGAACAAAAATATTATATGGTTCTGTAGCCAACGGCGAAAGCATAAATGTACGGGGTCTGTCACTACTGCCAAGGTAAATAATTGAATACTTTCTCCGTGACTGCATAGGCATCCTTTGTTCATCATCATGAGCCTATATTTGTCCACTACTGGACATAGGCCTTCCCTAATGAGCGCCATAGCATCCTTTTTTTTCTAATGAGATAAAATATCCACTTCGTCCACGTTCGTAAATGAAATGAAATGGTTATGCAACAGTGAAAAAAAATCTAGATACTAAGCAGTTATGAGTGGACGAAGGGGTTATATATTTTCCAACTGTTAGTCTTAACTTATTGTGTTTTTAGGATGATAAAATTATGAAAAAAGTTAATCATACCGAGGAGTGTAAACAGAATCACGCCAAAAATGACTTAGCGATGTCGATAGTGAATATGAAGGAGGAGGCTGGTACTTCGGCGGATTCAATGCCTGCTATTTACAAAAATAATTTGAAACCTTTATATGATAAAGGTATTCACTTAGTCACTGAAGTACCGTCGTTTCGCAGCGTAAAGTGCAGCTTATATTCGGCAAGAAAACGTAAGCTGCAAATGGACAAAACAGTTTTTACAAAGCTGAGCGAAGTTGAGATTCCTGCACAATTTAAAAATTCTTTGGTGGCTGATTATCAGTACGAGGACTCCAGATTATTGGTGTTTTGTTTTGACGAAGCAAAACAGTTATTGGGTGAAGTAAAAGAATACTTTTGTGACGGAACCTTCAAAAGTACACCTAAACCATTTTATCAGTTATTTATTATTTACGGTGATTTGGGAAGTTCATCCGGAACAACTAATGTGGTTCCACTAGTATTTGCCCTGATGAGTGACAAAAAAGAAAGCACGTATTCGGCTTTGTTTGACATATTGCAAGCCAAATTTCCCGAATGGAAACCAGATAAGTTCCATCTAGACTTTGAAGTTGCAACTTCTAATGCACTCAAATTAATTTTCCCAAATCTCGAAATAAAAAACTGCTACTACCATTTCACGCAGAGTTTGTGGCGAAAAGCTAAATCTATAGGCATAAAGACAAAGTTGTATCGCCGTTTAGTAGGTTTGTGCACTGCTCTTCCACTGTTACCGGAGAACCAAATTAAAAATGGTTGGGCGTATATACAATTGCAATGTGCTCATTTAAAAAACAATAAAATTAACGCTTTTATGGCGTACATGAAGAATACGTGGCTTAAAAATGATGCATGTGTCAGAAAGGGGTACCTTTCTAAAAAAAGCAAATATTTGAAAATCAACTTAATCGTTTATTTAACAAATATCCTACAACTGATTACACTTTTCTAAGCCAATTACAGTTTTATTCGACAAGCAACGTTATTTTACACGGAAAACTTTAGCACTTTAAAAATAGACAGCTACAAATATCACAAACTACTTATCTTATTCGACAGAAGTATATAAAGTACTCAGAGATGGATATGACCACCAGGGTGCAGAGCGAAAACTGTCATGTGCTCTTCTCGAGCCTCAACACTGGAATGCTATTTCAATATGGCGTCGGGTAGATATCGTTTGACCTACATTCGCCCTGCATCACTTCTGACTACCAATTTATTGCTAAATAAATTGTAACTAATGTCGAACCATACATTTAAAATTACAAAATGAATTATAAAGCAATATCTGAAGCAATTACATTGCAAACTGAATATTATTGAAATAATCATTTATCAAAAACAAAATAAATCACTGAATCGCAAAATAAATACTTAAAATCAAAAACAGTAACAATTATTTCTAAATAAATAAAATAATGAATTATCATAACAATTTTAAGACTTTAAACCAAAGTTAAATATTATTTGAGAATCAGTTTCCACATCCGGCGTCATTAGCTTATCTTTTACAAAATTCAAACTAATATAAAGACTTACAGAGATATTACTACTACATAGTGTTATCATTAAATTAAAAAGAAAAATAACCGTGACGATTAGTACCTATATACGTCATAATTATTTACTGACTATGACACATGCATAAGAGATTGGTGTGTCAGCAACGAACGCCATCGAACTAATAATGTCGCTGAGAGTTATAATTCGGTGATTAATAAAAGTATTAACAAGAACTATGTGACAATAAATAAATTATTAAATGTTCTACATTATGACATTAGAGTAGCAAATTTCAACCCAAATGAACGGAGACAAACAGAAACGGAAAAAGACGATTTTATTTTAAATACTCAGATGCAGCTTATCCATAACCAAATAACTATTGGCCATTTTTTGGAAATTTTACGCTAAATTATGAAGATGAGAAGTCTAATCACTAATAAACGCACTGAAAAGGATAGACACACGATCAAAAGCAATTGTAGATTGCCATAACGCTCTACACGATCTTTCTCAACACAGCAAAGTCTGCATAGAATTAGAATTAGAAGATGAGAAGTCGCTCACTTCAACTTAATTTTATTTATTACAGTTTTCACGGAGTCTATTTAATGCTGAGTCTATTTTTTTGTTTGTGTAAAACCTGTTTCATTTTAATTTTTGTGTTTTTGTGTATACATGCAATTACTATTTTTGTTTCGATAACTACATCATCATCATCATCATCATCATCAACCTATACTCGTCCACTACATAACTACACTACTCTCGATAACTACATTAGTATTTTATTTTTGAGTAGCGTATTGATCGGTACCTACACTGTCACTTTCCCGACACTAGTAGTGTAAACACGAGTCTTATGTTTCACTAATTACTGTTGATCACACCGCACAGTGTGACCACGAGGAAAATAAATTACTCGTAGTCACACTGGTGTGGCAAAACGGTGTGACCACGAGTCCGTAATCGACGCGACGCGAGGTGGAGACGCGACGCGACGCGAGGTGGAGACGCGACGCGAGGTGGAGACGCGACGCGAGGTGGAGACGCGACGCGACGCGAGGTGGAGACGCGACGCGACGCGAGGTGGAGACGCGACGCGACGCGAGGTGGAGACGCGACGCGACGCGAGGTGGAGACGCGACGCGAGGTGGAGACGCGATGTGACGCGAGGTGGAGACGCGACGCGACGCGAGGTGGAGACGCGACGCGACGCTCGCTCTTCACGGTCACACGCTCATGTTTTATCAATGAGCACAAGCTGGTATATTCCATTTCCGTTGTATTCGATAACTGTCAGAGCCATTGCCTGAACTACCTACTACAAGTAGCAGTGTAGGCATCTGACGCCCGGTCAATGCTCGCTGTCCTTCAACCTTCAACCATTGTAGTAATTACGTGTTTTATATTTTACTTAAATAAACTCAGTTGCCAACTAGCACTCATCGGGTTTAGTTTTCTTCCACCCCTACTACTTTACTCTACTTTACTATTTACTTAACTACTCTACTTCAGGGGACAACTAACTCCCTGACGTAACAATAACTTGTACGGCAGTATCGAGTCTGCCGCGGATGTAGGTCGCGCGACCCAGCACTGCCGCGGATGTAGGTCGCGCGACCCAGCACTGCCGCAGATGTAGGTCGCGCGACCCAGCACTGGACGCGGCGGCGTCAAGTCGCTCGGGTCGCGTCGCGACGCGCGACTTCTCCGACGCGCAATTAAAACCGGTATGTTCGTAGTTTGTGCGGCTACTTTGTGTCGTTAATATCGCAACAATCGCAACCATAAATGATATTTGTCGTAAATCCGTAACTCCACGCTAAACAATATAAAAGATGCAGGCGTTCACAAAAACTGTTGGCGAAGCATGTTTTTCTCGCGATTAAATAAGTAATGGCGTGCGGTGCATTTCACAGGCGACTGGCAACTGGCGTCTGGCGACTGGTGACTGGCGACTGGCGACTGGCGACTGGCGATCTCAGTATAAGCAGAGTAAAAGCATATTACCTACAAACAATTTCAAAATATTATTTTCTGACAACGAGACTTTCCCATATTAGTATTATTTCTCTGGAAGTAGAGTCGAGGCGCGACTCGACGCCTCTTCTATTCAGAAACACTGTCTGTTCCACAAAGAGATTTAATAAAAGAGGTTCAAAAATTGATTATCGAGCGGGCCGGCTGTGGGTGGAGGCACAAGATCAATCACCGCCACGCCGCGCCACGCCACGCCACGCCACGCCACGCCACGCCGCGCCACGCCACGCCGCGCCACGCCACGCCACGCCGCGCCACACCGCCGCGTCACCGCGCCGGCACACGCAGCGTTTGGACTACGTTATCATTGTACAGGGCGTAAAAATACAACTCCTCAAAATAACTATGTAGGTAGAGGTAGGTACACACTGCATTAGATATATCAACCGCACGCATGTACTTCATTCCAGATTGGAATAAGACTCGTAAAATAGATGTAACGAGATCGAGATCAAAGCTTCTGCCTCGATCGGTCGTCAGTGGGGCAGTAGGGCAGTGGGGCAGTGGGGCAGTGGGGTAGTGGGGCAGTGGGGCAGTGGGGCAGCAAGACGAATGAGAGCCGAGACGCGACGCGACTGTGGACGCGACCGAAACCCCTAAGGCTGAGTTTAGATTAGGGAAGTTGGTCGCGTCGGCTGAGTTTAGACAAATACAAATGTGGAGCGCGGGTCGACTTCGATCGAGGGTATTGCATGCAATGAAACTCAGACTAGGGAGTCCGGTCACGTCGCGTCGGTCGATCACGTGAGATAGGTGTTTACTGAAATGCAACCATTGCATTGCATTGCATTGCATTGCATTGCATTGCATTGCATTGCATTGCATTGCATTGCATTGCATTGCATTGCATTGCATTGCATTGCATTGCATTGCATTGGTACATGTAACCACCACAACAGTATTATGGTGACGAAGCAAAGATCCGACTCCGCGCATGTTGACATAGTTTGGCAGGCATCGCCCGCGAGCGACACCAGCACATGATGCGAGAGTGTAAGTAGGTAGGATGAGCTTGTCACCTTGCCAAAATATAAATGGTAGAGCATTCAACAATGCAACGTCAACTCTACATATAGTACCTGCTAGGCTGTGCTGTGTCCGGTGTACGATGTACGATGTAGTGTACAAGTTCACACAAGTTCCTTGATTTATTAAAAAAGTTTTGTTGACCGCGATTTTTGATTGGGGGGAAAATAGGGAAGAAAAGGGGGAAAGTTTGCTGTAGCGTTGTTTATCGCCGAATTTCAATCAAATTTGAGAAGCACACTAAAGACTTAATTCTACACAAGATGGTGTAAAAATATTTCCAAAAAGAGGGAGTGGAAGGGGAAAAGAGGGGAAATTAATTATTAGGGGAGGGGATATTTTTTGATATTTTGGACGCCACAGACGAAGGGGTAAAAGTGGCGAAGTTCTATTCGAACTTCGTCTAGGGCTTGTTGTCACGATTGACACGTAAGAAGAAGGAGAAGAAGAAGACTCCTATCAATATCAATGAGACTACACAGTCCTCTCCGCCTTTATGAGACAAATCCGTAGACACCAGATTCGACCTCCTAGGACCAAGGGAACGCGAGTAGTCGCTAAAACTTATACACCTATTTTGCTCAAAAGTCTACAGAGTTAGGGCAGGGCCTATTGGAAAATTGAAGCACCTGAAATGTGATTTAGCCAGGGGAAAGGGGAAAGTGTCGGTTATTGCACGGTCGCGAGGTGTATGTTCTCACAGGACAGGACAACTAGTTAGGTATATAATTATGTACATTCCTGAGACCCAAGTTACAGGCTTTTGCCTAATGTAGTTTGGGCCTCGCCGTTTCTAACATACATAATAATTTGTGTAACGACTGTGTTCTAATATTGTTTACCCTACATCCTTTGTTCTATTTTTGGAAATAAAAATTATTCTATTGTATTGTACTTACCGCTCACTATCCGCTTCTATATTAGTAGCAGTTGGGACAACTTGCTAAATATCGTTCAATACTTACATATATGAGTAGTTGATAGCGGGTTTCATGTTTCATGGAGGAAATGTCTCATATTTTGCTTTGCATGTCAGGAGGTGGTAGAAAAGGTCGGGCTTAATCCGACACTTTGATCATATAACAGGTAGGTAAGGTACCGTACCTACACTACACTACACTACGTGCTGCCTAATCGATGTAGGTTAGTTCAGTCGCGGAACTAAGTATACATATTATATTGAGATTATTTTATTTTATTTTTATTTTATGCGGAAAACAAACAGCTTATTAAATAAGAGTATACACAGAGGAATTATAGCACGAAAAAGCCTAAAAGAGTTTTCACTTATAGTACGAATAAAAAGATGCGAGTTCAATTCGGAAAAGTAAGAAGCCTAACAGAGAATAATATAAAAACTAAAGAGAAGAAAAAGAAAAGTAAACCATATAAATCGTTACAAAGTTACATCGAAAAAGTACCAATAAATGGATAGATACGTAGATAATAATTTGACAATAAAAATATAATACATAATGAACAACACACTTGAGTAAGATATAAACTAGTTAATTAAATTTGGAAGAAGTCCTTGATTATTAGATTTTTAAATGAATTGCGCCTGGAGTAGAATAAGTCAGTATTTGAAGAATAAGAAGAGTTGAAAAGGTTCATTCATTAGTAGTAGTCAGTATTAGTAGTAGGATCATTAGTAGGAATGTAGTCGCGCCCATAACTAAGAGTGAGAGGGCTGCAGCTGTCGTCTCGCTATTAATAGAGCGTTCAGACGGCAGCTCATAGAACTAGGTCCCTTGCCCGTCTACCTACTGGCGCAGCACAGCGCAGCGCGGCGCTCACCCTGTCCACCGTGTCGGATGGTGACGTCACACGACACGGTGCGGCGCGGCGACGGCAGCTCATAGAACTAGGTCCCTTGCCCGTCTACTGGCGCAGCACAGCGCAGCGCGGCGCTCACCCTGTCCACCGTGTCGGATGGTGACGTCACACGACACGGTGCGGCGAGGAGGTCGCATCACGCATACAGAAATCCCCTTCGCAGGGGCAACACGCAGGGGATTTCTGGAATAAGCCATCGCCATCGGTTGCTTCCGAAACATATTATATAAAAACAACACTATCTAAGGACTGCAAAGAGTGCAAAGCTATGTATTTGGTAATCTACAACGGGGAGAGGCCGGACCGGGGTTAGGCGGTACCAACCCGAAACATCATGCAGTGTGTGTGTGTGTGTGTGTGTGTGTGTGTGTGTGTTTGTTTGACTATTGTGCTATTTTGACCGGTCGGTGTAAGTATGGCATGTCGCTGCCATCCATCACAGATAGGAATATCCACGTCCACGTCCACGTCCACGTCCGGCGGCTAACTAGAATTGCTCCTGACCCTGACTCACTGCTCCTATATATTTGTTTATAACTTGTACTAAAAAATATATGAATCATCCAATATTAATAAAAGTGTTTCAGTCATCCGTCACGCGCAATAATCGTTATTTATCAATAAGCCGCCGTAAATCAAAGAACTGAAGCAGTAGGTACGTGTCCGAAGTGCTTCCCCTTGCCGCATGCCGCATGCCGCATGCCGCATGCCGCATGCCGCATGCCGCATGCCGATGCCGCATGCCGCATGCCGCATGCCGCATGCCGATGCCGCATGCCGCATGCCGCATGCCGCATGCCGATGCCGCATGCCGCATGCCGCATGCCGCATGCCGGCCAGTGCTCTTCGCGCCGTTACTGCACCTACTGTTGGTACTACATTATTTAATTATTTTGGGGAAAAGTTCAAGCAAAACCGCGACCAACAAGTAGCAATATACTTCTAAAATGTGCTAGTAAAAAAATTTTTTAGTCCGTGACTTTTTTTCACCTTGATAGAGGGCTCCATCCATATTCAATTGGATGTGACGTCACACAGCCTACTTGCTCCGTGCGTGCGGCCCTTCGATCAACTATGTGCGGCCCTTTGATCAACTATATGCGGCCCTTCGATCAACTATATGCGGCCCTTCGATCAACTATATGCGGCCCTTCGATCAACTATATGCGGCCCTTCGATCAACTATATGCGGCCCTTCGATCAACTATATGCGGCCCTTCGATCAACTATATGCGGCCCGCAGAACGATACTAAATAATAATTATACTTAGCAAACAAACGTTATCATATCAGTGAACACGAACAGCGTAATAAATTATATTGTACTAGTAGCTACCCGCGACTTCGTACGCGAGTACCGTTTCCGTGTACATTATAATTATCTGTGTGTTATTATTATCTATGCGTGTACTTTGGGAAACTTAACATTACACCGAACCTGTACTCGAATGTCAAACGCTAGTTGTTTGACCAAAGAGGTAGTATACGCCCTGTCAAACTGACGTGATATGATATGACAATGAAATCCTCTTGCCAATTGGCGCTGCTAATCCCGTTTGTTCATTTTATCCTGTAGATCCTGTTAATTATTCGGGATAAAAAATAGCCTATGTGTAGGTATATGCCAAGTTTCATCCAAGTTGGTTCAGTAGTTTTGACGTGATTGAAACACAAACATCCAAACATCTAAACTTTTGCATTTATTATATTAGTGGGATGGCATCTACATTTAATAAAACACGTTTTTTTAAATGCGATTAGGGAAAAAAATCTATCGATGAAAAATGCGTTCGAGGCAATCATCTAACAAACCCTACCTGCGTGTAATACCGATACCGACCGACCAACCGAGGCGACGCGGCGCCGCGGCGACGTGCTGACGTGCTGACGTGCTGACGTGCTGACGTGCTGACGTGCTGACGTGCTGACGTGCTGACGTGCTGACGTGCTGACGTGCTGACGTGCTGACGTGCTGACGCCGCACAATCATTAAAAGAACATCCCGCGAGCTCGTTACGATGTACTGTCGCAGTCGTAATGTAATGTAATGTAATGCGTGACCGAGGGAGTAACCACGCAGTGCTCGAGTTGTTTACAATGAATCGGTGACAAGCAGACAGACATCAGGGTAAACTAAAAATATCCACATTAGCTTGCGGTGCGGTGGTGTATTTATTTAGAATAGCGTAGGTATTATTATAATAGGTATAGACGTCGGGCCGTGACGTGACGTGACGTGTCGTGTCGTGTCGGCCGGCGCCGGCGCGGCGCTATATCGGGCGCGCGCGCGGCCCTGCATGCATGCATGTCGCATCGCGTTGTGCGTGTGCGCTGCACTGCACTACACTAGTGTATACAACACGCTGAACACGTCGCGTCGACCGACCTTACACGAACACATTATCACTGTTTACATTATTTACTCGCTTCATATTACTTATTGCTGAAAGCGAAAGCCAAAAAATACCGACAAAATCATTCTATTTCATTCCAATAAATAAAGGAATACAGAATCCTCCGAACAAAAGCTCCGCTAAATAGGTACCTACCTTACCTACGTAGAGGCACAAGTAGAGCAACTTATGAGGATATCGAATGAGTCGGGCGTGCACGAGGCGAGGCGAGGCGAGGCGAGGCGAGGCGAGGCGAGGCGAGGCGAGGCGAGGCGAGGCGAGGCGAGGCGAGGCGAGGGGTCGCAGCCGTGACACCAGCTCTCACTCTCATTGCAGATCTACCGGTGGGGGTGTCCATACTTTATTATTTTTGTACAGAACATAAAGTTCACCATAAATGTTGTACCTGATCTGCAGCAGGCCCACTCCGAAGATGAGAATGAACATTTGTAAAGGGAGTCCCGTGTCCAACGCAAGGCAACTGTGCTGGGGGCTGGGGGTCGTGTTGTCAAACGCAAGGCAACTGTGCTGGGGGCTGGGGGTCGTGTTGTCAAACGCAAGGCAACTGTGCTGGGGGCTGGGGGTCGTGTTGTCAAACGCAAGGCAACTGTGCTGGGGGCTGGGGGTCGTGTTGTCAAACGCAAGGCAACTGTGCTGGGGGCTGGGGGTCGTGTTGTCAAACGCAAGGCAACTGTGCTGGGGGCTGGGGGTCGTGTTGTCAAACGCAAGGCAATTGTGCTGGGGGCTGGGGGTCGTGTTGTCAAACGCAAGGCAACTGTGCTGGGGGCTGGGGGTCGTGTTGTCAAACGCAAGGCAACTGTGCTGGGGGCTGGGGGTCGTGTTGTCAAACGCAAGGCAACTGTGCTGGGGGCTGGGGGTCGTGTTGTCAAACGCAAGGCAACTGTGCTGGGGGCTGGGGGTCGTGTTGTCAAACGCAAGGCAACTGTGCTGGGGGCTGGGGGTCGTGTTGTCAAACGCAAGGCAACTGTGCTGGGGGCTGGGGGTCGTGTTGTCAAACGCAAGGCAACTGTGCTGGGGGCTGGGGGTCGTGTTGTCAAACGCAAGGCAACTGTGCTGGGGGCTGGGGGTCGTGTTGTCAAACGCAAGGCAACTGTGCTGGGGGCTGGGGGTCGTGTTGTCAAACGCAAGGCAACTGTGCTGGGGGCTGGGGGTCGTGTTGTCAAACGCAAGGCAACTGTGCTGGGGGCTGGGGGTCGTGTTGTCAAACGCAAGGCAACTGTGCTGGGGGCTGGGGGTCGTGTTGTCAAACGCAAGGCAACTGTGCTGGGGGCTGGGGGTCGTGTTGTCAAACGCAAGGCAACTGTGCTGGGGGCTGGGGGTCGTGTTGCGCCTGCGCCGGCTTAGTGATGTGGCTAAGTGGTTGCCAATTACCTGTTGTTGACGTGACGCTGCCAGTTGAGTGACACGTTTGCTGAAACGCCAGTAGGTACCTGTACTAAGTATAGTGTTGAAGTATAGGTATTGAAACCCGACGGAATGTCGACTAACGGGTCGTCCACTTGAGCGATGCCAAGTACCAACCTCCAGCCTCCAGCCCTGATGAAGAGTTCATCCACAACAAAAATAATGAGCGTCCAACCTGCTCTGTTATAATACTTAGCGCGGCGAGCATGCCAGCGAGCAAAGCAACATCTCTGTTCGTTGAGTACACTGCACTGCAGTGCAGTGCAGTGCAGTGCAGTGCAGTGCAGTGCAGTGCAGTGCAGTGCAGTGCAGTGCAGAGTACAAGTGAGCCGGGCATGGCGGCGGCGCGGCGTGACGATACAAGATACTTGCCGCGCCGCGCTGTGCTGTAGCAGGTACTAAACAACAGTTGTCTAAAATAAGTAACTGGTTCGCACGAGCACGACCGGTCTAACGTGTTCACAATCTGCCTAAAATTAAATTAACTATCATCATAATTGTAGAGGTATTCTAATATATCGCCTCGATGGTCTGCGGCCCGAGGAAAGCAGCTGGTTCACTGACCGCGCCGCACCGCCGCGGCGCCGTGCCGCTGCCGCGCCGCTGCCGCGCCGCTGCCGCGCCGCTGCCGCGCCGGCGCAGCGGTGTGCGGTGAAGTGCCAGTGCTCAATTAATTACCATATCTCTCGTTTCTAGACTGCCAGATAATTAAATAATTATAGCAATGAACACATGTAATAGCGGCGGATGCCGTCTCCTAGCAACAAGCTTCGCTACAAGAAACAACCAGAGCTGGACTTTACTCATTTACAACTTCAAATCAAACAAATCATAAAGATATATTAAATTGAAATGGCTCCATTTCTAATTCTGTCCGTCTTTGAACTGATTTCGAGGGGTACCATAAATGATTGGTAGGTAAGGTAGATACCTAGGTAGAGTGAGAGCGATTCTTGACATCCCTGACCACAGAACAGAGAAGTAAGTTCCTGACCCCCGCGCCGCCCCCGCGCCACCGCCGCGCCGCCCCCGCGCCGCCCCCGCACCGCCCCCGCGCCGACCCCGCGCCGCCGCCGCCGCGCCGCGCCGCGCCTCCGCCGCCGTGCCCTATGTATGAGTGAAAAATTGTCTGTAGGCTCAGTTGGCTTGGCTTGGCTCTCGTCAGTGCAGTGCAGTGCAGACGGTATTGTGGTGTAGTAGAGTACATTTTGGCAGTGAAATGTCAGCTCATGTGCCGAGCAAGTAGAACTCTTTGGTGGCGAGCTATTGAAATGGGCTTACTAAACTAGTCGTCCTATGAGAACATAGACCTCCCGAGCATGCAATAACCATGCAATAACCGACACTTTCCCCTTTCCCCTGGCTAAATCACATTTCAGATGCTTGAATTTTCCAATACTTAGGCCCTCTATGTAGACTTTTGAGCAAGATAGGGGTATAAGTTTTAGCGATTACTCGCGTTCCCTTGGACCTAGGAGGTCGAATCTGGTGTCTACGGATTTGTCTCGTAAAGGCGGAGAGGACTGTGTAGTCTCATTAGATTAGATTAGAAAATTCTTTATTGCACATTTAAAAAACAGTACAGAGGCGGGCTTAATGCTAATTAGCATTTTCTTCCAACCAATCTTTGTGTAGTGTGGAGAAAAGGTAGTGCTTAAATTATGGAAAACTTGGTAGGGAGAAACGTCTTT
Source organism: Gandaritis pyraliata (assembly GCA_947859175.1). NCBI lineage: Eukaryota > Metazoa > Arthropoda > Insecta > Lepidoptera > Geometridae > Gandaritis > Gandaritis pyraliata. The sequence goes on along the minus strand of OX401854.1, from coordinate 12,060,506 downwards.
AAAATATATAAAAATTACCTACTTAAAATAATAAAACACTAACCAAATATATTATATATATATATACTACTTCATTGATAGTGCTTCTCAAATTTGATTGAAATTCGGCGATAAACAACGCTACTGCTAACTTTCCCCCTTTTCTCCCCTATTTTCCCCCCAATCAAAAATCGCGGTCGACAATTTTTTTTTAATAAATCAAGGAACTTGTGTGCCGATTTTCGACCAAATCGGTTGATAAATGCGACCTGTAGGCGATTACTGACAGACAGACAGACAGCCGGACAAAAGCATTTTTGGCCAATCTCGAAACTGAGACGCTTCGCTCGCTTCGCTCACTCGGTCAATGATCAAATTGAAACGAGCAGCAGCAGCCCTACGCATCTCTTCTGTCTCTGTCTCATACTTCATCATGTTATCGAGGTTGATTTGCTTACATCTATTGAAGATGATTTGCTTCATGTAACGCGTATATTTCGTCTGGTTTGTTCGCATTGCATTGACACAGGCCTCCACTTGCCCCGCGCGAGGTCTACACTTTGTTTTTGTTGGATTGGTCGGATCAAATTAATCGCAAAAAATTAAACATCCGAAGATATTCCATGTTTTTAGTGTTCCGGTCCAGTTTTGGAACACTTATGGCCTCACTCCGGTGTCCGTCTGTCCGTCTGTCTGTCTGTCCGTCTGTCCGTCTGGCCGTCTGTCCGTCTGTCTGTCACACGCTACCAGAGCTGAACCGTAGAAGCTAGAGAGTTAAAATTTGGAATAGTAATAGTTTATCACAACCCAATATGTGGGTTTGCATGCGGAAAAAATATTCTGAAAATTATAGGTCTAAGGGGGGTCAAACGAGATATGAAAGCAAAAATATTTTTTTACCCCATTGAGTGGGGTATCTAATGAAAGCTTAGAACTTAACTAAAAGAACCTCATATTTAGATTTTTTATTAAAAAAACTTTTTTCAGAAAACCTGTAACATAATGGTCTGATGAAAGGAAAACTATAGCCAACTTCTAAAAGTTACCTGTATTCGAAAAATTAAATAATAACCAGAATTATTAGCTGTCCAGCCTAACTTGTACCGTATCGTCATTAAAAATCCTACAAATGGGAGCTCTTGTTACCTGGTCTTTTAGAAGTGAAGAGCTGGTTATAAAGCGAATCTTTCACTCGGAACACTAGCATGCGCAAATAAAACTTGCGCCTTGCCCACTTTATTTTTTGTTATAAATTGAACACTGACTTATACCTATTATTAGTTATAATCGAGCGGGTCCGGTGCGGTGATGCCCCGCGCGTCGCCGCCGCCGCCGTGATTGCGTGTTGCTGAGCTCCAAGTACCTACATTATCCGGCGCGCGGCGCGGCGGCGGCGCGGCGGCGGCGCGGCGGCGGCGCGGTGGCACATCCTCAAGCACATTTGCGATAATTAGCTAAGTACGTATACCTGTGTTACGTATGCGACGCGACGACACAGCGATGCGATGCGATGCGACGCAGCGACGAGTCCGTCTACAAAAAAGCCTTAGTTTGAGTTTCTCAGAATTATTAAGAAGCATTCGATCCTGAACTTGTTCTATGTGGTGAGCTACAGCGCGCCGGGACCAGCCTCGCTGAGCTAAACCGCAGTGATCAATTTGATTTGGGCGTAATATAGAGGTTAATTAGGTAACGTACGCGACGCTACGCCTGCCTGAACCTGAAACTATGCCTCAAACTAAATAATATACAATTGAGTACAAGTACTCGATGTATTGTAGTAGTACCTACACAAACAATGTCTGCCACGATCTAAACAAGAGTAGGTAATGTAGGTCGGTCGGTCGGTCGGTCGGTCGGTCGGTCGGCGAGCGCGCGAGCGCGGGCGGGGTGAAGGCGCGATGTGATGTGGCCCAACTTGTACTTACTGTACCCTAACAGTTGAAATTGTTTATCGTGATGTATCGACTAAGTTCCACTTGTCTGCAGCTTATTTCCCTCCCCCCCCCCACCCCCCCCCCCCCCCCCCCCACCCGGCCAACAGCGCCGCGCCGCCTGTGAAACTTAACTTTGCTGAAATTCGCTAAGTAATTTAACTTTAAATAGATCTTTCCCAACACTAGTGTACTAACTAGTAATGTATAGTTTACTAACTCAAAGTCAAAATTTCTTTATGCAATAAAATCAAGGATCATTTAGAATCGGGTGATTCTAGATGCCAGTTCCACTAGTAATGTAGAATCACAGATTATAGAAAAGTAGCGTAAGCGGCATGCATGCAGCATGCATGCCGCATGCGGCAGTAGGTATCTAGACAATGCTCTTCTTGATAATGCAAAAGTACTTAATTAATTCGTAAGACAATGGCGATTAAGATCGCTCTCGATCTCGAGCAATAAAACACCATTCTGGGAAACAATTTGATTCCGTTTGACTGTTGATCTCATTTAAACTGCCGTTTTTTGAGGCACATACCTCGTAAAAGTGTTATTTCTAGGGAGATATACTTAAAAGGGAGGAACAAAGAAATAATGGAAACAATGAAATCCTATGGACGTTTCTTCACCTTCTGCAGTGCGAAGGGTTGGTAAGGGTGCGGGGTGCGGGGTGGGGGGGGGGGGGGGAGGCGCTGGTCGTCGCCTGCCGTCACGTCACCCGTCAGCCAGTAACAAAGTAGCTTTGCGAGCCATCACGTGACGTTGCGTCGCGATCGCGACTGACGACGACACTGTTGGAGTATCCGTGTAAGTCAAAAGTGACAGTTAAGTTGTAGTATTATAAAAAAATAATGTACCCGTGTGCTCACTATCCTATCCTATCCTATCCTACTAATATTATAAATGCGAAAGTTTAGATGTTTGGATGTTTAGATGTTTGGATGTTTGTGTTTCAATCACGTCTAAACTACTGAACCAACTTGGATGAAAGTTGGCATATATATAGTTCGTAACCTGGATTGACACATAGGCTTACTTTTTATCCCGAATAACAGGATCTACATGTCATGTCACGTCAGTTTGAGAGGGCGTAGTACTACCTCTTTGGTCTAACGACTAGCGTTTGACATTCCAGTACGAGTTCGGTGTAATGAGGTGTAATGTCAAGTTTCTCAAAGTATCCGCTCGGTACACGCACAGATAATATAATGTACGTGAAACTGTAAACGCGTACGAAGTCGCGGGTAACTGCTAGTACCTAATGTAGTGTTTGTATCTACTAAGTAGATACTGTACCCTATCTCACATGCACAAGTAAGTGAGGTAACTGCCGGTGTCAATCTCCCGACCTGTCAATGTCATCCGTACGTCCGGATGACATGACGTGAGGCTCGTGGGAGGAAATGCCAGACAGGGCTAAAACAGACACACGAGTATGGCAGAGCTACCGATATGGAGGATTCGATCTTGGTGTATTGGTGAGCCAGGGAGATGGTTAAAACACAGGACTTTACAGTGGCGACGAGGATAAAGGTCTGTAGAAACTATAATTTTCAAAAGGAGGAGGAAGAAGAGTTCAGGTATGTCTTTTCTTTGTGTAAATTATGGTTTCGGCCATTGGTGGCGTGCGACCTCCATTACAGATACAAATTGTTTAATTTGATGCTGTACAATTTTTCATTGACTAGGTACCTACCTAATAATTATTAGTGCTGGTTTATTTGTTAAAGTAGCGTGTATTATTATTGAGGTCCCTCCTTATATTTTGTGTAGAACATTTTCTTTTGTGCAATATTGTATTTCTTCACTAGATAGTAAACAGATGTTTACACAGCAAAAAAAGTTCCGCATCCACTACACAGGTGGCGTTGCATTACAATAATGAAAACAAAATTAGGCTGCCGTATTTTCTCTCATCCAAAAGAAGAAGCATGAAGCCTCGACCGAATGAACCTCCACTTCACTCCTCGTTCGTTCCTTTTTCTTTGCTTCATTCGCGTTGGCTCATTAGCGTCAGCCAATCATCTGATGCTACAACTAGTTCCGCTTTGAGTCGGTGGAGGGCATCAGTCCTTTAGTTCCGCTTTTCATCATTAGATGGCGTTGGTCGTTTAGTTCCGCTTTGCGTCGGTAAATGGCATTAGACGTTTAATTCCGCTTTGCGTCGGTAGATGTCATTGACCGTTCTCTAATTTATAAAGATACCGAAATTGCCAACATCTGTTTATACTTATGCTTAATTCAACAAATCTAGCGAAAAATTGAGTTCACGGGCTCAATTCCACTACTTATTTACAACGGTTGATGTTCTGTTCGTTTCAACTATACCTAGGTAATTCAATTGATCTGTGGCTTGGCTAAGGCATATAAAATAAAAGGACTCCGATTCGGTTGCGTTTCGGCTGTCGGGGCTTGAGGGTAAAGTGCGAATTGACCTAAAACGGATGAAGGGGCAGTCGAGCTGCGTTCCAGCAGTTAAAAGAATCGTTAGTAGAATTTTATTGACCTTCAGGCAACGCGTAACGTGCAGTAATAATTCCAAAAAAAAAAAAAAGGAAAAGAGATATTAATATGTTCGCTGCATGTTGTGTCGGATGTCGGCGCGGGGTGGTGCGGTATGACGTGTAGTGCTGCGTGTCGTCATACTTAGATAGGTAGGATACCTAGTACCTATCTATTTTATTATATTTTGTGATGCCAAAAAATGGATATTATTATAATCACTTGGACTTGTTATGAGGAGATAAAAGCGGGATTTATATTTTACCATTAATGAACCATTTTACGGGTCTATACTTTTTATAAAATTTCAATTTTGGTCTACCGATTTTGTTGGAAGTTATAATTCAAGAGTTTCACCAGACGTGATAGCCTACCTAGACGTGTGATTTGCTTGACACAAGTGGATAGGAGAGGTATCTACTTACTTATCCGATGGGTACCTAAATGGTTGGCAGGTCTGCTACTTTTGTTTGTGTGTAGACAGGTAACAACAAGAACCTATTCCATAATATTTTATAAGGACGACAATAACATGATGTTATCTAATTCTACTGGGAAAGATATTACACCTACTTAATTATATTAAAAATCCACAATATTTATGTGAAAGAGGAGGAAGCAGTTTCTAAGCGATTTTCTAAAAGGTCATGCGGAACAGTAGATGGGTACCTACGCAACGCATTTTACGCAATATTTTGGTTGCATTTCATAAAACTTTAAATTAGTATATACGAGGTTGACTACTTACCTATATTCTGTTTAGTATGTATTGATATACTAACTCCTGGCTTAGGTACTATTAGTACCTATTGACGGCTTACTACTAGTTACCTGTTACAGGTGAATTCAGTAGGTAATTAAATGTCTTGATCTATCTAGATAGGTACCTACTGTTATTTCAATAGGCGATCACTGGGAGGGTGCACAAAATTATAAAAGTTTTATTATGCAATTTAAGTTTGTTAATTATTCATTCATTTATTCATTGCATACATGGTTTAAATAAATAGCTTAGGTCTTGGTTGGTTAAAGGAGCGGTCATGTGCCCTCTGAGGATGCGCCAATGGTAGTATAGAATACCTACATAATTTAAATAATAAAGTGTCATTTTAAAAGCCGAATTAATGTCAATAATAATGGAAAAGCTTCAATACACTTATACAATAATCAATGGTACCTACAAGCGGATGCAAAGTCAAACACCATTTCAAAACAATACTTAAATAAAAAAATAAAAAACAATAGCTTACAAGTTGTTTAATACGGTTACCTGTATTAGAAAACCCGTGATATTATGACAAAATCAAAAAAAGAGATAAGGAAATGGTAGGTTTACCTAGATGTATTTTAATTTGGAATCAGTGTTAACTAAATGGGACGAAATAAACAAGAAAATACTTAAGAGGTTTTGAACTCCTATACTCTTAACAAGGTTAATAAGGTATGTTTGTACGCCTGCATCCTGCATCAAATGAGTTTGGACAACTTTCGATGTAAAGTGTGAATATGAGTAGACGTAAAAAACACTAAGTAACGATGCAAAACTCTGGAAGAATCACCAATATTTATAAAACATTTGCTACCTACCAAAGATTCGTTGGGGACTAGGATAACGTTGTGTGAAATATTCTCGAATATTGTATTTATGTCATGAAAAACATTAAAACTGCTTTCCTTATAATAGAGCGGCAACCGGATGTTAGTGTAAAGTTATAACATCGAATGGTACAGGCACAAAAGGCTTGATGTGTGTATCGTGCGTGCTTAAATGTTTCCAGAATGTTGAAACAAAACGTTAACTTCGCTGTGAAAGATTCAGATTACCAGAATTTAATATTCGAAAAAAAATGATAAATTGTGTAATAGATGACATTCTGGTTTGTGGGAACAACAAAGAATAATACTGCGAACCTAGTTGTCAAAGTACTGGAAGTATTAATGAAAAATTTAGATACAGTACATAGAAAAAAAATGTTTGCTTCTTGGGGAACCAACTTATACAAGAATGAGGAAAGAAAGCCATTCCCAAGCAAGGTACCTATATCTATACCTTATCTTTTATTTAGAGAAGTTACCTACTGAAAAGGACGAGTCTTCTATGCTATTGAACTACAAGGCAAAGCGAAAATACAATTAATGTATTAATGGTACCTATTCCGAAATATCACTGAAGTTCAAACTCTGTCTTTGCGGAATCTAGAACCTCCAAGCGTTTGAGCGATCTTGTTGTCGATGGATGTCGTTCATAGGTATCAACGAGCGACAGTGCCCTCTATCTGGTGTGATACCTACTGTGAGTCAGTTATGTAAATGCATACCTAGTAAAGTTATAGCGGATGTGAATTCTGGAGGTCAGGCTCGGATCTAGTACAAATCTATGAAAGTAACTAAACAAAAAAATAAAAAAATAAAAAATAAATTTTGTAATCGAACTAACAAACTGGATGGAAAAGAAAGAAAACCTATGTTTTATTACGAAAACTCTCTGTTAAAATAAGGAAACACAGTGAGGGTCTTATAATAAATCAGAAAAGACGTCTAAAAACAGTTTTAGAAGCCTACCATGTAATTTGGCTAAGCAAATTTTATTATGAGATCCGGTTACACAACAAAGTTGGGCTGACTCCAAAGTGTTCTATATATATATATAATAAAGTTATTGATAGGTGTAGTAAGTAATGCCTGCGTAGTGTAGCTCTTTTCTTCGTTCTGTGACGTGAACCATAATTTTTAGACTATTCTTCGTAGCGGAGGTAAATAAATTCGGGATTTCTGTGCTTAGAGCCCTATTAGACATAAAATGCCCGATTTAAGACGATTCAAGTAAGAGATCACCATAAGTGACAGAGGAAAAAGGGGAAGGAGTATGGTGACTGGAAATAAAGAGCTGAAGATGCAGACGTAACAGAAGATAATAATTTATAAGGTTTACGTGGAAGAGATAGAAAAGAAAAATAAGCTCTCTCTGTATTGCAACCCAACGCCTATAGTTACCTACCTACCTATAGTTGAGAATGTTTTAGGCGGAGAAGAGATTGCAAGAGTTAAGGAGAAATATAAACTTCCTTGTCTTTATGAAGTAGAAGATCAATAGAAGCCGGACATAGAGACGCAAGTGGACAATGAGTTGCCAGTAGACAACTCACACCTATTTCAGACATATTATGTCAAGTGCGCAAAAGTCCAATTTAAATGGTTTGTAATGTAATCACATGTGGTATTGGTGAAAGCGAGTAATGAAAATGTATGTATTCAATGTGAAGTTGTCTTTATTGGTCTGTGTCTTGATAAGTACCGAATTGCATAAGGCTAATGATAATTATATTGTAATCTAGGGCTTTGTCCGGAGGTGTGCGCTCACACCATAGTATGATCCTATATGGGGCATAGCTTTATGTTTTGTTGATTCAAAATATTTAAATAAGAAAGGGGTTGTAGTGTTTGTATCTACTAAGTAGATACTGTACCCTATCTCACATGCACAAGTAAGTGAGGTAACTGCCGGTGTCAATCTCCCGACCTGTCAATGTCATCCGTACGTCCGGATGACATGACGTGAGGCTCGTGGGAGGAAATGCCAGACAGGGCTAAAACAGACACACGAGTATGGCAGAGCTACCGATATGGAGGATTCGATCTTGGTGTATTGGTGAGCCAGGGAGATGGTTAAAACACAGGACTTTACACCTAATAAATAAAGTCCTAGGAATAAAAGTGCGTTTGCCTGAAACCCTTCAGGTTATGCGCCCCAGATCACGCAAGAAGACAAGTCTATACGTATTTTGCACTATGTACCGAAATACTTGCAAAGTAGCCGGCCGGCGCGCAACACGAGCCACGTATCTAACCTCCATTGCTGTGCCACGCACCGCACCGCACACGCACCACGCTACGGTATAGGAGGAGGCGCGCAACACGAGCCACGTATCTAACCTCCATTGCTGTGCCACGCACCGCACCGCACACGCACCACGCTACGGTATAGGAGGAGGCGCGCAACACGAGCCACGTATCTAACCTCCATTGCTGTGCCACGCACCGCACCGCACACGCACCACGCTACGGTATAGGAGGAGGCGCGCAACACGAGCCACGTATCTAACCTCCATTGCTGTGCCACGCACCGCACCGCACACGCACCACGCTACGGTATAGGAGGAGGCGCGCAACACGAGCCACGTATCTAACCTCCATTGCTGTGCCACGCACCGCACCGCACACGCACCACGCTACGGTATAGGAGGAGGCACGCAACACGAGCCACGTATCTAACCTCCATTGCTGTGCCACGCACCGCACCGCACACGCACCACGCTACGGTATAGGAGGAGGCGCGCAACACGAGCCACGTATCTAACCTCCATTGCTGTGCCACGCACCGCACCGCACACGCACCACGCTACGGTATAGGAGGAGGCGCGCAACACGAGCCACGTATCTAACCTCCATTGCTGTGCCACGCACCGCACCGCACACGCACCACGCTACGGTATAGGAGGAGGCGCGCAACACGAGCCACGTATCTAACCTCCATTGCTGTGCCACGCACCGCACCGCACACGCACCACGCTACGGTATAGGAGGAGGCGCGGCGCGCGAGGGCGCGGCGAGATGTCTACTCCGCACCGGCGCGGCGGGAACGACTCCTGCGACGAGCTCTTCATCCAACCTCATCGCGATAGACTAATTGAGAGGTACTTGTACAAAATGACAACACGTGGAAGTTCACGGTGATCCTCGTGCATGAAGGTTTATGGGAGTGTGTGAGCGAGGACAGGGCACGCCGCTAGTACGAACAAACAATGGGCTCAAGCAAAGATTGCTGCTTTGTGTGTGAGCGCGGCGGCGAACCCGCACATTCGCAATGCACAATCTGCGAAAGAGGCGTCGGAAAATAAATCTGCAGAAGGCTTTGAGGACAAGGGGCTAATTAATTAATTAATTAATTAAGGGGACACTAATTTCATTAATCCTTCAGCTCTCGTGTCAGCAGTTGCAAATGATTCAGACTTGGTACGATCTTCAGAATTGCTTAAATAAATTCAGACAAAAAATATTAAACCTAGTTACATTGTAAAACAATATAAAAAGTTACAAAAGGCAAACTCAAAAGTAGTTTTCACCAAAATGTGGTACGTAGCGTAGTACGTAGGTAACAACAATAAATGTGGAGTGGAGTGGCTCGCTGTTGTATCGTAATTGTAAATAGGTAGATGCGACGCGACGCGATGAGGGATTCCGCTTGTGTGGGTGATTTACGCAGTTGGTGGAAGCGTGCGCTAAGTGCCTCCGAAATTGCATTTAGTAAACATTTATATATCACCTCGAGCCTAATCTGATCAGATTTCAGCGGAAAATGTTTGTTCAGAGAAGCTGTTGTTGCCCTTACATTACTTACTCCGGTCAGCAGTCAGCAGTCAGCACACAATACGTTACAAACGTTACTTTACTAGTCAAATATATTTTTAGGGTAAGTTAGAAGGCATTCTGACCAAATTGACATTGATGGCAAAGGGCAACGACTGTTTATAAGCAGCCAGTACAACGCAAGTGGTTCTAGCTGCAGCTGCCTGAAGTAGTTATGGTGAAGGTGAAGTGAACCAGCACTGCGCAGCAGCCGCACGACCACCTCCAGAGTCCAGGCAAACTGTAAGTGCGACTCCATCCTTATTCCATCACCTCCCTTCTTCACCAATAAGTACCGAAGCAAATAAAGGTGCAGTGCGTTTACTGTTCAGCGCCTTTAGTGATGTAGCTTTAGTGATGTAGCTAGCCAGTGATGTAGCTTTAGTGATGTAGCTAGCCAGTGATGTAGCTTTAGTGATGTAGCTAGCCAGTGAAGAGTTACTAGTACCTGACAGACGATCGTCGCGTCTCGAAGGTCCGTAATCACAGTTTTGCGTAACTTTACGCTCGGTTTAATAATGTTCCAAAGAGGAAAAGCTTATTCATCAAGAGGACCGACTTTTAACAATTTCCCGCCGAAGCGGAGATGAAATTCAAACACTCATTTACTTAGATCCAAGTAAAGTCACTTTCATCGAAAATAGATCAAATGAAATCATCTATTTTTTGCCAACTTCATAACTCGACCAACATTTAGCCACCACCACCAGATATACTTAGGTACCTCCAGGTACCGAAAAACTAGCTTAAATACTTTTTGTAGGAACGTAGATATCTAATGTGTTTCGTCATTGTAGCATCCAATGAACCGTAACGTTCTGATCTTGTATCGGTATCGGTATTTTGGCATTACACGTTCTTCAATTACGTGTTCAGATAGCAATAACGGCCGGATTCATCCAATAACAATAAAATCATCACGTTCCGTGTGAAGTAACTGGCGCTGGCGTGGCGTGGCGTGGCGTGGCGTGGCGTGAGCGTGGTGAGGGGAGAAGCGATGTAATACCTAATCGTGTAATTGGTAGTTCAGCGGAGAGCTTTCATGCGGTGCTCGGGAATGTGGGATGGAGGGCGACTGGCGACTGGCGATGAGCGCAGCGAGCGGCCTCCGCTTCGGTTCGGAATGCAATCATTTTGACTTGAGCATTAGAATGTGCGCTGCGGACTGCGGTTGTTTCAGGTTGGCGAGACGTTGAGCGGCTATTTTAAACTTTAAATGTATCTGCGGCTGCTCTTAGGGGAGTAATAAGGAATTTGAATAATTTTTAATTAGCGAGCGGCAATTAGGGCTTCGCAACCGGACGCAGCCGCGCCGCGGAACTCCATTATTTAGGACTCTCGATGCTTAAACGCGAATTATAATGAACCCCAGCTTGATTCATTTCCTTTGCCCTCTCGCTATAATTCTCGTTATGTAATATTTTATAACGATGGCGGCAGGAAAGACGTCTCTACATTAGGTAAGTACTTCATGACAGCTAAGTAATAACTAGAGACGTACTGCAGTACTATGTATGGACCGTATTTATTGTGTTGAGTTTCATGTACGTAGCACGTGAAACCAGCTTCTCGGCGTTCTCGGCAGTCGATAGCCCCTTCACTTAGAGCTGGCGCTGGCGGCGCCGCCCCCACGCGCCACGCCGCAGCATGGCGCCCCCACGCGCCACGCCGCAGCATGGCGCCCCCACGCGCCACGCCGCAGCTGCGCCACGCGCGACCGAAAACTTCATACAAGCTACAAAAACGCGAACCGGAAGGTAGCATCTTTATTATTTGACATTAGACACGGGCCCGGGGCACATTCGTGTAGACACGGGCCCGGCGCTTGCCGGGGGGGGGGGGCCGGGGCACATTCGCGTAGACACGGGCCCGGCGCGCGCCAGGGGGGGCCCGGGGCACATTCGCGTAGACACGGGCCCGGCGCTTGCCGGGGGGGGGCCCGGGGCACATTCGCGTAGACACGGGCCCGGCGCTTGCCGGGGGGGGGCCCGGGGCACATTCGCGTAGACACGGGCCCGGCGCTTGCCGGGGGGGGGCCCGGGGCACATTCGCGTAGACACGGGCCCGGCGCTTGCCGGGGGGGGGGGGCCCGGGGCACATTCGCGTAGACACGGGCCCGGCGCTTGCCGGGGGGGGCCCGGGGCACATTCGCGTAGACACGGGCCCGACGCGCGCCGGGGGGGGGGGGCCCGGGGCACATTCGCGTAGACACGGGCCCGGCGCTTGCCGGGGGGGGGCCCGGGGCACATTCGCGTAGACACGGGCCCGGCGCTTGCCGGGGGGGGCCCGGGGCACATTCGCGTAGACACGGGCCCGACGCGCGCCGGGGGGGGGCCCGAGCACATCCGCATAGACACTGAGCCGGGCTGAGGATGAGGACACATCAAACATAGTTTAGCGAATCAGCGACAATATTTGAAATTGGCGAGTACGACTTGCTAACTATGCTGGTCGAGTAGTCAAGCAAAATCAAATCAAAGGGTTTATTTGCAACCATGTAGGTACACACAAAATAAAAATAATAAAAGATGCACTGCACTGTTAGCTTAGATCTGAGGAGACTTCATTCTTAAGATTCAAGATGTGTATTGATCTTCGGTTTCCCGAGTTTTCCCGGTTATCAAGAGGTTCGCCGCCACTTTACCTTCATTTCTCAAATTGTTCTCCCTTCATGAATGGCAGGCATGGCATCGGAAGGTGTCAAGTGTCAAGGGCACGCGACGCGAAGGGTACCCGGTCCACTCCTGCCCTGCCGCCTGCCAGGGTCTATTGTTCCGCCGCCGGCACTTTATTGGCGAGTCTATTGCCGTAATACGCCGCGTAATTGGCTGTTATTAGTGGCACTACGCTACACTACACTAGGTAGGTAAGGTACTATGAAAAGATTCATGTAGGTACCGACTTATAAGCGCTACTTCGTTTTCTTCCAAGAGACTATAAATAAATAGTAGGTAAGTACTCGTAAACAGATTAGTAAATAGATGAGTTTTTAAATTAGCCACTGAACATATAGGCACAAATAAAAACATGTAGGTACCTACTTAAATGCCTTCGAGAAATAAATGTCTCTTGGTAAGTATAAGTACCTAAGTACCTACTTGATAAAAATAATAATATATTCTAATATATAAATAACTAGGCAGCTATTTCTGAATACTTTGTTCTTCGTTACATTACTAGATTATTTATCAGAACAGAACATTTACAAATTTATGTAATAAGATAAGTGCCACATTTGAATGACCTCATATATAACATCAGTAGCTGCATAAATTACTAAAATACGTATGTACCTACCTACTTACTTACGCCAATACAATAAACATCTAAACTGTATTTTTATGACGTGAAGCATCACATGTGGCTACATTATAGATAAGTAATATTCATTTTATTGCGAAATATGTACTGCGATGGGCGCGCGGCGGCGGCGCGGCGGCGGCGCGGCGGGGCGGCGCGGCGGCGGCGCGGCGGCGGCACAGAGGTGACTCGCTCGAGTGTTCGCGGTATGTCCAACCAAATATCCACACGGTCACCTGCCTGAGTTGACTAATGTTTTTTTATCTCTCACACTAATTACTGACGAGATTGTGTCGCCCCCGCCACGCCACGCGTCGTCGTCTCCTGTCTACGACACGATACGGTGCGGTGCGATGCGATGCGGTGCGGTGCGGTGCGGTGTACTACGTATCTGAAATAGGTGCCGAGCCGAGACTTGGCGTCCTGCGTGTTGATGAATAGATTACCTACATTTTTTGCGAATTTATTATTTTAATAAATAATTATGTGCACGGTCAGACCGCCCGCGCCGTACGTTAATTAATTGATGCATAAAAAAGTGTTATGAACCGGTCGAGTATCCGGGGCCGGCCGGTAGCGTACTTTACCCACCTACCACGGACAGGTACCTTACCTACCTACCTACAGTACCTACAGTACCTACCTGCCTACCTGCATAGCATTTGTTTAGTTTAGACAGAAGCAGACCGTCTAAGTAGGTGTATAAGTGAAAACTCTTTTAGGCTTTTTCGTGCTATACTTCCTCTGTTTATACTCTTGTTTAATAAGCTGTTTGTTTTCCACATAAAATAAATATAAAATAAAATAAAATAAATAACCAGTCAACCCCAGCTGCAGCGCTATAGTAAAGTAAAGTAAATGCCAATATCTTACACTCCTATAACTGGAATCGGAATCGTCGTGTCGTTGGTGTGGCTCGAAGCGTGATATCAAACGATGGTATTTTCCACAATATTACTATCGATAAAGAATTAATTTTTTTGGTCCATGATGGTACTGATAAATTGGTCAATATTCAATGGGATATTACAACTTGCGTAGGCTACTGTGATTGAAATTCCCTGTTGGCACCTTAATAGCTACTCGTACCTAGCAACTGAATAGCTACTCGTACCTAGCTACTGAATAGCTACTCGCACCTAGCCACTGAATAGCTACTCGTACCTAGCTACTTTGAATTTTTCAGTGTTTTTTATTATTACAATCTACTCGTACTTAGCTAGTTTTCATAAAAAACTGAAAGCAGCTTGTTAACATTTATTATTGAAAGGTGTACTTAGTTGACGCCTGACTTCGCTTCTTGTACTAGATACTAGATAGGTACTTGTACTTGAAGTGGATGAACTCTTACAAATTCAAATCATAAAACGTTCATACAACTTCGTACATTATGTTATTCTTAGCTTCCTCAATACCGGTTCCACTATAACGTCACGGTAAAAACCTACTAAACTTAAAAGTCTCGCCTACAATAATAACAAAGTGGATTATGTTAATGAATGAGGCTGCTACTTTAACTTAGCATAATAATAATATAAAATGTGTCATTTGGCGGAGATTATTCCGCACTACTATTGGAAACCGGTTTCAGCTACAATCATTTTCCGCGAGGTCTGGCTGCGAAATGGCCTGGCTAGCCGCACAATACCGCACCAGATAGTGCTGGAACTCCTCATAGTGACGAAGAGGCTTCGCTTGGTACCTGGCGCTGCGCTGCGCTGAGGAGCGAGTGCTCTAGGTAAGCGCGGCCGTCACCGCCGTCACCGCCGCCGCCGCCACCGGCCGACTCCGTGCCACGCGCCGCAACTCTACCGTATTCAATAATCGCTTCAGCTATACGCACGATTTCAGGAAAACCTAAGCAATGCCAACACAATGCAGTTCTGGCGTGCTCCCGGGCCACATCTCGGTCACCCGTACGCTGATTGGATGCGGACGTTGCCTAATAAATAAGCGACCGTCTGTCACGGCTTTAGTGTCAGCTGTCAACTGTCGAGCCCGGCCCGGGCGCCGCACCGCGCCGCACGGCACCGCACCGCACTGCACCGCACCGCATCGCACCGCGCCGCACCGCACCGCACCGCACTGCACCGCACCGCATCGTACCGCACCGCACCGCTGCCGGCCGCTGTGGGTGTCACTGCTAGAAGTGACGTCGTCGCTAGAAGCCATGCTCATTTGGCGCGATGCATTTCTCGGTCGTAAATACAAAAAAGATGGTTTGAATCGTGCTCTAGCTGAAATCAGTTGGTGCCACTATAAATTCCATATTAAGTAAGTATGTGTGCTTTGATTTTGCCTTTTGCCAGCGATGGTTTTAGCAAGCCCCGGTGTCGTAACGATAAAATAGCTACGAAGACAAAGCCTACACACATTGTCGTCTTTTAGATAAGCAACCCTGTATTCCGATCCGCCGGCGGCGGCGGCGGCGGCGGCGACCTGGAGGCTGGAACTCAGGAACCCTCGCCCTTTGATCTCACTAAATATCCTGTGAGGTCGGACGCAGACCAAATTATATCTTGTATAATCTTACATTCTACAAATACAAACAAATACAAATATTTACAAATTGTTTATTAAACATAGACATTACCATTACAGAGGTCCAAGGCGATAACGCTATTACATATTTAAATCTAGAAAACTTTTTTTTTTTAAATTATTTAGTGTACATGTACTAATAAAAAATACTAATACCCTAATTATATTACGATCTAGCCACAATGCAGGCTAATTAGTAATTTTACATTGACCTAAATTTTTATCATAAACTAATCTAAGAATGTGTCCATTGGCACTTTTCTTATTGTCTCTATTTACTTAAGGCGAATACACTTTGGTTTTGTGTTCTTTATAGGGGGCACTAGTTTGCACTCGCACTACACGGATTATTTAACACTATACTAGCTCAAAAGGTTTTTTCCTTTTGAGCCTCCTTACTAGGTCTGTATTGTCGAGGAGCTGGATAGCCTCGACGTTGACATGGTGGTGAAGTCTTTGTTCATGAGCTTCAGCATACTTTTGGATAACTTTATCGACGAACTCTATGTTAAGGTCCCGATGAAGATCGTCATTTCGTATGTACCAGGGTGCGTTTACTATTCCCCTGAGTACTTTGTTTTGGAACCGTTGAATAATTTGTACGTTGCTCTGTTTGGTACAGCCCCAGAGCTGTATACCGTAGGTCCATACTGTCACCATCTCCAGTATGGAGGAGCGAGTGGGGCGGCGGCCGGCGGCGGCGGACGTCAACTAATATATACATGACATTTGTTACCGGGAGCCCTCCAGCCTGGCTCGTGCAAGATGGATAGGAAGCTGCAAATGGGACGCTCCTACGTCCGACCTTGCGGAGATAATCACGTTCATATATTGTAGGAATACGTTGTGAGTCTGAGTCGTGAACTGCACATTCAGACATAGCCACTTCCTCGCGTACTCATATTGTGTTGATAGATAGGGGCAGGACAGGCCCTTGTGTTTGTGTAGACTGATGCAGTCGGCGGCGGTGTTGATGCGCTGCAGGCACGCACATTTTGTTTTCAGAGGCTCTCTTGCTAAAATCAGAGGCTCTCTTGCTAAAATCTTTAGCTATTTATATGATGCTGTAGCAATACACATACAAATAAGGGGGTAAGTTGCTATTATGCATTCTTTTATATTTTATTTACCTACCTACGCTTTAAATTATTGACAAGGTATATACACAAATATTTAAAACATAAAATAGTAAAAATATTAGCCCTCGGGCACGCGTGTGTCCAATAATCTTGTCAGAATTTAACGATAGGTAACTTTGTTTCACGGTTTGTTTTGAGAGATAACTTCATAAATCTCCGTTTAATACGACTTTAATATACATAGCACGCGGCGTGGCCAGTAGGTAGGTACTGGATTATTTGAAGTCGGCGTGTTTGTTGAAGAAACATTTAAACGTGTAATCGTTCATCGCGTCGTCCACCGTTTTCATTTATTGATGTTCGTATTTTAATTGGATTACTTAAAACTACGTTGATGGAGTATAATCCTCCAGCCAAACCGTGACAAGTACTCCATGCAGGCTCAGCTCAGCGCGCTCAGCTCACGCCATCCCCAACCGGCTCGAGTCGCGCTGTTCGCATCGCACCATCACATCATCGGTATTGTACTTTCGGAGTGAAAAGCAGTACATTATAAAATGACAGCACGTTTGATGGCACCATAAGAGATGATAGTAAAACGTACGACGACGCGACGCGGCGCCGCGGACCGCCACCAAATAGTGATATCGTCCTTGTGCCGCCATACTTACAGCCGGATGGATAGCCGTTGGACACAACACGTAAGCACATTCCTATCTAATTTATGGCAATCCATAGATTGAGCTCCTAATCCAATCCTGAATACACTTACACGATATGCATCTTTAGTGTATAGCCGCAAAGCAAACTGTGGAATAGCCTTTTTATCATTTTCTTCTTTACTATTTAGCTGTAAGAGTGCCGTCTCATCCATAAGTAAAGCTTCTTCTATATTTATTTTTTGTAAAGCAAAGCGAGCACACACACGTGCCTCGCTCTACCGACCGACCAATGTACAGCAAACGCATGTCTGTGTCCATCGTCACATCACACTAGTCACCAGCTGCCTGCGCACCAATGTTTGTATCCTCCTGCCTGGGTGCCTGAGTGCCTGAGGCATCGCAGGCTGAACCTGTTTACGTACTACAGCATTTGAACTAAGTAGGTAAGTGCCAGAACTTCATCTGAAGTATTTCATTGTAGAGCCAACTCTTAGCACTTGATGCTGACGGAATGTAGACCAGGTATTGCAATTCTATGTTGTTTGTGTACATTTTCATATTGCATTCATTGTATTTGAATAATTTATATGTACTTGGTCGCACCGCACCGCACCGCACCGCACCGCACCGCACCGCACTACACCGCGAGAGTAGCGGAGTACGCGACACGTCATCAATCACTATAGGCATCCATTAGGAGGACGGGACTCGCTAGTGAAGTGATGCCCTCTACACTACACTACACTACACTGTACAGTCGAACCAACAGTTTGTACCCAACCCATCCGGTAGAACAGTACCATGGCATGGCCACAGTTGCTGCAGCAGTTTGTACGGCACAATTGAGATACAAGCTCCGAACACTTACAATTTGAATGTTTTCAAGAGGAGAGTGAATAGGTTTCTTCTAGGCAAATGTGCTACATCGTCGACCGCATCGTCACTTACCATCAGGTGAGATCACGGTCAAACGTTTGTCTATAATGTATATAAAAAAAGCTTTTCTGTAAAATGTGTTGTCTCTGTGGGAAGTGAGCGCGCGCTGCCAACTGGCAATGGCGACGCGATGCCGTAATAAATAAATGTTTAGGCGATGTAGACGCGCAGAGCTCGCGATGAACCGCCGCCGCCATCTCCGCTCTAATTACTTTTAGGGAGCATGTTGGTTGGTGTCAACGGCATCTGATAAGGAATTACCAGAACATCAGCTTCTATGTGTACCTCACAATTACAAAGTTGCTGTTTCACAAAAAATATGTCTGCGGTTCCGGCTGTTGTTGGCACGGCAGCGGTGCGGCGCCGCCGCCGCAACGCTGCTTGCCCCCTAATGGCGGTTTAAATAGCAGTTTAGTAAATAGGCCGAACTTTCCAACTCCCATCGAAGTAAAGCGTAAATAAGGGGAACTAGGAAACAGCAATAGAGCGCCGCCGCGCCGTCGGCTACTTACACGCCGACATTGTTCCATACTATCGAGGTGCTGGCGTTGTTACAAACTTTTTTCATTTTGATGTATGGGCTAGGGCTTGTGAAAAGTTTAGAAGAATGTGCCGAGCAGGCAGGTACGTGCTGTCGTTACGAGAGCGGGCCCCGACGCGTCCCAACCGGAGCTGGTAATGAAGTGAAAATGTCTCATTTCGCTATACTTATAGCGTTGCGAGTTGCTTTTTAGATAAAATTACTTGTAGAGTTTGACATTCTGGCTAAACTCAGCTTTTCAGACTTTGGAGAAAAATGTGGACCAGAAACCGAAGAAAATGTTAGTGGTGTAAGAGCGCAAAGCACATTGAGTGCGCTTCTCCACCACAACCTTGTCCTCTTTCAGACAGAGATGAAGGTAAAGAGAAAACTGTACATAATATTAGTGAGTAAGAGCGCAGGATTGTGCTTCAATCATAATTAAATATGTTTTGACATTTTAGAATAGAGTCTGGATGCACTCCAGCAGGTAGATATGGAGTAGTAGACAAGCGGAGGCGCAGGCGCCGACGTGTCTGGCCTGATTTTCATAAAATTAATGTAAGCACTCGTACGTGTGCTTTTTGTGAATATCTATTGCATAGTCCCGAGCTCTAGGCTTGTAGCATTTTTATCAAAACATCAAGTTCAAAATATTTTCATGAGAGCCGTATTTGGTGGAAAACCTTCGTTTACATATCTACCTACTTATTTTATCAACTTTAGACAAGATCCGTAAAAGCTCAGCCAATAGATAGCGAGCGACCAGCGACCAGCGACCAGATGCCTCTCCTCATTACATTACATCACGACGACAGGTACTCTGCCATGTACTCGTAGGTACCTTTAAGATCACGATCACACAGGCTAACATTAATTATTTATTTTCGTAGGATTAGAGGTTAGACAAGCTCCAATGTTTGATTTATGTTTAATTTAAATGTATAGTAGTAAGTATCATATACTTGTCTGTGTGTTCAATACAATTATATATAGTAGCTCAATAAAAAAATGTGTTTAAAATGCTGAAAAAAAAATATCACTGCTCATAAGTATTAATTAATAAAATATTTTTACCTTATTTTCCAGACAAGTGTAAAATTAATTCGGAAACTGCCCTTCAGCAACACTCACTAATCACCACCGTTCACCTTTCACCGTTCACCGTTCACCTTCACTTTCAGCTTCAGCTCACTACTTAGTACAAGTTTTGTAACTTGTGTCAGACTGATCACTTCACTCAGTGTTCACTGGCGGTTTACGTCTCAAGGTGCTATTTATGATACATATTATATTTTTGTTATTTTGTAGAAGGGTAAAGTTTTTGGCGCGCAAGTAACGTTGGGATGTCGCGAGATGTGAGTAGTGGGTGCAGTGCAGCATCCGCCGCGGGCCGGCTCGCTCTGGCGCGGAGACGCCGCGCGCCGGCCGCCGCCGCCTTGCCGCTCCTTCGCGGCGTCCACTCCCCACTCCACTACCGTGCTTTCAGTTTCACTTTCAGTTTCAGCATCCGAACAAGCTCGGCATTGTGACTGAGAGTGGCAATGTTCACTTCACTGATAGGTGAGTGCATCATTCGCAAGGACTAGCGCTACTTACTTACGTAACTAATGCAAGTGGCTAACGAAGGGGTTACATTATTCATTATTAACTAGGGTTCCGTGTGGGACTTTGGAAACTACAGCGAAACTCCCCCCCCCCCGCCCCCCCCGCCCCGGGGTGAATGCTGTAGTTGGCTTTGTTGCTCGAATCGAAGCTAATCGTACGTTTACTAGTTTTGTGGATATTGCACAAGGATCAGGCTCGCCTCAGCCAGGCAAGGTATGTCAGCCAGCATTCTATTCCGGTAGGTAGGTGTTGTCGTTGTCGTTGGCAAACAATAGTGTCGCACCGCCGCGGCCGGTAATGGCGTCCACGTCAGCTCGATTCATTGCCGAAATAATTGCTCAGCTGGATAAATGATACGAGTCACGGCACCGAGTTGGAACGCAATATTGTCACACGAGTTCACACGACTATCAATAACATTTACTAACAGTTGTCAAGCTTGTGTCATATACAGCGTGTAGCTACAATGGCGACATTAAATGAACACACGGGTAGAGCTACTTATAAGTATTCATAAAAAAAATAAAAAAATAATTATAGTCCAAAATAGAAATTTCGAATTTTTCAAACAAACTTTTTAATAAAATACGCAACAAAAATTAATCACCCTATGAATGAGTGTCTTTACCTACGTGTTACCGCGCCCGCGCCCGCGCCTGCCTGCCCGGGCGGCTCGGTGGCGGCGGCGGGGCGCGGGGCGGTGCGCGGGGCGGGGAAATCAAGCGACACAAGGAATTCAAAGAAATCAAATAATTTCACTTCACCTTGTTCACTTTACTATTAATTTTATTGTGACCTATGCACCTAGCGCCTTACACTTATTAAATCTTCAAGTTCTCAATGTAGCCGCCGCGCCGCCGCCGCCACCACGTCGGACACAAAGATGTAACCGGCGGCGCTGAATATTTGCCCTCACTTTTGATAATACATTTTATTTTATTTTAGCATGAACGTCGTCTTTCACAAAGGCCCATAAAAAAATCGAGGGGCTTGAGGTCAGGTGACATTGGGCCACCTAAAGAGCTCCGTGTCGTGTCGTCCTATCCAGTATCCACTGAGCACCAAACATTTCATTTACCCGCTCCCTAGTCGCAAAGGTAGACAGATAAACAAATAATAAATCAAAGCGTCTTTATCGCTGTACCTACGTAGACCTGATTGGGTACTTAGAATAGAAAAGCTAAACTAACAAAACCAAGCGTCTTTTTCGCGAAACATTGAGAATAGGTAGATAATTAGCAAAATTATTAAAATAAAGTGTGTCAAGGACACCGGCCCGCGTATCACTGGCTAGGCGGCAGGACGAGTCGGTCGAGCGAGCGGCGCGGGCGGCGGCGGCGCGGCGGCGCTAGCTATCCCTTTCATGCACAACGTCGCAATTTCGGGTGTCCTATTCTAACAATACTTTCTTGCTCTTCATACGCGGTTACACGCGGTTATGACCCGTGAACCCGACAGATGACCTCTGCTCTTACGTACAGGTTGCTCCGAGGCGTTGATTTATTTCGATAAATCTTATGTTTAATGAAATAAAAAATATGTCTATATTCTGAAAACGCGAAACCGGATACGCTGGTAAATTTAATGTCGCCATTGTAGCTACACGCTGTATATAATTAATTGCTGTGTGCTCGCTCCGACGCACACACAACCATCGCAGCAATGTACCGCGCGTCCTCTGCCGCCGCGTCCTCTCCCGCCGCGTCCTCTGCCGCCGCGTCCTCTGCCGCCGCGTCCTCTGCCCTCGATCATGATAGCGGGCGATGGGTGGGCGATGATAGACATTTTATCATAACAATAAAGTTGATACCTACGTGTTTCGTTTACGAGCGAATTCACCCACGCATACGTACACTGTACAGTACAGTACAGGGCGTCCCACTTCACGTACACAGTGCAGTACAGTACAGTACAGGGCGTCCCACTTCACGTACACAGTACAGTACAGTACAGTACAGGGCGTCCCACTTCACGTACACAGTACAGTACAGTACAGTACAGGGCGTCCCACTTCACGTACACAGTACAGTACAGTACAGGGCGTCCCAGGGCTCTACGAACTCGTAGAGCCCGTAGAGCCCGTAGAACTCGTAGAGCCCGTAGAGCCCGTAGAGCCCGTAGAGCCCGTAGAGCCCGTAGAGCCCGTAGAGCCCGTAGAGCCCGTAGAACTCGTAGAGCCCGTAGAGCCCGTAGAGCCCGTAGAGCCCGTAGAGCCCGTAGAGCCCGTAGAGCCCGTAGAACTCGTAGAGCCCGTAGAGCCCGTAGAGCCCGTAGAACTCGTAGAGCCCGTAGAGTCCGTATAACTCGTAGAGCCCGTAGAGCCCGTAGAGCCCGTAGAGCCCGTAGAGCCCGTAGAACTCGTAGAGCCCGTAGAGCCCGTAGAGCCCGTATAACTCGTAGAGCCCGTAGAGCCCGTAGAACTCGTAGAGCCCGTAGAGCCCGTAGAGCCCGTAGAACTCGTAGAGCCCGTAGAGCCCGTAGAACTCGTAGAGCCCGTAGAGTCCGTAGAGCCCGTAGAGCCCGTAGAACTCGTAGAGCCCGTAGAGTCCGTAGAGCCCGTAGAGCCCGTAGAACTCGTAGAGCCCGTTGTGCCCGTAGAGTCCGTAGAGCCCGTAGAGCCCGTAGAACTCGTAGAGCCCGTAGAGTCCGTAGAGCCCGTAGAGCCCGTAGAACTCGTAGAGCCCGTTGTGCCCGTAGAGCCCGTAGAACTCGTAGAGCCCATAGAACTCGTAGAGCCCGTAGAGGCCGCTACGTATTTTATAAAGCTGAATCTAAAACAAAGGTAAGTAGGCGGCTACCTATTGTTCAGTTGGCACCGCACCGAGCGACTGATTAAACACGTGTACTTACTTCGATACCCGAAATATAAATAAATAAATAGTAATAGTGAGTCTTCCGAACACGGCACTGCATGCCCTCGAGGGAAGCGCAGGCGCAGGCGGCGGCGCGCGGCGTGCAGTGTACTCTACCTAAATATAGGGACATCGAGGAGGTGATGACCGATGCAGGGGCAGCGCGCCACGCACCGCACCGCACCGCACCGCACCGCACCGCATCTATTGTACTTACTGACTGTGTGTATTTAGTTTAGATAAGGTAGGTAGTTGTGAAGTCGGCTCTGGCTCTCGTCTCCGTATCGATATAACGAGCTAACATTCCTCGCGGGGTGGAACTACAAAGAGGAATCTGCTATCCATTTGTCTTTGAAACTCTAAAACAAACCATTATTTTGTTATGTAAGTAACTATTTACCCTGCTTTTAGCACCTACGTAGGTACTTACTTACTTACCTAACCATTTTTATTTACTTTATTGGTTTTATTTTCGTAACTCAACTCAGTTAGTTCTAAATCGAAATTTCAAAAGCTTAGTAACCTATACCTATACCATACACCTATACAGTTTACCTATACAGTAGGTAAGTACCTACCTATACCTACCTAACTACAACGTAACTTTTATTCGTAAGTAATATTAATTATCCTCAAAAATATGAGTTTCACCGCGTACCTAGTATACCTAGTATAGAAGTACGTATCACAAAGTTGTCGGTTTATTTGGCGCTTTGTCGTCGACACATTCTGACTAGTTTGTGTTTGATCCCGCGAGCGCCTTGCGCAAGCGCAAGTATCGACGGCGGCGCGGCGGCGGCGCGGCGCGGCCCACCGAGAGACCGAGACACATCACAATGGACTTGACAGACTTTTTAAATAAGAGCGCCGATGAAAGTGATACCGCTTTAATGTCTATTTCGGTAAACGTTGCCACATACGAGTAGCATAGCACAGCTGCATCCACCTCACTCACAGCCGCGATCTCACGCTCAGATACTATTGTCCGCCTGACGACGCGACGCGACGCGACGCGACGTGACGCGGGCGCGGCACGACGCGGCGCGACGCCACACGGCAGCGTACACTCTAGCCGCCCGCGCCGCCGCCGCCGCCGCCAGCCCTGAACTCTTACTAGGCACTCCGTGCCACGCCAGTAGGCGAGGCGCTACGTAACCTGGGCCATTGTGTCCGGACGAGATCATATCGAACGCTAATTACAACTTCCAACTTCAATTCATAACAATAGTCAGATACAACACAAGTGAGTGGATAAGTAGATATGTGTAGGTATAAGCGTGGCATAGGTCGCGTCGACACCGATGGCGATATCTCACTCGGAGAACGACTCAGATAAAGTCTATGATAGGTTTTGTTCGAGAGGATGGCTGAAGTTCGCGTACTTATCTACTTGTCGCACGATCCATCGGTTACTTTATGTTTAACCTCTGCCGACATTCTGGAGATTCAAGATTAGAGATGAAACGGATATCCGGTAACTATCCGGCATCCGGCCTATCCAGCGGCCTAAATACTATCCGGCCGGATACCGGATATAAAAAAAATACTTTTAGGTAAGTACCTACAGTAATCACACAATAATTTTACAACTTAGCTATACTGCACTAAGGGCAAATTATGGTGAATGAGTACTAATTTCTCTGCAGCAGTTTATAATATCTGTGTCTGCAGCAAGCGGTTTCGCTTATCTTCGTAAATAAGGCCAGCTTCAGAAAAAGTTCGTTTGCTGTACACACTGCTGCAAGGTGCTGAAAGATAGATTTTGGCAAACTTTGTTTTTGGGTATTGCTTAACATTAGCTGCAATTATGACATAAGTGTCATAATTGCGATCGATTAAAATTAAGTATATCTTCCCGTTGAACCTGGCTAGAATTGTTTTATATCTTCCCGTTGAACCTGGCTAGAATTGTTTTATATCTTCCCGTTGAACCTGGCTAGAATTGTTTTATATCTTCCCGTTGAACCTGGCTAGAATTGTTTTATATCTTCCCGTTGAACCTGGCTAGAATTGTTTTATATCTTCCCGTTGAACCTGGCTAGAATTGTTTTATATCTTCCCGTTGAACCTGGCTAGAATTGTTTTATATCTTCCCGTTGAACCTGGCTAGAATTGTTTTCATTTGCTACCTCATCAAAGCAATCTCAAAGTCAAAAATTTATTTATTCAGTAAAATCACAAGGATCATTTAGCCGTGACGTGATGTGTAGATCAAAACGCGTCATAAGCTTTGCTAGATCATTATATATTAGCTACATCATTGAATGTCGTTACGAACCAACCATGTATTTTAACAATCATTCTATTTAAGATTATTTGTATTGTTCGTGACCTTTTATAACTCTGTTCACCGCTACGCTGTGTTATATTGAAACGGTGGAAACTTTGCTGGTTTATGTGTTTTTAAAGTTATTACTTTTTAGTTTATAGTTAGTTAGAAGGTTTCAGTTTAGTTTGTTTCCCAAATAAAAAAAATAGATACATTACCGAATATTCGGCGCCCGGATAGCCGGATATCCGGCCAACCTTGTGGCCGAATATCCGGTATCCGGCTAAACTGCTATCCGTGTCATCTCTATTCAAGATGCAATTGATATCCAGTTGTGTTTGGGACGATCTGTGACACAGTATGGAGATTTGAGTTAGGGGGATCCATGTTTGCTTCTGGTTTGGATGACTTTTGGTTTTTACGCGGGGTGGGCGCACCAATTAGGACATCTGACGAAAAGGAGGAAAAGCCGAGAGAAATATGATAATTTGATAGGAGCTATCGAGACACAGCGATCGATTTGTTGCCCGATGCAATTTAAAAAGCAATCTACTTAGCGGTACCTACTTATGCCTCGCGGCGCCGGTAATGAGCCTCTGCCCTCCCGAGTCCCGAGTCCCGAGTCCCGAGTCCCGAGTCCCGAGTCCCGAGTCCCGAGTCCCGAGTCCCGACTGAACCACACTGAACCAACAACGTGCATAATAGTATTCCCTATTGCGTACCTATAAAATATGCGGCATTAGGTGGCTTCGCACAGTTCCGCCAAATTGGCGACCTTATGTTTTGCAATTGTAATCAGTTCCCTCCCGGCGCCGCCGCCGTCACCGCCGTCACCGCCGTCACCGCCGCCGGCGGCCGTCCTGTGTCCAGTCCCGGCTGAGCACACTGACCACACAGCCAGCGGAAAGGAAACACACTATAGCAGAGCAATACATTGCGGTGCTACAAAAAGTCCACTAAAACGAACTCTCAGACAGCTGACTTCATAACTACCTGGCTTGGCTCACACACTTTGAGTTTTTGATATTGATGTTCGGTATGAAGAGTGTGCCGAGTGGCGAGAGAGAGAGGCAGAGGACAGCACCTCGCGTGGATGAGCGATGAGGGGTCCGAGTGGCGCGGCGATTGATGGCGTCGCGTCCCCACAATCAATCACTATTCATTAGATACCTCTATACCTACCTACAGTAGGTACCTACGTAAGTTGTTTGCAAGTGAATGCGTCCGCGTCCGCGAGGATCCATTCTCTATTCTATAAGTAAATAGCTTCCTGAAGTTCTTGTGATGCTTTGCTTTATGTCTCATTAGATTCTCCCCCGGGGGCGCGGGGGCGCGGGGGGCAGGGGGGCGCGGGGGGCAGGGGGGGCGTACACTCAAAAAAGCCTTCAATTTCAGATTTCCGAAGCCCGTATCCAAATGAAATCGCTTTTAATGTAGAAAGTAAAATGATTGTAGCTACACTAGCTACTTAGTCGCGAGTAGGCAGCCAGGTTGTGCGGTAGCTAAGTAAGTAGGTAGGTAGAGGTACCTAGATGTAAAACCTCTTCATAATCCGGTTTTCATAGTGAAGGTTGTATTGCATTGGTTAGAGCTAGTTGATCGAAGGGTTAGTGCCAAAGGCTATATATACACGGTATAGAATTACAATGTCAAAATGCTTCTTTACGTAGGTATTTAAATTATACTATATATATTATATATATATGTATGTATAGGTAGGTACTTATGTTTGAGTGAAAGTATGGTGCGAGAGCCATCAAAGCAGGAATTAGAACCAGCAGGTAGTTTGAAGATCGCTTTAGGTAGGCCTCGCCTCGAGGCATGTTGTTTCATTAAAACTATCATAAGTAACATAATATCGCAGGCAGTCGGTATAACTCCGGCCTGCGTCGTATAAATTATATTTACTCGTAATGGGATCACAAATCGGATATTCAGCTATAATTTATGTTTCATAACTAATCCCTTAACTACAAACCGTAAACGCGTTAAATTGGGCTCAACAAGCCTTTATGAATAATATTAAACTATAACTCGGCTAAGTGTCGATATGCGACGCGACGACGGCGCGGGGCGGCGGCGCGGCGAATGTGCAACATTATTGTGTCGGCTCGAGATATGAAAGCACAAAGGCGGGCGTCGCGTCGCGTCGCGTCGCCCCAGCTACAGCACAGCTGGTCGTGTCATGCATGTGTTTATATACCTACTAGCGATAAACAATATCGTCGCTCCGCTCGGCTCACTCGCTCCGGAGAAAGGGCGCGCTCTATTGGAAAAGGGCGTCTCTCACTTTGTAACACGACGTTACAAGCCTTCTGCGAGGCGCGGCCTTTATACACTGTCGGCATAGATCAACTGCGTCTATCTTTTGTTGTAAGTACGGGGTGTTTTCATACCGCCTCGGAGCCACAACAGGGAAATAGGAATTTATGCAGGTAGCAACTTGCTACTTTATGGCAGCTAGCAAGAGGGCAGCAGCAAGAGGCAGCATCCATAAAGTACATTAAATACCTACCTATGAAAAATAGATAGCTGGTTTCGACTAGAACGATCATGGTCTGCGGCACGGCACGGCACGGCACCGGCCGCGCCTCGCGCCGCCCTAGTCCAACATCTTTGCGATACCTGAAAGGGGTGAATAAGTTTTAAAGTGCCTCCGATATTAGCATAAGACAAAATTGTAACACTTATCTTGTATCTACTGGACAATGATCTGCTAGATCACTCGCATTATAAACATTAGCAACGATGTCGAGGTATGGCTGAGGTAAGACGCAGGTCATTATGTTGTATGTAAGGCGGAGCTACGAGTAGTTACTTCAGAGCTCGCAGCGAGCTTACTGCCGGCCGCTGCTGCTGCCCGCTGCCTACCGCTGCTGCTGCCCGCTGCCTACCGCTGCTGCTGCCCGCTGCCTACCGCTGCTGCTGCCCGCTGCCTACCGCTGCTGCTGCCCGCTGCCTACTGCTGCTGCTGCCCGCTGCCTACCGCTGCTGCTGCCCGCTGCCTGCCGGCTATATCTGACGCAATAAATATGCGAGTGATCCCGATCCATCAGCATCCGGCCGAATGAGAGCGATGCCTCGAGCGGTGCCTCGAGTGCAAATAAACACAATTAATGACCACCATTGTAATCTATTGAAACAACTTTATTGATTTGGTATCGCTCTCGTTTATTTCATTCTCATCGGGAGCAATCACTTCGCTAGCGTGGTTTATTGTTTAGATAGAGGTCACCGGTCCTTGCCAATTAAGTTTAGCAGGTAAATATGGATTTATCTGCTAAACTTAGTAGCGCGTAAGAAACAAAATAAAGTTAAAACCGGTCGACTAATCTTCACAAGTATAATCACCGCTGTATCCCGCCCGCATCCTCGCTCATCACCCGCCGCGCCGTGCCGTGCCGTACCGCGCCGTGCCGCGCCGTACCGCGCCGCCAACTCGGATTCACATTCATTACGCTGCTGACTTCACTATCGGTGTTATTACGCTGAATTACTTTCACTGTCCTCCGATAAGGCTTTCCTTTCGGAAATATCTTTCGGTAACGTTATTCGAGGTGTTTTTGTGCAAGCTCGTAATATAACGAGAGACCTATCGTAAAATGCTAGAGCTACAGCTTACACCGAATTCGAAATGATATTGCGAAAGCTACAAGGAAGGGGAGTGTTGAGTTTTGGAGAAGTTATAATTACGAAGTCAAATCTTGATACTTTCCACATAATATTTAAAACGCTAATTCTCAGTAAACTCTCTGTGGATGGCAACAAGCACAGGTATGTAATGTGGTTTGATGTAGCATTTACCCAGATGGTGGGTTGGGTTGGCACGCACGGTGCACGGCGCGGCACGCGGCGCACGGCGCGGCACGCGGCACGCGGCGCACGGCGCGGCACGCGGAGCACGGCGCGGCACGCGGCGCACGGCGCGGCACGCGGCGCACGGCGCGGCACGCGGAGCACGGCGCGGCACGCGGCGCACGGCGCGGCACGCGGCGCACGGCGCGGCACGCGGAGCACGGCGCGGCACGCGGCGCACGGCGCGGCACGCGGCGCCCGCTCTCGAAGCGTTCGCTTAATTCTAATAAAATATCCGAGCTTCGTTTAGCGTAGTTTCGTAGGTTAGACGTAAGTACTTGTGTGGTATTATTGTTTACGGAAGTGTTTGACCTAGTCCAAAGTACAAACGTTTGTGGTAGTGAGCTACATAGGTACCTAAACGGCGGAAAACTTGAACCATTCGAGTGTTATCCGGAGCTGCCGCCGCGCGCCCGCACGCAATAAATAACAAGTTATAGCGAATGTTTTCTCTCGATCAAAGTTAATAACGCGTGTAAAAAATACGCAACTAAAATATAAAAAACATTTTGTTATCGGACCCGCATTCTTACGTAAACAAAACTGAACTGGAATAATGAGGGACGGGCCGAACTGGCAGGGGACGGCCAATTAATATTTTTTGACATCAAAAATGATGTGTTTGTTCGGTGCGACGAACAAGCGACACTCAGGCGCAGGCGGTGCTACAAAGCTCTTTATAATGATGTTTAAACAAGCACCATAAACAGCTATTTTCAATGTGATATCTGACATTTATCTCATTTTACAGTTTACGACTCTTATACTTGAATGCTTTACTAAGGTAACCTACCTACTCGTACCTACCTACTCGTACCTAACCTACCTACTCGTACCTACCTACTCGTACCTACCTACTCGTACCTACCTACTCGTACCTACCTACTCGTACCTACCTACTCGTACCTACCTACTCGTACCTACCTACTCGTACCTACCTACTCGTAGCTACCTACTCGTACCTACCTACTCGTAGCTACCTACTCGTACCTACCTACTCGTACCTACCTACTCGTACCTACCTACTCGTACCTACCTACTCGTACCTACCTACTCGTAGCTACCTACTCGTACCTACCTACTCGTACCTACCTACTCGTACCTACCTACTCGTACCTACCTACTCGTACCTACCTACTCGTACCTACCTACTCGTACCTACCTACTCGTACCTACCTACTCGTACCTACCTACTCGTACCTACCTACTCGTACCTACCTACTCGTACCTACCTACTCGTACCTACCTACTCGTACCTACCTACTCGTACCTACATACTCGTACCTACCTACTCGTACATAATGAGTGAACGCCGCGCCGGCGCTGCTCCCAACTCTGGTGACGGGAGCTACGCGACGGGAGCTAGGGAATCTGAGGCTGCACTAAAGCACGGATCACCAAAACCAAAACCTTGACTTTCAGAAATCCCTCTTCAAACTCTGCCCTTCATTAAAGCAATGCAAGCTGTCTCCGTGTTTTAATTTAATGAAAATATCCTTCGCGAGGCATTAATTAGCGCGCGTGCTTAATGAAGTTGTTGCTCTGCTCGCCTCCAGACTCCACACTCCAGACTGCAGACTGCAGAGCGTCGCGCGCCGGCGCCGCCTCGCAATTACTTTTAGAACACGTGCCTTCATTCGATATTATAATGTGCCTGTAAAAGGGAGCGCCTGTCTGGTAATGGTTGACCGACTATCCCTTTTTATATATATGGTTTATGGTTTTATGTCAATCAAATAGAAAGTCAAACTTCGATGACAAACTGGTTTAATTAATCTATATAATTAATGGTTAAATGGTTTTAATGGTTTGATGGTTAAATGGTTTTAGTGGTATTTGAGCACGCGAGTGCTCAATGGTAGATGGTAGATGGCGGTAAAACGCCGAAATTGGTTAAATCTGTGCTCGAAAGCGCGTAGCGATGCACAAAACGCTAAACGCTTACGTGTTCGGTTTACTCCGAACAGTGCCCAACGAGGTACTTTTTATTATGTTAGTGACGTCACTGTCTTTCAATGCGTTTCTAGATTAGACTCTTGTTTGGAAAGTTCAGTGCCGGCACTCGGCAAGGCCTCGTGCACTACTTATGAATATTTTCATAATACCTATTCAGTACAAAGCGAACAAAGCTTTCGCGAAGTACTTACTCATTGAAAGCAGAAGAGTGGCGAAACTACAAACAAATAGCGAGTGCGCCAACGTACCCTCCGGAGGCCGCCATTCCATTCGAGCTTTGTGTATGCACGCCAAGCTACCGGCTCCCCTGAGTAATTACTGCTTAGACCTGGCTCTACGATAAGCGAAGCGTTGTTGCATACTTTCTTTATTTACTAATAATAAAATAACATTACAGATACTTATATCTAATGCGTTATTCCATCCATAAACAAAATATAGAGAAATTAAATGAGATCAAGGTGGACATAATAAACTAATAACCTAATAAGACATTAGAACAAAAATAAAAGCTCAATGTTGATAAAATAAAACCTTTGCAAACCTGCCGTCGAGCTCACGCTGATCTGCAGTAGGTACCTAGCATTTTCATTTTCACCTTTAGAAAGATACCTGGATTTTTAGAACCATGAATTATCACCATCGTGAAAAGAGTAAATTATATAATGGAAAGTAAGTAATTACTAATGTAGAGTACCTAAGTAATTACTAATGTAGAGTAAGTAATTACAAATGTAGAGTTTGAAGGAGACTCGCTTCGCTCCCTCGCGAGGCGGGCGGGCGCGGCGCGTTGCACTCGCAGCTCGCTTCGCTTCACGCACAGCCGAGCGCAAAGCGCGCTCGAAGCTCATGTGTACAACTCTGTAGTCACAGTGCAGCTCTTTGAGATGAAGCCAGTCGGGAAACGAATAAATACGTCGTTGTGGAAATGGTAGCTTCTAAGTATCTCATTACATCCCATATTGTGTCGACACGGTCATGCCTTACATTGCGTAATGATTACAAAATAAAAGAAAGCATACTTAGGATATACCACGGATATACCTAGTCGGCGTTTTTGCTACCTACTAAGTAATATAGATTGTATAGAAATTAAAAGATGACCTTGCTCAAATACCTAAATATTTGTTTTATTTTGTTTAGGTGGCTAGATTCCGCTTCATAACAAGTAGTTATTAGGCAATAACTCCGTAGATTAGGATCGTCCTGGGTCGCAGCCGCCACCGAGCCCGCACTCCGCATGCTCGGCACGCGCGGCGCTTTGTCTTAGAGCACGCGCCGACCGACCCCGCGCCACAGCTACCTGCCTTGCCTTGCCTTGCCTTG
This sequence comes from Gandaritis pyraliata, assembly GCA_947859175.1. Lineage (NCBI taxonomy): Eukaryota > Metazoa > Arthropoda > Insecta > Lepidoptera > Geometridae > Gandaritis > Gandaritis pyraliata. Next base: position 12,027,778 of record OX401854.1, on the reverse strand, counting down.
CCTTGCCTGCCCTCAGTAAACCACATGAGTCGCTCACACTGGCGAAGGTGTCAGCATTACCGGCCAATAGGCTGCATGATGGTAAACTGCTGGGCCTGCCTACCTGTACTGTCCCGGGTACGAACGACATTATCTTCTATAAACTGGTTCATCCAACTCTCTGCGAGTAGAGTACAAGTACTTGCAGAGAGATGCGGCTTGTATACTGAACAATAGAAGTAAACATATGATTCGTATGGCTTTGTTTTATTATGATGACAATGAGATGCCTTATTGGAGTTTCCTTGTCGCCGGTGGAGCTCCGTGTGCCGGAGACTCGCATCCGCGTCGATCTCAAACAAATATCGATGTAACAATCGCAGTAACAAGCTCACATTTCCGAGCAAACCCCAAGGTTCTCTATTTGATGAGTGATAGCGTTGATGTACTGGATGCGGACACTGTGACGCGAGTGTACCTACCTACTTACCACAAAACGAATTTAAAGAATAAATGTTGCGTTTTATTATTCAGTGTGGAACTTGTTTTGAAAGGCTCTGCGGATAATCTGCGGACTGGTTCTCGAGTCGCATGAAGCGGTGTTATAACAAATGTATATGAGGCGATATAGAGCTAGCAACACTGAAGCACATCCAGCGGTCACCTGCCTCTGTACGTACAGTACACTACACACTGGCACTGGCACTGGCACTGGTAGGTAGGTACCAGTTGATTGAGTTGGTAATGAGTTTGCTTCGGTGACTGTAAACCGACAGTAGGCTGGTGTAGGCATGGGTATCTCGCTATCATCTGCTTTCAAATAGATAGCAAAAGCAATTCCAAATCCATTTGCTTCGACGACACGACACGACACGACACATCGTGTCGACTCTACATTGTGAACGAGGCGTGACTGTAACGACATTGTAGTAGGTACCTACCGCCATTTCTGTTTTATTCGCAATAAAGTTTGTGATAGTTCCGCTGTCTGTTTGCAACAAAGTACCTACAGTAAATGACATGTCATGTAAAGTTATGACTCAATATTTAGTAAGATTCATTATTGCTTCCAGTGTTTAGATGGCGACATTGGGAAATCTATTGGTTTTGCAAAAACCCCTTATTAAGTAGGGCCATATTTTTTGAAGAAGCCGTTTTGAAAAGGATTATAAGTAGTTCACTTAACAAGTACCATGGCGCATGGCGCATGGCGCATGGCGCATGGCACATGCCGGGGTGTGGTGTGGTAGCCAACTGTTGGATTTCCTGAGATGAGAACAAACACGCCTCGGGCGGCGCTGGCGCCGCTCGAACCCACACTCCTCTTGCACCTACAAGTAAGCTCCTCTACGTTGTACTCGGCGCAGGCGCAGGCGCAGGCGCAGGCGCGCTCTGACACAATGGTGAGCACATCAAATTACTGTTATACTATACGCGTAGTTGTGTTACATGAACAGTTCTAAAATGGATCTTAAATATATTAACATGAGTTCAAACACTACACAAGGAGACTTACACAAGTTCAAAGAAAATTAAAACTAATCCGGAGTCATCACAACATCATTAATAACCTGCCTACAATAATATTTCTTTAAAAAGTTGACCTAACCTGGAGACTCATTCGTTTTTCGACAGAGAGGAGACCACTCCTTACACTTTGTATAACATTTTACGCATATTTTATACAGGGTAACCGTTTCTACTGAAAGCAATCTATCAAATGGGTATCGAGCACTCAATTGTAATGTAGGTGATGTTGCGGGCGACGAGCGGAGCTCTCCATTACATTACATTACACACAAACATCAGATAAATAGGAGTATCCACCGGTTCATAGGGAGCCTGCAGAGTGGACCTGCAGGGGTATGCCAATCAAAGTTGAACTGCAAAGTTGAACTGCAAAGTTTTAAATCATGCTCAGTTCATACTAACTCATAGTTATTCTGTGACTAAATAGTGACATTATGACGTCCTTTGATGTGTTTTCGCGCATATTTTGCTGTCAAGTGTCTAAAAAGAATGATCACGTGGTAAAAAATTGTACCACGTGACCTGAAGAAATGACACTGGGCAGTGAAATATAACTTGACAGCAAAAGATTGGCATACGGGGGCTGACCCCTTCAGCCGCACAGCACTGCATTACATAACAACAGATAAACAATGTGCAGGAGGTGCGAGTGCACACTACTTCCAGGTACAGGGAGCCTGCAGCGTGCACCGGCTCAGGGAGCCTGCAGCGTGGACCAGAGCCCTTCAGCCGCACAGCACTGCACTACATAACAACAGATAAACAATGTGCAGGAGGTGCGAGTGCACACTACTTCCAGGTACAGGGAGCCTGCAGCGTGCACCGGCTCAGGGAGCCTGCAGCGTGGACCAGAGCCCTTCAGCCGCACAGCACTGCATTACATAACAACAGATAAACAATGTGCAGGAGGTGCGAGTGCACACTACTTCCAGGTACAGGGAGCCTGCAGCGTGCACCGGCTCAGGGAGCCTGCAGCGTGGACCAGAGCCCTTCAGCCGCACAGCACTGCACTACATAACAACAGATAAACAATGTGCAGGAGGTGCGAGTGCACACTACTTCCAGGTACAGGGAGCCTGCAGCGTGCACCGGCTCAGGGAGCCTGCAGCGTGGACCAGAGCCCTTCAGCCGCACAGCACTGCATTACATAACAACAGATAAACAATGTGCAGGAGGTGCGAGTGCACACTACTTCCAGGCACAACGTTGCCTTTCAACTAACGTATTTCTCTTGAATAAGAGAAAGCAAGTTTTATTTTGCGATTGCAATTATTTTAAAAATTACGAATTAGTTTAGAGAGACATTGTGTCGATGAATCGCCGCTGGATAAAGGCACAAAACTTGTCGCAGACACTGCATTGTGCCCTACATTGAATAACTACGACTCTCGCTCGCCCAACAAATTCCATCTGATCCTCCCTGATGGCAATCTTGCTCCCGCCGCCCCCGCGCCCCCGCGCCGCTGCCCCCGCGACCCCGCGACGCGCCGGTTTTTCAAATGAACATAACTGGCAGTTATGTTCATTTGAAAAAGTAATTAAACAAGGAAACATTTACAAAAGTCTCTCCGGAATGCTGTTAACGAATCTTTTTCGTTGAACTCTTGACGCCGCGGTCAATCTGAACAACATTCATTTGAATTAGCGAAGTCGCAAGTTGTAACGGCCGCTCGTCGTAGCGGCACTTTACTCCGCCGTATTCTTAATTGACTTATGGACGCTTTAATTGCTTTCCAAACTGATAGAGGGTCGTCGCGTAGCACCTGCGTAGACCCCGCTACGCCGTAGACTCATAAAACTTTCAGATTCGGAATTTGAAACTACTCGCGTAAAACTTTCGTAGAGCGCGCTACGCCGCCGGCCGCTGCGCCGTAGACCCATAAAACATAAAACAGAAAAAAGTTGTAATACCCCCTCCCCGTAGAGCGCGCTACGCCGTAGATCTACCTCAAATAGTGAACACGAAGCTATTTCATTTATAAATCAATTTGCATAATTACTTATATCCCATTTTCATAAATATAATATTACGGTGACATTCAAATAAGACAAGTCATTAGAGCTTTTGTTAAGGTTTAGTAATACAAGAATACGAATAATGCATAAAATATAAATAATCGTGCAGTAACGAGGTGGGAATATAATAAAACAACTTATCGAGAAACCTCCAGGTGACGTCAGGGGAGTTCGCATCAAAACTGAGACGACTGTAATCGTATTGTGTCCGAGTTATACTGCGCGGCGACGTCGACGCGACTACAAAACATGGCCGTGTCGCCAAGCAGTGTAACCGTATCTTGTCAATACGATTGTGATTCTCTCGTGCCTCTAGTCGGGGGTGAGTAGAGGCGACCGTAACGAGTGCGTATAATAATGACGTCTCCTAATGAAGCGCAATCGAACGTGTACTTACTCGTGGGACGACGAGCGGAACACTACAACACACACACACAGTAGAATACAACTTAACTACTGTCTACACACACACACACACACACATACACACACACACACACACAGCGACTTTTCGCACCAATATTGAAACGCGTTTGACAATTGCGCAAGTAGTATTAACGCAACGACGCAATTTACTTGACCGCAATATCGGCACGATGCAGTTGCGGTAAATATGAACCAATCAACCGTGTGTGCAGTAACTATACACATCACAATTGAATCGCTGCAGAAGTGCTGCGCTTGTGTGTGTGTGTGTAAAACATTATTTGTTAGTGTTGCTGCAGCATCACGACTATTCTTGCGACAAACGTGCGTTTCCATCGCTACAACAAGTCGCAGCGCGTAACAAACAATGGCGGCGGCGCCAGTTACCAGCACCGAGGCCGAGGTGCCCTCACCTCACTCGGCGGCTACTGACTCGGCGCTTGTGGCACAGACTCGGGCCAGCAGCCATCGTAGGGTAATCCACCGGCGCTGATGCTCTCACAGGCTTAACTCCTCCTTGTAATCCCGCATGTAGCTCCCGCGTGTCCACATTACCCCAGCACACGACACGAGCCGCGAGTGTGCGACAGAGACAGCGACAGTTTGCGGACAGAAAAAGTTTTTATGCATGTTTTTATCCAGTTTTTATGAAAATGTATTGTATACAAAAGGCCGGGATAAGCCTCTCCATTAAAACAAGCGAACATCCTCTGATAAGAAATAATTTCAGCAGTCGCACTCCAATCAAAATCTTTATTACAAGCTCACTTTTATAGTACAACCCTCACAAATGTGTCACTGAATTAATTATTTACATAATAATATACTCGTACCTTGCCTAATCCAACTGTCCTCTGGCCTGCTCCTGCCACCAGCACCAGCACCAGGGTTCACTTCGCTTCCATTCTACAGAACCTGCAGTCAGAGGATGGACCATGACGTTTCTAATCTAATTCAAGTCGCCGAGAACCGAGCCGAGCTTGATATACAAATTAAATAATAATTAGCCGCCCCCGTCGCGAGGGGTGGGGGCGGGGGTGGGGGTGTAGGAGGACAAAGCTCACGTAAAGTAAAAACAACTTTTGTCTCACTTTGAGCGTCAAAGATATCTGAATAATGTTCTGGGTGTACTCGTAGATGAGATGAATGCGACGCGACATTCTCACCTGCTATGTTTCTGCTTCTTCTGTACGTTCTTATAGTTTGTACGCATTATTACTTAGTGGCTGTTCAAAACTAAAATGTGTACCCCTCCAGCGAAGACCTCGATCATTTGTTGTTGATACAAGGTGTGGATGAGGCGGTCTCGTGGAACCACTCGAACGTGGTCCCTAGCGGCGGTTCAAGGACCCTGACGCGGTCAATAATCCAATCGAAATTGTTTTATCCCTCAGCCCCCGTATTCCAATCTTTTGCTGTCAAGTTATATTTCACTGCCCAGTGTAATTTCTTCAGGTCTTTTTAGACACTTGACAGCAAAATATGCGCGAAAACAAATTAAATGACGTCATAATGTCACTATTTAGTCACAGAATAACTATGAGTTAGTATGAACTGACCATGATTTAAAACTTTGCAGTTCAACTGAGATTGGAATACCCCTGCAAACAACAGTGACTGTGGCGAGTGGTGTTTACTGGCGCTCATATTTCAGCGCCATTGTTCGCTGTGCGGGGACGATGGATCCGAGGAAACAATACCCTTGACAATGTAACGCAGTTCGCTTCCAGCTCACAACTATATCAATAGGCGAGTCCTTAATATTGCGCTAATCTTGATAAGTACCTAACAATACTTAATAACTCGATAGAGTGTTTGTAGTAGAAGTGCACGCGCAATTCTCACCAACATTTACCACAAGTAGCCGAAGTTTTGATAGATTATATCCGCATTAGGTACCCAAAGTATTAATAATTGTGACGGTGAAAAGTTTTAACAAAATGTACAGAAACATACGAATAAGAAACATAATGAACAGCTGAGAGAGCTACTTAACGTATGAACAGGTGGAACTCCCCAGCGGGGCTGCAGCGGTGCTGCAGCGGTGCTGCAGCGGTGCTGGCTGGAGTGCGTCAAAGCCAGCGTCGGTAGTGGCGCCTCCCGCAGATTCAGTTCACTTTACAAATGAAACTGGGAACATTTCATTTCGTTGCCTGACGACTGGTCCGACTTATCGTCATCTGTTATTTCAAGGACTTGCGATAACTCGGCCAGCAAACTTCAGCGTCACTGAATAACAAGTACCGAAATACTGAGATAAGCTTATCAAAATAACGTGAAAGCAGTTTTCAAGCTGCCTCGGCTTATCTAGCATACTTGGACGAGCTTGCTACTTCAAGCCAATACAGCTATTTACGAGTCAGTTAGCGAAGCAGAGTGCAGTTCACGCTCGATGTGTCAGAGCGCTCGGATGGCGGAGGCGCGAATAAAGCATATTATGCGATATGCCACCGAGCCCCGCGTTGGGCACCAATTGCCCCGCGTTGGGCACCAATTGCCCCGCGTTGGGCACCAATTGCCCCGCGTTGGGCACCAATTGCCCCGCGTTGGGCACCAATTGCCCCGCGTTGGGCACCAATTGCCCCGCGTTGGGCACCAATTGCCCCGCGTTGGGCGCCACCTACACACGCAATAACTAGGATAGAGGATATTGACTTAGAATAAATAGTAAATCACAAGATAAAATATATTTTGGAATTAAATTTTAGCATTTTTATTGAACCTCCAGCCGTCACGCAAGTTTTTTCTACTGCCGATTGGTGAAGTAACCTTTCGCCTATTTTTATAGATTGTTTTCGCGTCAGGCAGTCGGCGGGTACTACAAAGTGATTCTAAAGTCAGTGACTTTTCAGCAAAAGCAATAAATATTATTTAAAGCTCGCTACGATACGCACCCGAAACTTGACGCAAAGGAATTTTTAATTAAAACCATTTTACATTGTCTATTGGAAGAGATTTAAATAGTTCTGTAAGCTTCAAGTTACGTTGACCTCTATCTATCTTCACCAAAATTATCTCTTGTCATTTTCATATTGCAACCTCATGTGGTACTTGTTTAGGCCACACGCACACTTGAAGTGCATTGAAGTGCTATCCGATAGCATGATCAAAAAATAAATAAATAGTCAATCACAGCCGGCTTTTAGTAACATGTTTGCAAATAAAGTGAGGCACGGCACGGGGCGGGGCGACACAACGCCCTTCTCACGAAAAATGCGATCTCGATAAAGTGATTTAGACACATTTGGCTCCGCGCGATATATTACAAATAAATGTGTGGAAAAGATTCACTTACTCTCAATGACAAGAGTTGAGCGGCGCGCGGTGGTGCCAGCCGTGCTAGTCATGTGACTATAGAATTCCAAACCATTGAGAACTCGAAACCTTGAACCGAAACAACGTTCTCACTTCTATGCCTGAATAGTGTTAGATACAAATATCCGTATGTAATATCAGTCTCCCTCCGACCAGCACCGCCACCGCCGCTACATACCTACCCCACAACCCTTTCTTGACACAAGTTGTAACAAGAAAACTTTTTATAAACGCGGAGTTACAACGTAAAACGTATTTATCCGCTACAAAAGAATTCTTTGTGACCCAAACTAATTTGCAACATTATTTTATTTAGTTGAGCGGTACTTACGACATGGCCGCGGGACTACGCCTCGGCTTGTGTCGGGGGAAAATATAATAAAGTGCCTTGCGCCAGCGCAGCGAGGTGCCTCATACCCGCCTCGGCCGCCATGTACCCACGCTCGCGACCGAGGCGCTCTGCGTGCCAGCAAACGAACATTCTACTAGACTTAAAGTTTACTTATACCTACTTATCACACAAAGGCACGAGGCCCCACATTTTACTGAATACAAAAAAACAACATGAAACAAAGTTCTGGTGAACTTAGTTCCGGCACCGAGTGGTGGTAATTGTTCAAGCTGTTTTTAATATGAAAAAGCCTCATCCCTCGCACAATATTATTGAAATCGACTTGTTTACGTTGAGCCGGCGGCGCACTGAGCCGGTCGAGTGAGCCCGCGCGCGGGAGCCTACACCCCACGCCACCTTCCACTGAACAGAACTGAACAATTTTAATAATAGCTAAATAATACGATGTTCACTCTATTTTCAGCCAACAATGTTCCTATTTCTGAAAAGCTGAATGGAAGGACATCGAAGCGTTGTTTTGTCGTAACTTTGTAGAGCTCTTTACTCGAAATGAAAAAACTTGTGATGCGAGTTCGGTTTCAGCGAAGTTATTACACAGGTTTCGCTCCGCGCGCGTGCCCTAAACAAATTGCTTATTAAAGCTGAACTACTTCTCGAGGAGTTCCGCCATGGCGAGTCTCGCGCTGACAGGCTGACAGGCTGACAGGCTGACAGGCTGACAGGCTGACAGGACGGCGCGCGGCGACCGGCTTCACCTGCCGAGTGCTGCCTCACATACTCTAATGTGTCTCTGGAAGTGGCAAATCTGCCTTCCTAATCCTCGTTGCAGGCGCGTCCTTCGCCTCGGGTTATCGGCTTACTGTGAGCCGACACATCCTCGCAGACCTACCTACGTAAGCATATTACACCCTGCAAAGGGATCTTAAGACGAGAAGCCGCAGTAAGCTCGTGATACGGTAGCGTGTTTATTGCCTATCAATGTGTAGTTCACATTTCGCTGAAAGTAAAGTAAACATACTTACCGGGTTCGTTCAGGTCAAAGGGCTACCTCGCGGCTAGTTCAAAGGCAGCGGAGGCGACTCGTGCCGTATAATAAGAGCTGCAAACACGCGTCCTAAACAAACAGCCACCGGCGGCGGCGGGGGCGGGGGCGGGGGCGGGGGCGGGGGCGGCTGCTGATCATTCCGAGATACTCGGCCAAGCGTCCCCACAACACGATAACTCCAAACAACAACAAAACTAACGTACTAACGAGCCATTTTAATCATACTTATTAATTTCTTAATTTTTTTTTTCATAACATACATCATCAAAGACCGCGTACAGATATCACGGACGATATAATATACTTACTACTTACTGTCGTGACCCTAAATACATGAAAAATCTGCTGAAAAGGGAAACCTTAATCTATGTTCGGTTCACACATTGTGATGCGAGGTGACTGCGTGAGTCACAGAGATAGCGTATTTCTCGATAACGTGTTACATTTCCCCCTCGGCAGCTCTCTTTGAACCCGATTGCCCCTTGCATCCCCTTTGCTTCTAAGGTAAGTCTGAAGTCGAACGTTGCTTTTTATTGAGAAACTATCGTAAAAATAGAACCCATGACTGTACTAACTATAAGAGAGGTGCTTCTATATTTTGTAAATAAAAGAACCAAACTTTGGCTAACTGGATGAGGAAAAAGTAGAAAAACATGAGTTTTATGTAAGTAAGTACTTGACAAATAAAATTGTAAGTACAGTTTACCGAGGGATTAGTAAGTTCTACACAAGCACGCGCGGGGCCGCCGCCGGACCCATCCGCGGCTACTGTACTGTACTGTACTGTACTGTACGTACGTACAGCCCCTAGAGCACCGGTCGCGCCGGAGCTGGCTTTACGGCCCACCTGCCCTCGCCGCCCATAAATACCAGAGGGTATTCTACTGCCGGCGCACTTTTACAACTATCCAAATTACAAAAATTCTCTTATTCCGTTTGGTTGATGTGCCATGCGGCACTATCACTATCTTTCTACAATATATAGGTACTTTCCAACCGGATTCAAGTTTTTTCAAGATTTATTTGTTTGCTCAAAGTACCACCTACCTAGCTAGTAAGCTACGGGAGGCAGTAAGCTACGGGAGGCAGTAAGTTTTGAGGTAAACTCTACGTTTACCATTGAGGAAGTGGTGAGTTCGTTGCAAAATCACAGTCTTCGTAACTTTAAAGTCAAGATGGCGTGTAATGGAGGAGACGCTGCACAGTATAAGAAGGTCATTTTTTGGTTGAACGAGATGATGATGGGTTGAACAGCGCCGCGCTGGAGTTCGGCGAGCTCATTGCTTTGTATTACGATGACTGAATCCTGACTGAATAGATGAATAGTCCTAGGTCCCAATTTCTTGCAACCAAAACCTGAAAGCAGCAGCCTAATTCCTCTTTCGAAATGATGATTGCGCTGTGAGCGACACTCGCCACTAGCCGAGTACGGGGGAGCCCCACTCGTAGAACCAGCAGCGCCGCGCCGCGTCGTGCCGCGGGGTGCAGCTCCTCTCACGCCAATTACTGGTGACCTCTGCTGCATATGTGCGCATGTTTATGTATTGTGCGAGGCGACGGCGCGCGGCTGACGTGCCGCCAGTGGTCCGCGGTGAAGCTAACTATGCGACGACATTATACCTTTTAACTTTACACCCGCGCTCAGGGTCCCGAGCCCCTGCAGCCCTGCCGTGTTTCTGCCCCGCAGTGCTTCAATGTATTACCGACGTCAGAGAGACCAATTTAATTACAACTGATTTGACAAAGTTTTACTGGGGGGCGATTCCAATCTCAAAATTGAACTGCAAAGTTTTAAATCATGCTCAGTTCATACTAACTCATAGTTATTCTGTGACTAAATAGTGACATTATGATGTCATTTAATTTGTTTTCGCGCATATTTTGCTGTCAAGTGTCTAAAAAGAATGATCACGTGGTACAATTTTGTACCACGTGATCATTCTTTTTCTGAAGAAATTACACTGGGCAGTGAAATATAACTTGACAGCAAAAGATTGGAATACGGGGGCTGGAAACTTAAAATGACACCTGGCTAAAGCCCTAAGCGAAAGCTTTCTTTTTTTACTGAATTGGAGGAAACTTAAGTAAATCGAGTCCCTCACTAACCGATGGACCCTCGCGTCGGTTCGAAAGTGCAAGCTTTGCGTTCTCTTAATAATACGAGTGTACCAAGTACCTACTCTATTTATATAGCTACGCATCAACGTAGACACATCACATACATACATACATATATACATATGCATGCCTTGCGAGTTGCGATAGGATTAGTGTAATGTACCGCACTCACGCCAGACCAAGTGTGTAATGGACGTGGCATGGATAAGTCACTTAGCCGACGTCCACATCGGGGACACGTCGTAGCTACGTAGCAAAGTGACGTAGCTACGTAGTACAGTTGGCGTAGCACTAGACTACGTCGTAGCACCGTGCTACGTACACTATTCGCATTAGCTCTAAACTAAAAAAAAACTTGCCGGATGCCGGAACAGATAGAGAATATTAATCACACAAATATTTGTGCTAACTTGGAATCGAAACCACAACCTACAGCACAGCGCAGAAAATACAACAGGGATCGCCAAACCAAATCAATGCAATGCAATGCAATGCAATGCAATGCAATGCAATGCAATGCAATGCAATGAACTTAGCACAGATCTGACGCCGCAGAAACATTATGCCCGCTACGAACTAATGAACCCTGTTCAAACGATAACTTGATGTTTTCAATTCACGTTGTCATAACGCGGCCCTTCAGTGCTTCCTGATAACAAAACGCACACACACACACACACACACACACACACACACACACATACTTGTTATGTAAACTTACTACTTAGTACATAGCACTACGTGTCCCATTAACAAGTAACCAGACTTCACTGTAAGTATTTTCATACGAAAAGTTTTCCTAACATTAGTTTGTAGTAAAGGCCTCTCTCGAGACAAGTATTCCGGAACAAACTCCGGGACAAGTTTAACGCGTACTTAGCTTCCACCAACAGCTTTAATACGACCAAGTTTGAGAGGTCAACTGTCGCTCTTCGCTCCGTAACTTTTTTGATCGAGAACTAAGCATAAAGCAGCTGTTGTGAAATCGAACTTGCACTTCTTTCTTCAAGAAATCACGCAGCACGCAGCGCGCGGCACGCAGCACGCAGCACGCAGCATGCAGCACGCAGCGCGGCAGACCGGGGTTGAACTGAGATGAGAGCCGTGCATCACTCCCCTCATACCTACACACAACCAATAAATTCCGTGCGAACACTTTTTATCAATTTAGTGTGGCATTCGTATGATTAGTGAGGTGGCTTCCATTGAGCGCGACCGATGCCTAATCGTGCGGAACATATACAGGTTTCAGCTTTCACTAGCGAATGTGTAAATTGGGTCTGGTCCACCATTCTCCCATTGCATATAACAATGACTCATTACTTAGTACAGATATACAGACTGAGAAGGGAGTATTTGATATCTCAAGGTTTAGGGCTAAGAAAAAAGTACAGAAGATATCTATAGTGGATATACTCTACGCCGACGATGTATGCCTCATGTCCGATAGTATGGAGCACCTTCAAAGCTATGTTAATGCACTACATCAGTCTTGTCAGCGATTTGGCCTAGTTATTAGCACCTCAAAGACCCAAGTTCTAAAACAACCACCAAGGGGCTGCGAAGCTGATATTGCGCCTTTAAACCTACATGGAAAACCATTAGAAGAGGTATCGCACTTTAAATACCTTGGAAGCAACATCAGACATGATAATACTTTGGCTTCTGAGATACCTTCGCGTATAGCAAATGCCGCTGCCAATTTCGGACGACTCACTGATCGTGTCTGGAAGTCCCATGACCTGAAGCTGGAGACAAAGATTAGTGTCTACAAGGCACTAATCATACCAGTCCTTTTATATGGCGCAGATACATGGTGCATCTACAAACCAGACATTAAAAAACTGGACACGTATCACCTAAGATGTCTTAGAACGATCATGAAAATCAAGTGGGAGGACCGTATACCTAATACCGAGGTCTTGCGTCGATCCGGGATGTATGGCATGGAGGCTCTTCTGATGCAGCGTCAACTCAGGTGGTGTGGACATATCCTTCGCATGGGTGACCATCGTCTACCTAAGGCTGTCTTCTACTCAGAGTTGGCCGAAGGTAAGCGCAAACTCGGTGGTCAGCATCTGCGCTTTAAGGATGTGTTTAAAAGACATTTGAACGCGTGCGCTATTGACTCATCGTCTTGGGAGGAGCTTGCTTGTCAAAGGTCTTCTTGGCGCTCTACCATCTACAATAATATAAAAACGTTCGAGGAAAATCGACTCGAGACACTCGATTTAAAACGCCAAATCCGTAAAGACAGACCTAAGCCCTCCTATACCTACACATATAACGCAGCAGGCCAACTCTATTGTCAATCGTGTGATAGGATATTTAAAACTAAGTTTGGCCTAGCTAGCCATATTAGGGCACATGCTAGAAAATAATATTAAGTTGTATTTTAGGTTATAAATAATACTTTAGATTACCTACTTAGATTTTGTTAAATTTAGTATTTTGTTAGTTAAGGTCGCCGTGACCGAAACCGGTCAGGAGGACTATATATACTTAGTACAGACTGCGTACGCAGTCAGCGTGCTCGTATGTCCTGATTACTACTGCGCTGTACTGTACTGTAGGTAGACGCAGTGGAGTGCGACGAGCGCACGCAGAGGTAGGTGTGCTGAGTGCTGAGTGCCGGCTCTCAACGCCCACACTGATATCGAGCACGTGTTGAATATTTATTGATGATTATGTCTATGTGAGAGCTGCGCGGTCGGCTTGCGGCATGCGGAACTCGTAACAATGATATAACTGAAGCCAAGGTCGACCATGTGAGACGTTTCTATCGCGATCATTTATTTTTATCTATCTTATAAAAGTTATTTAAAAACGTAGAGATCTTTAATTGCACGATAGGATTTCAATAAATTAATAAATGAAATGAAAAAAATATTCATGGACATTTCACACGACGCCTTCTAGTCCCAAACTAAGCAAAGCTTGTAATATGGGAACTAGAGGCTGATATTACTTTTTTTTGTAAAAAAATACTTATAATACATAGACACCCAGATATAATATATACAAACATCTATGCTTGCACAAATGTTTGTTCTTGGTGGGGATCGAACCCACGAGCCACAGCACGGAAGGCAGAGCTATTACCGGCTGAGCTGTGAGTTAGCGCCTGTCACAGAGCAGACAATCTGCAGTGAAACAGGTTTGTGTGAGTTTTGGGAACATTTATCTAGAAAATTACCCTTTTATTTACGTAAACCAGAATTTAGTTCGCGAGTTGTTTAATAAGTTTAAATCCAATTACGGGTTGAAAGTTCGGGCGCGTGGCGAGTGCGGCGACGAGAACCAATAGGTAACTCCCTTGTAATGTACTTAAGAGTGTTTGGAAACAATAATTAAGCTCCCATCTCGCGGGATCGTCACGTCAACACACGCAACTAATTAATGTATCCTTGTGTCTCTGTATATCCCTCAGTGTGGCATCAGTGTATCTGTGTCCCAAGCCAGGCCAAGCCAGGCCAGGCCAGGCCAAGCCAGGCCAATCCAGGCCAGGCCAAGCCAGGCCAGGCCAGGCCGCAGCCGCAGCGTCACGACTTCTCACACTTCCGAACCTTCCGATAAACAACATCGATAGGAAAATTACTCGAATATCATATAGCTAGCTACCCAGAACTCACCATTAGTACCCCAAGTAGTAAGACTCGGCCCCTGCCATAGAGTGCCATAGAGACGCAATTCATTTAGATAAATTGGAGCTTTTCTTTTGAAGTTATTTCTGCGAACGAGGGCATAAAAGTTCCGTTCATGAGCGTCGATTTATCGATGAAATGAAAATACCATTTTCGTAATCAAAGCACTTGTTCAAAATCCGATCTATAATGATGAGTCTTCTTTGATTTACCAACGCCACAAATTGCTCGTGTTAAGCATTGTGTAACGAGTGCCCGTGGGTACACACACGTCTACACGTGGGTACACACACGTCTACACGTGGGTACACGTCGGCGGCGGCTAGCCTGCGATGCGATGCGACTCGTCATTACAATGTTCTGGTAGATTGCCGCCGCTCACTACAGCAGCCAGCAGCGCCCGCCAACCAAATAATTTACAAAATCAACTCTGATTTCGTAAAATAATATCTAACACAAACGGAACCTCGGCCACTGATTTTGAATAAATTACATTTCACCTGATGCTGCGGGAATTTATAATTTAGAAACGCCTACCTAGTGACAGCTTTTCCTAGGCACTTTACTGTTTTTTTCTTTATTTTATGTCCTTTTACGTACCTACTAGCCTTTTAGATTTTTCTATAGTTTGTAAAGAATAATTATTTAATTTTGATATAGTTATAATATAAGTACGCAGTCTAAGTAATACGCTTTTAATAATGGAAAGAAGGCTGACGTGACAACGCCCACGTCGCGCCACGTCGCGCCACACCGCGCCACGCCACGCCGCCGCGCCGCGCCGCGCCGCGCCGCGCCACGCTCATCCGAGCTGCCGTCGGCATCGCTTCACCTAAATAAAGGTTTATTCAGCGTGAGGTGCGAGATCACATTGTCTTAGGAGTCCATGTTATCCAAACATTGTTCGCATTCGCACTAATCCAATGAAACAGTCGCACGGCGGCGGCGGCGGCGGCACTGTCGCACGTCCACCTTCCTCTACTCGACTCTACCTAATCCTCATAGACATCTCGTTTCTCCATTTACTCGACAGTCGCCCCGGACGTTAAAAGAACAAGTACATACCTATGCATGTGAGGAATAATAATATAACCTATCGATATGACACATACACGATATTACATTTAGTACTATAGATAGGCCCTCTCATCGTCTCAAGCAGTGTGCAAACGCTCCGTGGTGCTTCAACTTTATACAAATGAGCAAGTCTCGAGCGTGTTGGTGGAGGCGTGGTCTGCGCCCGCGCCTACTTACTCCACTGTGTGATTATGTCATCTCGACTACTTAGTAGGAAAACTTTTTCCTTTACAAAACTCCAAACAACTTTTAATGACGCATTTCCAAATGGTCCCAAGCTAAGACTCAGCTCCAACATTTATGATTATATTTTTCAGTGAGTGCGTTCAATATGGGATCATCTGTAAAAAATCAGAGGCAGTAATAACAAAAACAATTGCCAACATCACAACTCACTTTAATGTACTGAACACAGCATTTTCATAATAGCTTTATAACGAGCACTGAAAGAGAGCTTTCCCCTCTTTTGTTCAGTTGCAAAAACAATACAAGGGTGCGAGGGTTCACCCGCGCTGACGGTCGTCAGCGACGACTGACGGTGACGGCGCGGCGACGGCGCGGTCATGAGTGACGGCCGCCGGATCCGCGACAATCGACATCAATCATAATAAAATGATTACAGTCAGAAACACTTAGCACTCGCCCCAGACTTGGCTCCTACCACCGCGCGCCCACTCCATTCATAACTGTCGTCCAAATTCGCAACTCATTTGCTGACTCAGCGAAAACTCGATTAGCTTGTCATATTGGTGTGAGCTTTGCGTTCCGTTTCATACCGAAATCATTCAAATGTGAATTTGATTAGTTTCGTGTGTAGCTATAAGTACCTATGTCTGTTTGTAATGAATTACATCAGTCGCTGTGCTGTCCACTGCTCGTTTGGTAACAGAACAGCGTTGCGTGAACTTGCGTAGCGAATGTGGCGATGCGTTCCACTTGACACGAGTGATGTCCTGCTGCAGAGCGTACATGAACCGTGCCGCCGCGCGCCGCCGCCCGCGTCGTGTTATCAAACGTTTTGTAACTGATGGCGCGTGCCTCGCACAGGTCAGGTCGCACATCGCGACCTATTTTACATTATTTGGAAGTGCAAAATGACGATTGCGTGCTTCCTGCTTATACAATATATTCCTATCTAGCAAAGAATAGCTGCTGCTAATAATATTCTAAGTAATATCTTCTAGAGCATTTTTTTCGTCGAAGTGACACGAAAAGTTCAACAAAAGCAAAGAGATTCTACTTACTTAAGTACCCCAATTTTTTTTTAATAAGTATACCGTTAATAAGTATAAGATCAACAGGAGAAATTGTACAGCAGCATATCATATGCAATATAAATTAGCCGTCCTCATTCCAATAGCAATTATCCAAAGCAAATTCTGTTAGATTAAAATCCAATATTAATTTTTGAAACCGCGTACCTAGGCACTTGTTTGATACATAGTCTCTAAAGCCGCGCCTACGACGAATCAATCTATTATGTTTGTATAACATGATATGACATGTAGGTACCTATGCTGTGCTGTAGATATAGGCTTGGGCCGCAGCGACGCCGGATTCGTTTAGTAAACATATCGGGCGTCCGATTGCCGCCCGAACCAATTAGCTCACCCGCAGATAAATCTCTTATATTACAGCCTCTGTCGGTATCCGTACTACACGTACCAGCTACTGACCACTCTGTCCTGCTGCCCGAATGATAAGCTATACAGATTGATGGGCTTTTCGATCGGATGAATTTCAACATTTTGCTATATAGGTCGTTTTAATTCAGGGAGTCTGGCTCATTGAATACTCAAATTATCTCTAGATGGCATACTTGATACGGCACATCGTTTTATGACAGCTAAATTACCGAAATAGTGAAAATAAATTGCCCTATTGGCCTACTCCGGTGTTTAAACAAAAAAGTACTTTTCAAAAGTAGTCTCCAAACGTTTGTAAGATACATCGATCCGTCACCGCCAAATGAAATGCAGCACCAAGCGCGAGCGGCTGCCACATGCCGGCGCGAGCTATCTGTCAGCTCCATGCGAGACCTGGAATGTGGCCCAACTACTGAAACCTGGCAGCGACCGTACTTATAACTTTACACTGTCACTAATCTGAAATATTGTTGTTTAAACACACGGGTAGCTCGGTCACATTCTCGGTGATATACAATTAAATAAACAATTAATTTATTAAACTCGCCAATTCCAAACCCGTGTTTATTGTATAATATTAATTACTAACAGCCACCCACAGATATACACCCTTTTATACATCCTCAAAACACTTGCACTGAAAGCGCGCGTGCTGATGCTCTATTTTATATGTAGTCCAACCCTTTCAGTCCAGCTAACTCTACCTGCCTAGGTAACTGTAAGTAGGTAGTCTAACGTTAATGTTCGGCCGCTTGCCTTGCAACCCTCACAGTCCATAAACAATGTTGACCGAACCACCTTCAACCGGCTTCCCGGAAGGCTCTAAGAACTTACTGTGGCGCAGGACATATTTGATTTCAGTTGTAATTCAATACGATTGTTCACGAGATACTAAACAGTAACTACAAACCGAAGAGAAGAGGTTTATATACTTACATGAACAAACGAAGGTAGAGGCTCGGATGCTGACTAGAATCCGGCGATCAAGTCGACTTTGTCAGCCCCCGTATGCCAATCTTTTGCTGTCGAGTTATATTTCACTGCCCAGTGTAATTTCTTCAGGTCACGTGGTACAATTTTGTACCACGTGATCATTCTTTTTAGACACTTGACAGCAAAATATGCGCGAAAACACATCAAATGACGTCATAATGTCACTATTAAGTCACAGAATAACTATGAGTTTGTATGAACTGACCATGATTTAAAACTTTGCAGTTCAACTTTGATTGGCATACCCCTGCAGGTACTCTCAGGGCTCGCGGAGATCACTCCTAGCTCTGGCTAGGAATTGTGTTGCTGCTATTTTAATTATGCTAGAGAAGCAATCTGTGTGCATACTTACCTAATCTTTATTCACGCTTTGAATTCATGGTGCATTTTGCTGTCAGCCAACCATTATAGGACGGTATATATTATACGAAGTACATATTCGGCTCTCATTTAGTGCCACTATATCCGTTCATCTCCTCGTGATGCGGAGGAGAAGCGCATACAAAGTAGTGGCAAAACCATTGTCCTCTCTCCGTACAGAGGCATTCCTACACTTATTACTTATATTGTTATGCTCGGTACGTGAGCCATGGCTCACTTAACAAAGGTCAAAAAACCCTTTCAGCTTCACTTTCTTCATCTCGCTGAGTTTATAAGGTAGAAGATCAAAATCAAATCAATTCAATTATTGAAATCGGTATTGAATCTGTATTAAATAACTTTGTATTTTACTAATTGAGTCTCTAGTCTCCGAGAATTTGTTGAGTTTCGTTTATCTCGTTTTACTGTGAAACCGATTAATAACTACCTAGCTACGTAGAAATTATTTAAATTCTTAGAATTCTGATAATATTTAAATAACCCCCGCTACTTTAATAGCTACCTACTCATCTTTCCTTCGCACTGAAATCCTCGTTAAGGCTGTCAGTGACTGAGTGAGATCTTGAAACTTTTCGAGTGTAAAGACCGAATAATGATTGCTTTGATTATTTTTAAATAATCAAAGAATACTTACGAAGAGTCTGTGATACCTCCTCCTCACCTCCTCACCTCCTCACCTCCTCACCTCGAGTTTATTTATTTTAAGTTTATTTTAATGAGCGGGTTGTTGTTTTATTCTTCGCATTTCAATTTCCAATAAATAATACAGCCGTTCTCAAACCAACTAACTAACGCAACTAATTTACATTCCACCGATAGCGAAGCTCAGCCCACAGTACAAACGGTGCAGAAGGTCAACTTCAGACATGCCAGCACCCTGAGGATGCTGGGTAGTGTTTAGTGGGTAGTGGGTACCGCGCGACGATAAAATTAAGCTCATGGGAAGTCATGAGCAGCAGGCTTAACGAGAAATAATATTCAGCTAAATCTGTGTAGAGTACGTCCTTTTCATGATACTATCGATATTGGTATGGATATTGGATATTGCTTCCCCGTCACACTGCTACGAGGCTAGGTAATAATGTCACCGATGGCACTACTCGGTGGCTAGCGGCCCGTGCGCGCACTGTGGGTGACTAAGGAGTGTACCTTCTGTAAACTATATATTGTGCTCGAAGTATGTCGAACATAAAAAGTATATTCCCTCCGACCCCGGCGGCATGGCGCTGCTGGCGCGCGGCGGCGGCATGGCGCTGGCGCCACAAATGGAATATCCACTATAAGCCTATACCAGTGGGTGAAGTTAGGTTGTGGATGATGATGATTTAGTTAATTCAAAGTCAAGAGCCGAGTTATATACTTAGTTAGATATATACTTAGTTAGAGTGGACTAATTATTTAGTTGTGGTTTAATCTCCTTCCATTTAATTCCCAGAATGCGTATCCCGGGGACCTCAGCGCGGCCCGAGGGACCCTCGGACCCTCAGACCCTCAGACCTCATTGAGGCTAACTCATTTCATTATATAAGATCACGTTACATAGATATTGCTTGTCTGTTTAATAATGTGCTTACTACTTACTTACTTACTAACTTTTAATGAACTCATTTGTCAATAAAACGAGAATCATTTTAAACTGTTTCATTCATTCAAGTGCAAGTGCTTAGTAAGTAGCTAGTTACAACCAAACATAATTAAAAAGACAGTGGTGCATCACTTTGCTACGACGTAGCTTTATGTAGATGATGTCTACGGCGTAGCTGAACTCTACGGAGAACCGCGTAGCATTTGTAGACCATAATATCTACGTCGTAGACGTCGCGACTGACTTTGTAACTTTTTTTAACTTGCAACATTTTGCTCAGAATTGTTATACTTGTGTGCGACAGACGTAAGCGGTTTCTTTATAATGTGGTTCTTATCAAAACAAATTGACGCTTCACTGAAAATAATTCCGAGTCATGAAACGAAAAATATGTTTACCACAAAAATAAGCAAAACCTTTGAAAGCGATGGAAGACGGCTGTCTGCCACAAAATGTACAAAATAAACAAAATGCGACAGAGAGACCGCGAGCGTGGCGTCACCGCCGTGCCTACCGCCCTCCGTACCCACCACGCCACGCCACGCCGCGCCACGCCACGCCACGCCACGCCACGCCACGCAGGTACAGTGAACGGTATAGAGTACGTACGTACAACCCTCGCAAGTACTTACAACGCGTTGTGCACCCCCATCAGGTCTATGCTGCGTGTGATATTCGTACTCGTTACAACAATTACAAATTTTGTGTGATTTAAAGATAAAAAATGCATAGAGGCTTCGACATGCATTGTTTCGCAATGTAAACATTTGTGATGTTCGGGTACCTATCTGTACGTTATTGAATCTGCAGCTGACTGTACTAGGCTGTTGTCGGTCGGCGTCGCGTCGCGTCGCGTCGCGTCGGCTGATCAAAGGGAGCTAAGTACAAGACGTGAGTAAAAAATAATGAGAGCCAGAGGCATCGCTCTCGACAAAATTGACAATTTGCCCAAACCTCTAGCTTACAGGTGAAAAAGTATTTTGACAGCAAAGGATTAACCGTATTCCCCCGAGCCGGACGAGGGCGGCGAGGGCGGCGAGGGCCAATTACAAACAAAATGGAATTAGTGTGTGTTGCCTCTATATTGGCTTCTATAATACAGTTATTGGTATCGAAGGGGCTTGCGCCTGTGTGTGTGTGTGTGTGTGTGTGTGTGTGTGTGTGTGAGCCGCACTAGCTTTATTATAGTCTGTGAACAGGACTTCAGTGAATAAAAAAATTATTTAATTTCATTATTCATTGTATTTTTTGTTGATGAAATGATTTAAAATAGAGACGACATACTTGATGGGGATTTCTGAATAACTGTAAGAGTTCCCGACTGATGGCGTTTTCTTCGTGGAGATTACACATCAGCCGCCGTGAGGTATCATCATCAGCTACGCCGGCGTAGCATTGTCGTACCAGCTACGCTGGCGTAGCATTGTCGTACCAGCTACGCCAGCGTAGCATTGTCGTACCAGCTACGCCGGCGTAGCATTGTCGTACCAGCTACGCCAGCGTAGCATTGTCGTACCAGCTACGCTGGCGTAGCATTGTCGTAGCAGCTACGCCAGCGTAGCATTGTCGTACCAGCTACGCCGGCGTAGCATTGTCGTACCAGCTACGCCAGCGTAGCATTGTCGTACCAGCTACGCTGGCGTAGCATTGTCGTAGCAGCTACGCCAGCGTAGCATTGTCGTACCAGCTACGCCGGCGTAGCATTGTCGTAGCAGCTATGCCATTTTTACGGATTGTCCAAAAAGCGGTGACCGTTTTAAGCTTTTTTTTATACAATATTCGTAAAGCATGGAAAAGAAAAGCTAAATGTGATTTGGAAATAACTGCTATAAATATCTGCTGTAGACATCAGCATGAATTTCTCTATTTATTAGGTAGCTAGTTTAATTATTTTATTTTATGTGGAAAACAATAAGATTATTAATTAAGAATATACACAGAGGAAGTATAGCACGAAAAAGCCTAAAAGAGTTTTCATTTATACTTTAGTGCGAAAAAAAAAAGTTTTTGGAAAAGTAAAAAGCCTAAAAGAGAATAATAACTAAAGAAAAGAAAAATAAATGTTATTGCTCCATAATTACATCGAATTAATAGTGCAATGCCTCCGCCATTCTGCGACGTAATCGATATACTTAACATCATTATTGCTATACATTGCGCACGCTGAGGGACCTTCGAAATGAGGACCGAAGTCAAAGCTATCGATGTTTAGTGAGTAATTTCCATTAGGGAACTTCAACGGCAGCGCTTTGAGGTTGTTTGGTGTGTATTACGTAGGATGTTAACTGCATAGATAGCAGTGAAGTAGATTCGTTTAGATTGTAGTTGCGGAGAGGTGTGTGAGTTGGTGGGTTCGCGCGGCATCTAGTCACGCGAGGCATCTAGTCACGCGCGGCATCTAGTCACGGGAGGCATCTAGTCACGGGAGGCATCTAGTCACGCGAGGCATCTAGTCACGCGAGGCATCTAGTCACGCGAGGCATCTAGTCACGCGAGGCATCTAGTCACGGGAGGCATCTAGTCACGCGAGGCATCTATTCACGCGCGGCATCTAGTCACGGGAGGCATCTAGTCACGCGCGGCATCTAGTCACGGGAGGCATCTAGTCACGCGAGGCATCTAGTCACGCGCGGCATCTAGTCACGCGAGGCATCTAGTCACGCGAGGCATCTAGTCACGCGAGGCATCTAGTCACGCGAGGCATCTAGTCACGGGAGGCATCTAGTCACGGGAGGCATCTAGTCACGCGAGGCATCTAGTCACGGGAGGCATCTAGTCACGGGAGGCATCTAGTCACGGGAGGCATCTAGTCACGGGAGGCATCTAGTCACGGGAGGCATCTAGTCACGGGAGGCATCTAGTCACGGGAGGCATCTAGTCACGCGAGGCATCTAGTCACGGGAGGCATCTAGTCACGCGAGGCATCTAGTCACGGGAGGCATCTAGTCACGGGAGGCATCTAGTCACGGGAGGCATCTAGTCACGGGAGGCATCTAGTCACGCGAGGCATCTAGTCACGGGAGGCATCTAGTCACGGGAGGCATCTAGTCACGCGAGGCATCTAGTCACGCGAGGCATCTAGTCACGCGCGGCATCTAGTCACGGGAGGCATCTAGTCACGCGAGGCATCTAGTCACGCGCGGCATCTAGTCACGGGAGGCATCTAGTCACGGGAGGCATCTAGTCACGCGAGGCATCTAGTCACGGTTACTTAGCGAACTCAACGGCAACTAGTTGATAGTTTCAAGAGAACTTGAATGTCAATATTTGCGGAAGAAGGCCGCGGACTGAAATCACCATTTCAAATTAACTTCAACCTTTAAAGAGGAAATGTATAAATCTATTTAACTGAAGGTTTTAGATGAAATATTGAGCAACTTACTTGTTTTTTTTTTATTTATGAATTCCAGTACTTAGGTTAGTTTAGGAAAATGAATCGACAGAATCGGTGCCCGTCGGTACTGACCACATAGTGTGAAAGCACTCGCTTGTTATTAGAAAGAGGTCGCGCGTCGCGCACGCACGGGGCTGGCTTGGCAGCTATTTAAAACATTAGTCGGCATTTTTGTACTAACGATAAAAGGCAATCGTTTTAGTAAAAGAAGTAAGTGATTTTTACCGACACCGCGCGAGGTACAGTCAGCCACATAACATGATAAACAATTTTTCCAACTATATTCTGGGCTTTTGGCTATTGTTTAGTAATTTTTGAGTTTAGGTAGATTTAGGTATATTCTGAGTTTTTATACTAATAGACAGCTAGATACTAACTACCACCGAATATTAGTACAACTAAGCTTTTATATCCACGTATTGGAGACATTAGTTTGCGCACCGCTCAAGTAATATCAAAAAACCATTCCACATATTTTACTAAATTATTAGAATGAGCTTCGAGCGTACAATAGCGAGTGTAATGGCCCTCCAACAATCGGTTTGGATAAATGGCGGTCCTCTGCTCGGTCTGTGGCCTGTGGGAGAACAAATCGCCCCAAATTGGATTCCACTTCAAAGAACAGTCACCTCGAAAAGAGTATTATGTTCGAGTTTGAAATAGTGGTGACGCCGACCACTATTGATACAGGATTATGCTGTCTCGCTACTCTTCAGCCGAATCCAATCCCGCGCACACAGGCTCAGTTGGGATTACTCCATTCAGCGCCCCAACGCAATCCGTGTTTAATAGTGTCCGTGTGTGGCAGCGGTAGAAATCATTTAGAGCCGGCTTAGGTAAATCTCTAACACCTGGACATGTTGGAATCTAGATGCTAATGTGAAATGAAAAGCTCACAGACTGACTCGCTTTACCTAACTAACTGAAAGCTCTGTAACTTTGAAACATAGCTACCTACTCGTTCAGTAATTTTGTACCTACCAAAGAGGCACAAAGGTGTTTCAGCCGCTATGAGGTGGGTAGTTCATGTGTTACAGTTTGGTAGTTAGAACAAGAAAACTCACTTTAACCTCACTCAAAACTCTCATTAAGTATAATTCAACATTAGAAGAAAAGTTTGGCGACAGACGAGAACAATTTTATTAAAACCGGGATGTCACTCCTTCTGTTAGATACAATCAAAATACAAGCCTACGTTGGAATGTTTTCTTTTCAAATTCGTCAACGGGACCCGCACTGTTTCCTTTTGTTTCGTGCGAGTTCTTTACGAGTGGAGCCGGGTGCCAGCGCCAAGCGAGCGCGCGACCAATTATGGTGGAAAAACTTACGGTCTGTTCTTGTTGTTTATCTTTGTTTGTGCGCTCGTAATGGTTGTAGGAACGCGCATCGCGCAAGGACGCGCTCGCCCGCGACAAGTCACTGAGATGTGAGCGCGACTTGCGGCCGCAACGTCGGCGGCGGTGGCGCGGCGGCGGCGCGGCGGTTGCGCGGCGGTGGCGCGGCGGTGGCGCGGCGGTGGCGCGGCGGGCATGGTGACGGTCAGAGGAAGCCGTAAAACGAAATCCTTCAGCGGCGTCCGCTCTCTCTTCATACATTCTACACGCCTCGCTCCTAATACTGAATTTAGTGGCGAATTCTCGGGCCCTAACCGCGGCCGATGTTGTCTATGCCATACATTTTATTAATAGCAGTAAACAAGCGTTTATAGTATTGTGCGTAGGTGCGTGGTCAACCCTTCAGATCACAGTGTCTGTTCGCCTAATAGTAGATCAAAATCAAGAACACCTACCCTACCGTCCCTACCCTACACGCTTCTTACCATAGAAATTAGACGACAAACATCTGTAGCTAAGAAGTGTTGCATTATCCATAAGTAAGTTTCCGTAAGCTCTTGATCCGAAAAAACGAAATATTTAATCTACGCACTATGTAACGCGCTGCGGCTCGCGACGGGGATTAACCAACAATTAGATTAATTTAACGGCAAAAAACATTAGTGCGCCGCGAGCGGGGGGTGCGGGGGGGTGCGGGGGGTGAAGGGGTGGTAGGTATACATAGATGCTTCAACGGAAAACCTTCGGTTTTGACAATATTTTTCCTCCAGTTTTCCTTTGTAACTTTGTTCATCGAATAAAGAACATAATTGATATAGTAAGTAAACTTAGTCGATATTTTTTTAACATCATTTTATTTTAATTTTAACTATAAAAAAACTCGGAAAACAATATTATGGTATCACAGAGAACGCTAGAGCTTGCCACTGGTGGAAGTGCCAACACTCCGTTGCCATTTCGCCACGGTGGCGGTGGCGGTGGCGGATACGGTGGGCGGTACCCACTTAAGCAGCTACCTTAAAACACATTATGTAATTTGTTAAAATGATAAATTAACTAAAAAAAAACAATTAAAACCTAAATAATACAACAAGCGTTTCAGAAGCAAATCCCGATCCATTATGAGCGTTGTTGGCGTTCATTTACATCCCACCTAAGTACTTACCTACTCAGACTGGCTTTGAAGCCTAACTTCAGCCAGCAGAGGGCGCTCGTGGGCCGCTCGTTAATGCCGGTTTTCTTCGAAGCCGACCTCTGAGACAGATAAATCAAATTCGTATAAAATTATACAAACGTCTAGGATTTATCGTACTTAGCCTGAAATGCATAGATCTAGAGCGAGAAACAGCAATTTAATGTGGTTTACCTTTAGGTAATGTTTTATTTTATTTTTATTTTTGTGGAAAACAAACAGCTTATTAAATAAGAGTATACACAGAGGAATATAGCACGAAAAAGCCTAAAAGAGTTTTCACTTATAGTACGAATAAAAAGATGCGAGTTCAATTCGGAAAAGTAAGAAGCCTAACAGAGAATAATAATAACTAAAGAGAAGAAAAAGTAAAAACAAACCATATAAATCGTTACAAAATTACATCGAATAAATACCAATACGTAGATATTAATTTGACAATAAGAATATAATACATAATGAACAACACACTTGAGTAAAATATAAACTAATGAATTAAATTTGGAAGAAGTCCTTGATCATTAGATTTTTAAACGAATTGCGCCTGGATTATAGAATAGGTCGGTATTTGAAGAATAAGAAGAGTTGAAAAGGTTCATAGTGCGCAAGAGATAGGAGTTCTGACGGTAATTAGTTGAACAGGAGGGGACGTGTGCCGTAATTTTAAGTAATTTCTTCATGAAGTGCGACGCGACGGGACTATTAGTTTGATTTGAGATAGGAGTGAGGGAGAGTCAATTAGGTTAATTGCTATGTTGTGTAGGAGTGTCAGGTCTGCGGCTTCTCTCCTCTTCTCAAGCGGTAATAGATGGTGGTGTCTACAGCTGCCAATGTAATCTGGTAAATAGTTTTTATGTTTGTAATTGATAAATTTTAGGAACTTTTTTTGTGGTTTTTCAAGTAAGATAACATACTTAACATAACGAGGGTTCCAAACCTGGGACGCGCATTCAAGATGACTTCTAACAAGTGAACAGCAAAGTATTTTTAAGGTTTTGAGCACGTTACTAAGTCACCCTAAGAAGAAACCCAAGCATCTTCAAATTCAAATTGTTTATTTTACATAGACATTATCATTAGAGAGGTCCAAAGCGATAACGCTATTACATTAAATAGCTTTAGTGGTATTCTTCTCGACATGCTGCTTAAATAGTAGTTTAGAGTTAAGAGTGACACCCAAATCAACTACAGAGTTTGTCCTGATAAGAGGCTGGCTGTTGATGCTGTACACACTCATGAGCGTATTAGGAGACCTGCTGAAACAAATGCAAAAGCATGTTGCTTATCTATAGGTAATGTAAGTAGGTACCTATAATCCTCCTCATCATCATCATCCACAGCCTGACTTCACCCTGATACGACTAGGAGTGAAACAAAGGTGAACACAGTCATATACAAAATTTATTAAACGGTTCTTCAGTTCCCCGGTCACTTGAGTTTAAGGTTGCTTTTAAACGAGTTGTAGTTCAGGTACTCTCCTCGGAGGTCCAGGAAGTGCGCAGCCGGAGAAGTAGTGCTCAGGGTGCTGCGGTGGTCTCAGGTCGGTAGGTATCCGATCAGGTAAAAAGTGGAGCCGAGCCGAGGTAGGTAGCGGTGACCTTGACCCAGCCTCAAGGTCGGGCTTAGTAAGCCGTAGCAACGAACCCTGGAATGGAACACAAGTGTCACAAAGCAGCTTCCAGGTTTGGCTCCCTCTGATTGTGACCACCACCGTAGCGAAGCGAGCATGAAGTGGCTGGTGATGACGGTGATGAGGAAAGTACAGGGTGGTGTGTAGGCATCACAATCAGAGTGGAGTTTACATGATATGAGGAATGAATTTAAAATGAAGTTATATAATGATAGAAGTAGCTACGATGGAAAAATGAATTTTTAGAATATAGGTAGGATATCTACTTAGGCACAGGGAGTAGATACCTACAAGGTATATTCTAAAGTGCGTAGCAAAAAGCAAAGCTGAAAATAAATTAAAATAACAAAGAAAAACTACATACAAATAAAAAGTCCGTTACAAGCAAACACAAATCTACCTACCTACTATTATTTTGTGGAAAGAATGTTCGACACTTACCGATTTAGGTACGGGTGAAAAAACTGAATTTAAACTTTATTAGGGCTTATGAGAAGTATCTCGTAAGTAAAGCTTCAATTTTTGGAATAAAATATAAAATTCACGTAATCGTTAGAGACGCGCTGCCGAGAAGGATGGCGCGTACGATCGTGTGAGTGGTTAGAGGGCAACTGCGGTCACGTTCGCCGGCTGCGGCCGATGAATGCGCAGGCGCCGTTATAAAAAACGTTGAGTTTGAAACACAAAGGACGGGCCACTGGTACAGTCATAGTAGAAAAAGGTTGACCGTACTACCAGAGACGAAAGTGCGTGTCAATGAAACTCGTAACTATTTTAGAATTTATGTCGAGATCTTTATTTATAATAGAATAGGTAGGTTTTTTAGATGTTTTAATTGTATATATGTACATACGATAACGTATATGTTACAATACCCCCGCGCGTAGTCAAGGATTTTATTACATTTTGAAAGTAATAAAATCCGCATAGGAAAAATAGTGAATATCTGTTTATTCTTTCATACCTCATCTAACATACTTCACGCTTTTACAGAACATCTGTAAATGTTCACTCAAAATTACAGACGCACACATTCAATTACTGTAGGTTATGAATATTATGAATTCTAAACCCTACAAATATTGGTTCCTACTAGAAGATGGAAAAGAGACACGCGAAATGTTACAAGTTATCATACGTACCTAGATGTGTGGCTAAGTTAGGAAAAATAAAAAATAAAATATAATACCTATATAATATGAATTATTATTATTATTATTATTTTTTACTTGTTATGACCTACGAGTTTTAAGTCTTTGATGTGCCAAGAACCTAAATTTTTGCCTGACATATCTTGCAACACGTAGACTAAAGGGGACTTTTTGGCAATAACTTTAGCCTTAATAAACTTGGGAGCTAATTTCTTAGAAAACTGATTTTCCTTATCACTTAAAAAGTAAGCGCGTTTCATGACTACATCACCAACGTGAAATTCAGCAAATTTGCGGCGTAAGTTGTAGTGTGATGTATTTTTAACATGCGCTTGCCATAGTTTGGACTGCACAGTGTCAAAAATGTTAGACAGACAACCCAAATTTTCGGCGTAAGGATCGCGAGGTAGAAACAAGATTTCGTTGCCAAGATCATTATCTACGAAGTGTGTACCGCAAGTAACAAGCTCGCGACCGAAAACTAGAAACGAAGGCGTGTAGCCTGTAGCCTCATTAACGGAATTGTTTATTGCGAACTGTACCTTGGGGATAAACAAGTCCCATGATCTATGATCATCATCTACGTACGTTGAAATACAAGTTATTATAGTTCGATTGTAACGCTCAACTAGGTTAACCTGAGGGGTATATCTAGGAGTATAATGGACGTTAGGAATAGCATACTTCTTAAACAAGGCATCAGCGACTTTACCAGTGAACTGTGTTCCATTGTCCATCAAAACAGTTTGGGGAACACCATGTATAAGAAATACGGATTCTTCTAGAATTTTAGTAATAATTTCTGAAGTAGCCCTTTTAATAGGGAAGATCAAGCAAAATTTAGAAAAACAACAGGTAACAACTAATATATAGCTGTTACGTTGTTTCGAAGTGGGAAGAGGGCCCATTAGGTCGATTGAAATCATCTGAAATGGTCGTGCGCACTGCTTAGGACGGCCCATTTCTCCGAGCACCTGATGATTTTGCGATTTGTAAGCTAAGCATTTGTCACAGGTACTTATGAACTTAACTACGTCCTTGTACATATTAGGCCAAAAATAGCGTAAGGCCAGACGACGATATGTTTTAAAGATACCCATGTGACCAGCAGTGGGCTCACAATGATTTTCGATCATAATTTTTTCACGAAACTCAGCGGGTACGACCTCTTTCCACGAGAATTCAGAAGTGAGCTCATGTTTATTTTTTGATAATCGGTAGAGAGAATTATTCTTAACTAAAAAATTTGGGTATTTAGAAGGGTCATTTAAGCTACCATAGTAAATATTTTTGTACCAAGAGTCCTTAGTGTCCAAATAAGAGTTGGAAGTACTAATGGCACTGACTGGGACAGCCCTAGAAAGAGCATCAGGGATGACGTTATCGACACCGCGTCGATGTTTCAAATCAAAGTTGAAAGCGGAAAGGCGAACACCCCATCGAGCTAGCCTACCAGTGGGATTACTAATGGAGAGGAACCACTTTAGAGCGCTGTGGTCCGTGTAAACAGTAAATTTCTGACCGTTTTCTATATAACAGCGCCAATATTCGAGTGCCACAACGACTGCAAGGGTTTCGCTTTCAGTGATACTATAATTTTTCTCAGCCGCAGACAATGACTTGCTCATGTAGGCGATCGGATGTTCTTTACCCTCAATAGTCTGAGTTAGCATTGCACCAATGCCATAGTTACTAGCATCAGTGTGCACTTCGAAAGGTTTGCTATAATCTGGACAAGATAAAACAGGGGCAGAAACAAGACATTCCTTGAGTTTTTGGAATGCCGAGTCGGCTTCAGAGGTCCACTTAAAAGAAGAGGTACCTTTTTTTGAAGAAGTGAGTTTATTTAAGGGCCCTGCTATTGTGCTGAAGTTTGGAACAAACCGCCTATACCAAGTAGCTGTTCCGAGAAAACGCTTCAAGTCTTTGCGACTAGTAGGAGTCGGGTAATTTAAAATGGCCTCAACTTTAGCCGGGTCTGTTCGTAAGCCAGAACTGTCGACCAGGTAACCTAAGTATTTAAGTTGAGGACTAAAAAAATTGCACTTCTCGAGATTGATGGTAAGATTCGCCTGCTTCAATTTTTCGAGGACACGTAAAAGTAGGGTTACGTGACTATTAAAGTCTTTCGACACGATGATTATATCATCTAAGTAGGCAAACACTTGGAGATCAAACTCCGAAAACAACAAGTCTACTAAGCGCTGTTGTGTGGCTGGGGCATTAGTGAGCCCAAAAGCTGTACGTTTAAAACGAAACGTCCCCCTACCAGGAATATAGAAAGCTGTCTTATCGCGATCATCTGAAGCTATTGGAATCTGCCAAAAGGCTTTCGACAGATCAATGCTGGACAAGTAGCGTGCTTCTCGCAGATTGTCTAAAATCTCTGAAATGTAGGGAAGATTATACGCGTCGCGCTTAGTGACGGAGTTCAACTTTCGGCTATCTAAACAGAACCTAGGTTGTCCATTTTTCTTCGTGACAAGCAGGACAGGCGAGGACCAAGCGCTTTCACAGGGTTCAACGACATCCAAAGATAGCATTTCGTCTACCTGTTCAACAAGAATGCGCTGTTTCTCGGGAGAGAGCCGATAATAGCGCTGACGAATTGGCTTGGAGTCGCCGGTATCAATATGATGCGTAATAAGGCTGGTAACGCCAAGACCTTTGCGCTCTGCGGATATGTCCTCAAACTGCTTGACAACGTTGTCAGCCAATGGCTTTTGAGATTCGTCCAAGTTGACATAACCTTGAAGAAAACTTTCATGAGAAGCACCTAAAGTCAAAAGAGTATTATCTTTTTTTTTATCAGTGACTATGCTGTTAATGTACTTAGGACAAAGTTGAAATTTACGCCAAAAGTCAATACCTAAGACAAGATTTGGCTTAATGCCTGGTATTACGTAAGCCTTCAAAATGTGAAACTCTGTTTCAAAAGTAATTGGTAGATTAATATAGCCTTACTCTTTAAAATTCGACCGCCTGCTGCTGTAACCGAAAGATGATCTTCCTCAATAAGTGAGAAACCATGACTCTCGAGAACAGAATGTGCACCATTACCTATAATTGTGACAGCAGCGCCAGAATCTAGAAGGCCTGTAACGGTGAAACCATTGACTTGCACGGCTACGTAAGGTCTATCATCAAGATCGTCTACTTTGTGATTGAGAACTGTGTGAATGTGATATGAATTAAAAAATGAACTAATAGTATGCAGCCAGTTCTGCCAATCCTTCTCACAAAATCTACCATTCACACAATTCTCGGAAGCTAGTTTTTTGATTTAGGCTTCCTATTGATCGCACACTTAGGGCAATCAGGATATTTAACATCCTTTTGTCCGCAAACAAAACAGAAAATCTTGCTTCGATCAGCGGTACAGTTCCTATGGTTGTGCGTATTTGTACGACAGCGAGCACAGTATTGTGGTGACGCAACAGAAGGAGCCATAGCATGTACATAGTTTTGCCTATCTCGATTCGTATTTGTGTTACTATTTTGTTGAGTTTGATTTGTTCTGTTATTATTATTATGATTGTACCTATTATAGTTGTTAAATTTATTGTAATTTGAATTTTGTTTATTATTTGAGGAACCAGAATAGGCAAACTCAGGTGCCAGAGTATCCGACGTCGCTCGTGGAGGTTCTTTAAATTGAGAAAGACGCGACTGTATACTCTCGTAGTTACGACATAAGGTTCTCAATTCCTCAATGGTCTTAATTTCAGCAACAGAAGACAAGGTACTGGCGTAACAAGGACGAATGTTGTGGAGAATGATTTCCAATTTATCTTCTTCTGATAAAGCTTTCGATAATCGCGAAAAAAGACCAGACATTATTGATAAATAGATCACAATGTTTTCTGTTTCTCCCTGTGTGCGAGACCTAATTTCTGAAAGCAGTCTGTAATCATAGTCAGACTGACCAAAATCGCGCCTCAGTGACACTGCAAGTTCGTCCCAAGTAGAAATCGAGTCCTTAACACTCCTATACCAGTGGATAGCGTCCCCTGTGAATATTTCAGTAGCATTCTTAAGCAGTTTCTCTCCTGAAATATTCTTTGCCAAACTAAACTCTTCAACACGTTGAATGAACGAGCGCACGCAAGACTTCCCATCAAACTTTAATTTAGCAAACTTATTGTCATTGCTACCTTCGCAAGTAACTTTGACGCTAATAGGTGAAGCAGGAATGGCAGCAATAGTCGGAAGGACTGTACTTGATGTGGCTAACAGATCTGGAGCTGAGTCGTTAAGTGAAATTAACTTAACTGTGGCCTTCTTGTAAATGTTAACACATTCATCATAATGCAACTTCTCGTCGCCGCAAGCAATGCGGTTAAGCCGGTGGTATAAATGGTTAAGCAAGTTTTGGGTGCGTAGCAAAGTACTCTTGTCCAAAGAAGTGGAATCAAGACTGCTATTCACCTTCTCAAGAACATCTACAACGCCACTCAAATCAACAGCTACCTCCAAAGGACTAGTAAGTATATCTTCAGAAGGAAACATGGGACCGCATTTAGCAATTTGCTTGCGTAAGTCCTGTACCGTAGAAGCAGGAGTTTCACCTCTAATAGCAACTTCGTACTCAAGCTCAGCCTTTTGAAGCGACATAAATTTAACCGGGTAAGCCATAATAAAGTGGAGTAAACCAAGTAATAAAATTTTAAAAATTGACGTTAGAGAGTCGGTAAAAGTCGAACGATTCAAATCAACACAAAAAAAAAAACAACAAAATACTCCCTCTGTTACAATAAAATATACGAAAAGAATGAGTAACGTTTTGGTTGTTTTTCTTTTCTAATCACTAAAAAATTAAAGAAATAAAAGTAACGCAACCAAAAATAAAAAAGCGTTTAAGTGCAACTAATGTGTACGAACCACCCACAAAAAAAATTTAAAAAAAAAATTTTTGGACAGTAATTTTCTGCGCTAACTGTACTTACTAATAAAAATTACATAAATGTTGATAACAGTCAATATGCAATACAAAACACAAAAAATAACAAGTTTAAAGAAAAAAATACCAATTTTTGTTGCCGACTGTACCAAAAAAATTTTTGTTAGCGACACAAAAGGAAAGTGTTACGTACACCTTAGTTGCTGGCAACCAAAAGAAATAAAGCTAGAAAAGAAATAACGTTTTACATAAGAGAGAAAAAAAAATTACACACCAACACCAAAAAAAACAACAACCCCCTCAAAAGCAAGCTCAGTGACCTTTGAACACGTACGGGCGCCAGTGATACGTAAAAAAGGTAGCTACGTAATCACGGTCACTAGGTTTTAGGGTGCTTTTAAAGGAGTAGTGTTTAAGTACTCTCCTCGGAGGTCCAGGAAGTGCGCAGCCGGAGAAGTAGTGCTCAGGGTGCTGCGGTGGTCTCAGGTCGGTAGGTATCCGATCAGGTAAAAAGTGGAGCCGAGCCGAGGTAGGTAGCGGTGACCTTGACCCAGCCTCAAGGTCGGGCTTAGTAAGCCGTAGCAACGAACCCTGGAATGGAACACAAGTGTCACAAAGCAGCTTCCAGGTTTGGCTCCCTCTGATTGTGACCACCACCGTAGCGAAGCGAGCATGAAGTGGCTGGTGATGACGGTGATGAGGAAAGTACAGGGTGGTGTGTAGGCATCACAATCAGAGTGGAGTTTACATGATATGAGGAATGAATTTAAAATGAAGTTATATAATGATAGAAGTAGCTACGATGGAAAAATGAATTTTTAGAATATAGGTAGGATATCTACTTAGGCACAGGGAGTAGATACCTACAAGGTATATTCTAAAGTGCGTAGCAAAAAGCAAAGCTGAAAATAAATTAAAATAACAAAGAAAAACTACATACAAATAAAAAGTCCGTTACAAGCAAACACAAATCTACCTACCTACTATTATTTTGTGGAAAGAATGTTCGACACTTACCGATTTAGGTACGGGTGAAAAAACTGAATTTAAACTTTATTAGGGCTTATGAGAAGTATCTCGTAAGTAAAGCTTCAATTTTTGGAATAAAATATAAAATTCACGTAATCGTTAGAGACGCGCTGCCGAGAAGGATGGCGCGTACGATCGTGTGAGTGGTTAGAGGGCAACTGCGGTCACGTTCGCCGGCTGCGGCCGATGAATGCGCAGGCGCCGTTATAAAAAACGTTGAGTTTGAAACACAAAGGACGGGCCACTGGTACAGTCATAGTAGAAAAAGGTTGACCGTACTACCAGAGACGAAAGTGCGTGTCAATGAAACTCGTAACTATTTTAGAATTTATGTCGAGATCTTTATTTATAATAGAATAGGTAGGTTTTTTAGATGTTTTAATTGTATATATGTACATACGATAACGTATATGTTACAACCCACTACTGAGTATAGGACTCTCTCTTTTTGTACCATCTCTCACGACCCCGCGCCAGTCTCATCCAATTTTTGCCCGCGATATCAGTGATATCGTCCGCCCATCTTGCCGCAGGACGACCTACATTTCTGTATCCGGTTCTGGGACGCCATTCAGTTATAGCTTTACTCCACCTGTCATCACCTCGCCTCGCCAGGTGTCCTGCCCAACTCCATTTTAGTTCCGTTATGCGATTCCCAACGTCTTTAACCTTTGTTCGACTTGGAATCGTAACGTTGGGAACACGGTCTGTAAGCTTGATGAAAAAAAAATGAAAAAATCTTTGATGCCGAGCATGGTACGCTCCATGGCTCTCTGTGCAACTCTCATCCTGTACACAGCCTCCTGTGTGAGCGTCCAAGTCTCGCCACCGAGGGGTAGAACACATTGGTTATACAGGCAGGTTTTCAGACATTGTGGTGTTTCAGCAGACTTAAGAATGTCGTCCAATTTACCAAATGCAGCCCAGCCGAGTTGAATTCTTCTATCGATTTCTTTATTTTCTTTATCTTGGAGATCCTCGAAGTTTTCAGCAAAAAGTACGAGATCGTCCTGTTCTCACAGAACAACTAGTGTAAGTAGGTATAGGTACGTGCCCATAGGTACGCGCCGCGCGGTGGAGGTCGCTCGCGTCGTTGGCGTGTTTGTCGAGACGTCACTCTCGGGTTAAACGGATTATCAAATAAAATCACCCACACGCACACCAGACGAACAATAACTAACAAAATCGAAACAGAAGTTTCTGTTTGCAATATATCTGTTTGTTCACAGGCTCGCAATATTATAATGAGGGTAGACAAACATCGGATCCTTGATGTAAAGGCACGATCATAACATTATCATTTAGAAGAGACGCCCTTCTGTCTGTGTCAATAGAGCGTGTTGTCGCGTGTCAATAGAGCGTGTTGTCGCGATGTAAACATTGTCGCTGCTGGCAGAGCGTTGGCAGGCGAGCTTGCTTTGCATATCGCCTCATCTCGACGACGACGTCTCGACGCGACGGTACTTAAATCTCCTAATTATCTAACTAGGGGGGGGGATGGAGTCGGCGGAGTCTTACATTACAATAAGTATAATGATGTATTAAGTATGTGTCAGTTATTGGAAATAGAGTAAGTTATCTGTAGTATTCTGTCATAGACCATAGCTACCGATCATAGAGAAGTAAAGAAAAGGTTCACTCTAGTTCACTCACCCCAATGTGTTCAACTCGTTCGTTCTTGTCTTGCCTGTCATGGCGTCGTACGTAATGTGTAGCGAATAGGTTTCCATAAAATGTAATAGATATAACTTTCCTAAGCTTAATAAAAGTATTTGATTGTGCCATGGAATTCTTCTTTATTCTATAGGTTATGGGCCCAGAGTCCTAGGTCAGTCAGATCGACAAAGATTAGCGTAGGAAAAGTTGTAGGAGTCCTCGTGCCACCACAGAAAAAGGCTAGGCAAAAAGAGCGTGGAAAAGTGTTTCTAAAGCAAGAACACCAAAAATATAAAGATGACTACACAAGTAAACCAAATACCTAAATTGGAAAATGAAAATTTCTCGAACTGGTTATTTCGAGTGGAGATGGCAATGGATGAAAAAAGTTGTAAAGATGTTATAGAGAAAAATATAAATCTCGATGACAAAGATGTAAAGAGCAAAGACGCCAAAGCAAGAAACATAATAGTACAAGCGTTATCAGACAAGCATCTAGAATATGTAAGAAAAGCAGGAACAGCCTACGAAATGATAGAAAATTTAAAAAATATTTTTGAAAGAAAAAGTACATTATCAAGCTTATACCTGAGAAGAAAATTAATAAATTTAAAATGCAAAAAGCAAGACAGCGTAGAAGAACACTTTAACAAATTTGATACAATAGTCAGAGACATAGAAGCTAATGGAAGTAAAATGGATGAGAAAGAAAGAGTGTGTCAACTACTACTAAGTTTAGAAAATGCTTATCAGCCGGTCATTACAGCATTGGAGGCATCTGGAGCTGAGCTCACAGTAGAGTTCATTAAATGCAAAATGCTAGATGCTGAACTTAAAGAAAAGAACAAAGACAGTAAACAAAGCTTCACAAAAGATTATGCTTTTCAAAATAGCTCAATAAATTGTTATAACTGTGGAGAGCCTAATCATTTTGCCAGAAACTGTCCTGGCAACAAGTCAGCACATAATCAACAAAAGAGAGGAGGAGGTTATCAAAGAGGACGAGGCTATCAGAGAGGAAGAGGCCATCAGAGAGGCCAAAGTAGCTACAGAGGAAGAAGTGATAATAGAAATTCAAATGCAAATTTTACAGAAGAAATAAAAGAAAAAGAATCATCATCATTCATAGCGGCACAGGCCCATGCAGCAACAAATGGAGACAGTGTAAATAATGAGATAAAATTTGTGATTGATTCCGGTGCAACACACCACATGATAGATGAAAAATATGAGAAATATATGACAGAAATAAAAGAGATACCTGAGATAAAAATTCAAACGGCAAATAAAGCTATGTTGTCAGCAAAGAAAAAGGGAAAAATAAATGGTATAACAGACGATGGAGAAAAAGTCACTATAAACGATTGCTTAATATTAGAAAACCTATCCCAAAATTTAATATCAGTGATGAAACTAAATCAGAAAGGCTTCAATGTTGAATTCAACAGGAATTCATCAAATATTAATGATGGTAAAGTAAAAGTAAATGTGGACAACAATGGGAAACTTTTTACTCTACATTTAAATATGAATAAAGGCAACGCATTGGTCGCAAATAAGACGGATACCAATTTATGGCACAGAAGACTAGGTCACCTAAATCATGCAGGTATGAAAATACTGGGAGTACCTTATTCAAGTATGAAATGCACAGTATGCATGGAAGCAAAGGGAACACGCTGCCCTTTTACTCCAACAGTAAAACCCAGAACAAGGCGAATTGGAGAATTGATTTATTGTGACATTGGTGGACCAATTACACCAGAAACCATGAATGGAGAGAAATATTATCTGTCAATAATAGACGATTATTCACATTTCACTGAAGTACATTTACTGAAAAGAAAGGATGAAGCAAAAGATTATATTATGAGTTATATAAGAAGTCTGCATAATGATGGTTTTTATGTGAAAAGAATAAGAACAGACAGAGGCGGAGAATTTGTGAATGAGGAACTAAAAGAATTCTATAACAAAAATGGTATAAGACAAGAAACCACATGTGCGTATACACCACAACAAAACTCAGTCTGTGAAAGGATGAACAGGACACTAGCTGATAGAGTAAGAGCTATGTTATTAGAAACTTCATTACCTAAGTACCTATGGGGCGAAGCGATCCGTGTTGCAGCATACACCATAAACAGATCCCCCTCTAGAGCACTCGATGGAGACACACCGGCCAATATATGGTTTGGAAAGAATCAACTAGAGAGACTGAGAGTCTTTGGTTCTAAAGCGTGGTGCATGATTTTTCCAAGGCCAAGTAAACTAGAACCTAGAGCAAAACCTATGATTATGATTGGATATTGCGGTTCAGGATACAGATTGTGGGATCCAAAAACAAATGAGATAATAATATCGAGAGATGTTCGCTTTGATGAGACCGACTACAAATATGATCATGGAGAAAGACATATATTTTTAGAACAAAGTGACACAAATGAGTCCAGAGAGCAACCACAAATAGAACAGGAAGGAAAAGAGCAAATATCAAGTGATGAATATGAAAGCTCAGATGAAAAAGAAGAGAATATTCAAACAACAAAGAGACAAATTACAATGCCAAAGAAATATGAAGACTATGATATGAGTAATGTAGCCTATGCATTGTTGACAGAAGACCCTACAAGCTACAATGAAGCAATTGAACAAGGAGAGTGGTCAGAAGCTATACAGAAAGAGCTAGACGCACATAGAAAGTTAAAAACATGGGAAGAGTGTGAATTACCAGTGAATCAAAAGGCTATCGACACAAGATGGGTATTTCGTACAAAATCTGATAATACTAAAAAGGCAAGACTCGTTGCAAAAGGTTTTCAGGAAGAAACAACACAAAATGTCTATGCACCAGTAGCCAGAATGACAACAGTAAGGTTATTCTTAAACAAAGCTGTTCAGGAAAATTTACAAGTCAGACAACTCGATATACCAACAGCATTTTTGAATGGAAAATTAAAGACTGATATATTCATAAAATACCCAGAAGGAGTACCATACAAAGAAGGAAAAGTACTGAAGTTAAAAAAGGCACTATATGGACTAAAAGAATCCCCACGATGCTGGAATGACACATTGAACAATTTCCTGATAAAAAATGAATTTGTCCAGTCACAAAGTGATTTTTGTCTTTATACTGCAAAGAGTGTATACATATTAATATTTGTAGATGACATCCTAGTAATTGGAAATGGCCATAACATTATAAAGAAACTACAAGAAGAATTTCAAGCAAAAGATATGGGGAATATTAGCAAGTTCTTAGGCCTAGAAATAACAAGATCTAACGAAGGAATGAAAATAAAACAAACGCAAATAATCGAGAAACTTTTATTAAAGTTTAATATGGTGGACTGTAAGGGCATTGATACACCTGTGGAGGTCGGCCTGAATATTAATGAAGGGGAAGAAATTATAAATAATGTTCCATACAGAGAACTTGTCGGATCATTGATGTATCTAGAAACGATCAGCAGACCAGACATCGCATATGCAACAGGATATCTCAGTAGATACATGCATTGTCCAACACAGACTCTATGGAAAGCTGGAAAGAGAATTCTCAGATACCTGAAACAAACAAAAGATACAGGATTAGAATACAAGAAACAAGAAAATAATCACTTGCACAGTTTTTCAGATGCAGATTGGGGAGGAAACCGAGATGACCGCAAAAGTATCAGTGGAGTAGCCATATTTCACCGCGGAAACTTGATCAGCTGGAGCTCAAAGAAGCAGGCAACCGTTGCACTCTCTACCGCTGAATCAGAGTATGTCGCAGCAGCACAAACTGTAAGTGAAACAGTGTTCATTATCGAAGTGTTAAAGAACTTGGACTGTGACAAAAACTTACATTGTTATTTGTTTATAGACAATCAGAGTACTATTAAAATGATAGAAAGTTACGAAAATAGTAAGAGAACCAAACATATAGATATAAAAGTTCACTTTATAAAGGATATAGTAAACAAGGGTTTATTGATAATAAAATATGTGTGTTCTCAAGAAAATAGTGCTGACATGTTTACCAAATCGTTTTCGAAAGTCAGACACCAATATTTGTGTAAATTACTTGGTTTAGAATAAGTTTTCAATGTGTAAATTGTAATGTTTACTACCTTGTCAGCACAGATAATAAGTTATATGAATCAAAGAATGTAAACAAAGATTGCTAAATTATGATTTAGCAAACAAGCAAGCAAGAGGAGACTTCTTCTTCTTTTAATTGAAACCATAACATATGTTAATTGTCAAAGTCAAAATACGATTGATTGTCAAATATTTTAGAGTTGCCATAGTATTGTTTTAAATTTTGTTAGCAAGTTAGCAAGTCATTTTTGTTTTATATAAGTTTAAAAAAAATTAGACTTGAACTTGAGCCGGGGTATTGGAAATAGAGTAAGTTATCTGTAGTATTCTGTCATAGACCATAGCTACCGATCATAGAGAAGTAAAGAAAAGGTTCACTCTAGTTCACTCACCCCAATGTGTTCAACTCGTTCGTTCTTGTCTTGCCTGTCATGGCGTCGTACGTAATGTGTAGCGAATAGGTTTCCATAAAATGTAATAGATATAACTTTCCTAAGCTTAATAAAAGTATTTGATTGTGCCATGGAATTCTTCTTTATTCTATATCAGTCACTACACTACATAAATAACATGCTCTACTTGCTTTATACTTTACATTGCTTATTACATGGACTCGAGAACAACAAGTGTGGTGCGGTGTACGAAGTACATAAGATGAAATTCGATTAGTACTTACATAAGTTTTCATATTAGGGTATCGTTTGCATTTACACCCTACATCCAAATAGCTACTCTACAAGTTAGTCCGCCAAGGTGGTAAGTACTGCAGGTCCAGGTCGCTGCGCTCGCTACCCTAAAATTAAAACTTACCTAGATTATTTTATACAAGCCCAACATTTTTTCTAATTTGGAATCAACGCTCGTTGTCCAAGGAATTTACTGAATAATTCAATATTTGCCTGACCACCGACCGCCTCGGGACGTCGTGACTAAACTTATCTTCGAATAAAACGAAATGAATAAATTAAACATCTTAACCAACCACTTTCTTACTATGGAGTGTATGGAGCCAACACACTACACAGTCCATCTTCACTGATACGTTCGGTCTGCGCGGTCACTACTAGGATGGGTGACCGCTAATGACATGTAGCATTGTCAGTCTCGACTCTAGCAGTCGACGGCGGCCTAACGGCCGCTAATTCTATGTTTTAGATGTAAGTGAAGAATTTGTAAAGAGTCGATGCGAACTCCTCATGGTGATGGAGTAAACCGCTTTTATTATAATAGTTCGTGAGAGACAGCAGCGGCTTCATCAATCACTCTGTAACGGGGGGGGGAGTCGGTGCTGCTGACTGACAGGACCAGTCTGCAGGCTAACTACCTACTCAATACAATACATCACCGGAAATATAAATGAGTTCCTGTCGTGAGACCGGCGCGGGGCGGCGCGGCCTTGCCCACCGCCACTTCGACTGCCTTCGGTCAGAATTCAGATCATATGACAGGCGTCACAGCTCGGTCGGTAACAGCTCTGCCTTCCGTGCTGTGGGTCGTGGGTTCGATCCCCACCAAGAACAAACATTTGTGTGTGGCAAAACATAGATGTTTGTTCTATGTCTGGGTGTTACTATGTATTATAAGTATGTAAGTATTTACAAAAAAAAAGTATATAAGTATTCTATCAGCCATCTGGTTCCCATATTACAAGCATTGCTTAGTTTGGGAATAGAGGGTGTTGTGTGAAATGTCCCTGAATATTTATTTTTATAAAAAAAAAAAAAAAAGATCAGTTCAGTGGCGAGAGAACAATGTAAAAATAGGTAAAATGTTTCCCATAAGCTTTCTAACGAGCTGAACCACGCTGGAACTTATTTATCACTATACAGGGTGTTACCAGACCACTTCCGAAAACTTAGAGGTTCCAATCAGACCATGATACTGAAAACATTTAGCGAAAAAAATCTCAAAAAAAAAATTGCCTTGACTATCTCCTTTTCATTTTTTTTCTAGTTACGTACACACAGTACAACATAATAAGACATATCTACCTAATTATCTCATTTAAAAAAGCAAAAAAAACAAATAAAATAAATAAAGCAGCAATGTACAGTGTACAGAACAGCTGAGAGTTCATCGCGGGTCATTCGAGTACGCGACGTGCGAGCGAGACAAGAGACGCCCGTCTTTATCGCGTGGTCGCGCGGTCTTTATACCAATTAGGTATAAATAAACATAGTAGGTACCTACCTTGGATTGACGTCACGTACGTCAGACCAAGCGAACTAGCTCTCGGGTCAATTATTGATACATCTTTTTTGAGTGCAGTAAAGTGAAAGCCTTGATCGAAATATTGATCATATTAATGTAAATACCAAGTACAAGTGTTATCACGATCGAAAACCACATATTAATCGATTTATAAGCAAAAATAAAAAGTGGAGTGTTACACCTACCCTAAAGTAAAAAAAAAAAAAGTTGAACGTAAAAGTATCAAACTTATTTTTAACTCACCTTTTTGTGCTTTACGAGATTGAATAATATACTGACTAGTAAGTAGTAGTCATGGTTAAGTGTGGTTCCTGCGGTAAATACCTATCCACGTCGGATAGTGTTAAATGCACTAAATGTCCTGCGGCATTTCATCGGACCTGCGTATCGGTCTCCGCCACGGGCCCCGTGAGTCCCTCCTGGCTGTGTCCAGGATGCAAGCTTAAAACCCCAAGGGATAACCCCGCCCCGGTCGGGAAAGATACTACAGAGATGTGCGGCGGCGACGCCGATCAGCATCGCGCTGCCAGCACGGGCACCGCGGTTACTAGCGCAAGCACTAGTAGCAGACAAGTGGCCCCTGTCGCCGATATGCAGACTGCACAAGTACATGATGGTTTGGCACTTCAGATCCGAGCTTTCCGGGAGGAGCTGAGTGAAATTAGAAATTACCTAAGAGAGATGCGCTCCGAGCTATCAGAATTTCATTCTTCAATAAAATCCTGTAATAATAGGATCGAAGGAGTGGAAGACAGATTGTCGGTACTCGAGCATAAATTCGAGGAAAAAGTTCCAACTAATGTGGATGCATTGGAAGACACTATTAGCGCACTGAGAGAGGAACTGAACACCAGGGACCAGGAGCTACTCCTCAATGACATTGACATCGCGGGAGTTCCGGAGTCTGCGGACATTAACTTGCTGCACTTGGTTAAACTTTTAGCTAGAAAACTGGGATCTGATTTAGCGGACGGGGACATCGTTCATGTGGAAAGAGTTGGGGCCGTGCAGAGAAATATCCGTGAAGTGGACAGCTCCGGGGCCTCCGGGCACCCGCGACCTCGAAACATTGTTGTTCGCCTAGCGCGTCGTGTAACCCGGGATCAGCTGATCAGCGCCGCACGAGTACGTCGCGTGATCACGAGCGCTGACCTTGAACTCCAAGGAGCTCCGCGACGCATCTACCTCAACGAGCGGCTGACTCGCACTAATCGCCAGTTGTTCGGCCGCGCTCGGGAAGCAGCGCGCCGCTCCCATTTCAAGTACGTGTGGACAAGAGAGGGAAAGATATTCACCCGTAAAGAAGACGGAAGAACAGCAGAGCGAGTCCGGTCAGATAAAGATTTGACCAAGATTTTTGGTACCTCCTAAGTTTGATGCTGCTTATACTTTCGGTTATAGTTATATTGAATATTAGTACTTTTAACATTATATCTAGCCTGTTCACTTCAATGGTTTTTCGTGGAAGTTTTGCAAATCTAGCAGTTTGTTTCTTGTGTTTCTTGGCTGTAGGTTATGCCAGCCAGTTATTTATATTTAAAAATCCTTATGTATCACAACCTAGCAG
This sequence comes from Gandaritis pyraliata, assembly GCA_947859175.1. Classification (NCBI taxonomy): domain Eukaryota; kingdom Metazoa; phylum Arthropoda; class Insecta; order Lepidoptera; family Geometridae; genus Gandaritis; species Gandaritis pyraliata. The sequence continues at coordinate 11,983,518 of OX401854.1, read as the reverse complement.
TTATCTTCACAGTATAAGTATGTACAATCATCACCTTACACAAGTATACACGTCTAGACCATGGCACGAGTTTGAGAATACCTATTCAATCATACAGACAATCAATACAATCACTAGAGGCGCCATACTCACTGAGTGTATTTCGCTACTAATTACTACTGAATATATTACACTATATTGCGTTTTTACACTACTATTTTACTGTTTTGTAAATAATTTTAATACACTATATAATGTATTTACACTATTATTTACAACACCTATACAGCTTATTATATTTCACATTTTAAACCAGCATGACTTTTATAAAAAGAATATAAAAATAGTGGTAATGAAATCACACTTTTTTACCATATTTTGTACTAGATACTATCAATTCACACGAATATTTTGTTCTACAAAGAAACTAAGTTTTTGTCGGACGGTTTGTTTACTAACCTGTGATCACAACGCGTTTACTTTATTCAACATCTTATACCCTTTCACCACGACGTTCTATGTGGTTCCTTTTTGCAATAAAAATAATTGTAAATTCCTGAAGGTTGGTTTGTATAATCCGGGATCCTTAGGTACAAATCATGATGATTTTATAGCAGCTATGGAAATGCGATCACCTGACATTATGGCTATTAACGAAACGTGGATTAAAGATGGTGAAGAGTGGCGCGCGCCGGTCATTCCTGGCTTTAAACTGAGGTACATGCCTCGTCCACTACAACTGTGTGGCGGTCGTGGGGGCGGGGTAGGTTTTTATATAAAGTGTGGTATCAGGGCCCGAGTATGGACTCATCCCGTGGATCCGCAGAATAGTTTGGTGGAACAAATGTGGCTAACGCTCTCGGTAAATGGAAAGAAGTTGGCTATTGGCACCGCTTATCGACCACAAAGGACAAAAGTTGACTCATTTTTAGATGCAATGACTGACTCCATTAATGCAGCACCTAACTGCGACAGCGTGTTGTTGCTCGGAGACATGAATATAAACTTGTTAAATGGGTGTGATGTAAACACAGTAAATTTTTACACTTTTTTGAATTGTTTAAATCTAAAGCAATGTGTCTCCACTCCGACGCATTTTACCGAAAACCAGCAAACATTAATAGACCTCATATGCACTGACTTACGGGTCAGAAATGTACTAGTTGAGCCCTTGGGTACTAGTTTATATGGACATGCTTTCATTACATGTGAGTTTAATGTGAAACGAGAGAAAATTGAACCGCATAAAATTACCTTCAGGTCGTTTAATGATATACTTCCTAATAAATTTAATGATGACTTACAATCAATTAACTGGGACTTGTGTGGAACGCTGGGTACCGTTCATGATATGGTCGAATACTTTAATCAGTGTGTTACGCTACTGTTTGATTTGCATGCACCGGTCAAAACTACTATTATTAAATCGCATTCCTATCCCTGGATAACTGACACAATTAAACTGATGATGAAGCTAAGAGACGAATCACTAATTAATTTCTATAAAAATAAAACAGTCGCTAAGCGTAAATATTATAAATCATTAAAATCACTAGTGAACATATCCGTTTATCATGAAAAGGTAGCATACTTTAACTTTAATATAAATAACAAATTTAAGGACTCGAAGACGCTGTGGAAAAATTTAAAAACCACTATACTACCTCCTAAAAAACAAACATTACCAGAAAGTTTCACTGATCCGGATAAAATAAATGATCATTTCTTGAACATTCCTGGCAATCCTTCAGTTAGTTTATCCCAGCTGATGTTTTTTGAACATAATAGATTTAACACCTCTGTTTTCAGTCTTAGTACCGTAGGTTATGACATGATTATTAAAGTAATAAATAAGCTTAAAAGTAATGCAGAGGGTAATGATCACATCACCCTAAAAATGTTGATTATGACGTTTCCACAATCTCTTGATGCACTGATGCATATAATAAATGCATCTATAGCCACGTCAACATTTCCAGATGAGTGGAAGGTTGCGATCGTCCGCCCACTACCGAAAAAAGATAACCCAACGGAAGTTAAAGATTTAAGACCGATTAGCATTTTACCTTGCATCTCTAAAATAGTAGAAAAAGTGGTAAGCCATCAACTAACAACCTATCTAGAAGGCAACCGCATCCTACCTGATGTGCAGTCAGGTTTTAGGCAGGGTAGAAGTACTTCTACCGCCTTGCTGGACGTAACTGATAACATTTTATGCGCTCAAGATCAAGGACTATGTACAATATTAGTGCTACTTGACTTTTCCCGGGCTTTTGATGCTATTAATACAACACTCCTATTATCAAAACTAAGTTATTACGGTTTCCACCAATCTGCTGTCAAATGGTTCGATAGCTATTTAGCTAATCGTCAACAATACGTAGAACTAAAGTTAAGTAATGGGACTTCCAAATGTTCAAAGAAAGTGGTGGTTAACAGAGGCGTGCCCCAAGGTTCGATCCTGGGACCGACATTGTTTAGTCTTTACTGTGCAGATCTCATTGACGAGATAAAGTTTTGCAAATATCATGTATATGCGGACGATGTTCAGGTGTACTTTTCTTTCCGACCGAATGATGTGGATCATGCTGTAGCGCTAATATCAGAAGACCTAAATAGAATTGCGGCTTGGGCAGACAGAAATTGCTTAATTCTAAATGCATCTAAAACTAAATATTTAGTCTGTGGAAGTACCCATCAGGTCGAAAAACTTAATAATATCCAGTTGTCAATAATGGGGGACCATATCCAGCGGGTGTTCGAAGCCCGTAATCTAGGACTGCATATGGATTCAGAGCTTCGGTTTGAAAACCACATACGTGATAGTGTGCGTAGCTGTTTTTATAGATTGAAAGTACTTTATAAAATCAGACCCTATCTTAGCGAAGAGCTCAGACTACATTTGGTGGAGTCCTTGGTGCTCTCGAAACTTAATTATGTTGATACGGTGTTCGGACCACGTCTCCTAGCACGAACCCAAAAACTAGTTCAGAGGGTACAAAACGCGTGTGCTAGGTTCTGTTTTGTAATCCCACCAAGAGGTCATGTTACTCCGTTTTTAAATAAACACTTTGTTTTAAAAATGAAGTCTCGTCGTAAGTTACACTTGGCATGTCTGTTGTTTGGTGTTATCAATTTCAAGTCACCTGCTTATCTATATGATAAGCTCACATGGTTGTCGACCCGTCAGATGGATAGTGGTGGGCGGTGTGCACCGCAGCTGTCCACTCAGTGTCATAAAACTGCAGCGTTCCGAGGTAGCTTCCGATACGCAGCCACTAAATGTTGGAACAACATCCCTCCGCCCATTAAAACATTTAAAAGTATTTATGGTTTTAGGATTAAACTAAAGAAATTTTTACTTGACGAGCAAAGGAAGCGGGAAGGCTTCAACAATGATGCTTCTATCATCTAATAGGGTACGTCATAAATATAAATTTAAATTGTGTAGTTGAGTAGGTACACTGGGTACCTATATTACCTATCGACGAGGTGGCAAACGGGCCTATGTTCGTCTTGTCCACCGTCCTGTTTTTAGTTGCAGTTTTGTTCGCCTCGCGAGTAGATTAGGTGTATCACCATAATAAGTGATTAATTTTTGATTTATAGTGCTTTTAGGTAGGTGCATATATTTTATCATCATTATTATTTTTACATATGTGTATTACATATTAATTCTTAGACTCCTCTTCACTACATATATATATCACACTTCGGATCTTTATACTGTTTTCATAACACTCAGTGCTAGGTAAGTAATAGGTATCATCATTTATAAAATTGTACATGACATGCTGTGCTGACACGTAGGTACTGTCAAACTCCGATTGTTGGTGCGTTGGTCTGGCGTAGGTAAGACGTCACTCGATTGGGTCCAGCTGAAAATCAGCGTTGAATTGCATTTTTCAGCAACTCAACAATTATGCTGAGCTGCCACCTTTTTGGCAACATATTATTATAGTCCTAGGTACTTTTGTTTTTGTTTTATGTTTGTATTATGATGTGTTGTCAAATAAAGCTTTTTCTTTCTTTCTTTCTTTCTACCTACGTTAGTAGGCACTTACGACACAGAATAAATAATAGTACTACGCCTCGACCTTACCTACGTAAATGCGTACATTGCGGACTGGCGGAATAAATACAAATCTTTAAACATTGTTTTCTCCGGCTATAATTATTTTTCAGGATAACTGATTTTTTTTTGGTTGGGTTTTGGTGTGCTGTACCCCCCCCCCCCCCCTTACGTTTTCGGAAGTGATTTGGTAACTCCCTGTATATGTATACTAAAGGTTGCCTGGAAGAGATTGCTTTTAGCAATAAGGCCCCCATTGTACTTACCTCCTAAATAATCTGTATTATTGTTGTATTTGTTAGAAGTTGATAGATTGTGTGCATTACATTGACTAATATGACAGATGTCTATTTTGACGTTTCTAGTTTAAAGGTTCTAATTTTTTACTTGTAAAACGTCACTGTGTTCCTGTGCTCTTCTCTCACCGCCATTGAACCTGTAAATGTGCTAGTCTATAAAATAATAAATGAAAGTCTTCCACGCCTATCCGTTTCTTCTTCTCACGATATCTCACACGCTGCGGCCCCCAGGATCCACTACCTCTAACAGTATTCGTTTAAGTGGAGAGTACAATAAAGAATATATCTATCTATCTAGGTAGGTACATACAGGTTGAAAGAAAAACCATTCCCGATTACAGCATGCACTAGGTATGTGAAAATTTACAAGATCCAAGATACGTTTTAGTTTTAAGATAATCCTTGCGATTTTACGATACAAATAATTTATTGACTTTTAATCGTAGTACCTACCTAATCTAAAAGAAATATTATACCCACAGACCTTTCTTTATCCGTAGCTTTTCCTACGTGGTATTAGGTACTATTAGGTACTAATAAAGCAGAAAGGTTCGCCTGAGTATGTTGACCCAAACCCCACAAACAGTTGGTAGTACTTTATGTAATAATTCCGTAACGAACCAAACCTAAGTTACCCACCTATTTGGTAAAAACCAATCGATTTCGATTAGATTTACCTACTGGGTAGGTATAGGTAAGGTACCTACCTAGATTTTTTATGAGACCAACGCGATTATACCACCTCCGCCTAATCAGTGACCTTCAACTTCAACTTTCACAACTTTCAATTTCACGTGAATTTAGTAGGTACCTACCTATATAATTCTTATTTATAAAAAAAACCCTTTTCAAATATTTCTCACAAAATAAAACGTTACTGCCAACATGAAAAACTAAAACATCCAAACGCTACTCACCAACAGATGGCAATAGCGGACCTTCCACAGATAGTACCACTGTGTCAGCTCATGCGTGAAGCTGTGTATGTCAGAATTGTCAGATGTAATTTTTCACTGTAGTCGTTCCGTTCCGGTTTCGTTCACTCACTCAACTCGACTGACATGCGTAGCATATTGATCTGTGGACGGACTGACGGACGGACCGGACGTGAAAAGAAATTGAGCGAATGAAAAAAAAAATGTCAAATGTCAGTCAAATGAATAAGTTCTAGTAAATGGTTGTGCTGGTTTACGTAAAATTCCATTTTATTGTTCGAGTGGTAGTAAATAAGAATATTAATAATATTTGTCATTAGAGGGTTAGGAAGCACATCCCTCCGGATGCGGGACAATCCATACAGACGATCGGGTGCCCGCCGCGGTCGCTCCAGCCAGCGGTGATATTTGAAAACCTAGTGCGAGTGCGTGAATGCTCTAGTACGAGATTTCAATAGTGTTCAGTGCAGTTTTGGTGATATTTCTATGACAAAACCCTCCTACGTCGGTCCAATCGTTTCGGATTCAGTGCAACGTCAATGGATTTTTAGCAGGTAAGGATAGTGATGTAAAGAAGGATGACAGGAATGCGCCGGTCGTTTCGTTATGGCCGGGCGGCGCGCGACGCGAGACACTATTGTTGTCGCGCGTGCATTCTTGTGCGTTGGAAGGCGCGTGTCATGTAGGCTTATTGTGCCTTGCTTTTAATTTGCCATTGCATGGGTAATCTTGTCTGTCCGAGACAAAAACCCAACGGGCACACGGATGCATGTCAAACGCAGTTTACTCATTGACAAAGCCGCACCGATATCAATAATAATTTATTGATTCTGAATCCTGAAATAGCAATCAGTAGTATGGCCCTCAATACATTTTATGCTACTGTTTGAAACCCCTTGGTGTATTTAAATAGCCTAGCTAAGTTACCTGGTAACAGAACTATGTTATTTAAATTAGTATGTAATGGTAATGTTATTTAAATTAGTATGATTGCTAAAAATTCCTGCTTTAATAATGTAACCTAATTTGAATTTTTTGAAGATCACATCATTATATTATCCACTTCTATGTAGCGTTATATTTATGACATTTATAGTCAAGGCTATGGAATTGAATACATTAGTTAGTTATTGAATACATTCCACATGATTGTGTAAATCAGATTGACTCCTTAGGTGTACATCTCATCTCTTTCATAATGATCAGTATATTCTATTGGGTGATGAAATATGTCTTTGCTTTCGTAATTTGGGCTTTTAAATGCAATTAAATTATTAAAACAAACAGGGTATATTACTGTCCAGAGTTTTCGTAGGTCAATTTAAATTGGTGATTAAAACTGTCAAAAGTAGCTTCTAGTTCCGTTTATAAAATGCCACTAATAAGAGAAGATACTACAAAACACAACCCTGTATGTAGTCCTAAAACTACTACAACACTTGTTTGATTTTGTTGGGCTGTTACTGTTTTGTTATCTTGTGGTACATAATTGGCAGTTTGTACAAGAAGGAACATTTTACTTTTCAAAAAATCACACCTTCCTAACCATAATGTGGAACGGTTTTATTCAATTAAATTATTTCTACTAGTAAAATTTTAATTAATTATTGTAGGTATTGTAGTGCCCCGGCTTTCTGTTCCATACCTGTTTTAAACTCTTTCCTTAGGTAGGTATAATGTCTGACATTATGTGCCTATCTAAGTAAGTATTATATATTCAATTTACAATATGTAAAAAAAAGAAGGCTGTAGTTTAGGGCTTAATGTATTTATTTTGCATGCCAGTTGAGGGGATTGCTGCGGCCGATCCAAGATGATGGTGGAAACCATACTCGAGTCCTCACAGGACTTCAGTAAGTACAATATTCTTATGAGCCACAGTAAAATAGTACCCCTAACAGAAGCTCAGGCTGAGCTTAGGAAACACTACCTAAACCTAATTAATTATGTTACTTGCAATACTAGTGAAAAGTGCACGATACATCCCAATGCGAACCGGCAGTGGAGATCTTCTTTCCCCCCCACGAGTTAGAATTTACAAGTGAAATCATATTTTTTAGAATAGAGTTTCGAAACTACTGAACCAACTTGGATAAAACTTGGCATATATATAGTTCGTAACCTGGATTGACACATAGGCTACTTTTTATCCCGAATAATTAACAGGATCTACTGGATAAAATGAACGAACGGGATTAGCAGCGCCAATTAGCAAGAGGATGATGTCATGTCAGGTCGCGTCAGTTTGACAGGACGTAGTACTACTTCTTTGGTTCAACGACTAACGTTTGACATTCGAGTAAGGGTTCGGTGAATTGTCAAGTTTCTCAAAGAAGTATCCACTCGGTACACGCACAGATAATATAATGTACACGGAAACGGTACTCGCGTACGAAGTCGCGGGTAACTGCTAGTGTAAAATAAAATAAACACTGCTGGGTATTTTCAAATCACTCCATTACATGACGTGATAAAGCACATCTGTGAAAACGCAAAAATCTTAAATAGCTAATCTAGGGTCATCGGCCACACTCTCAACGAGGAGCCACCGCCTAACGAGGGATCTCCCGCAGGCATGTCTAGTGGCGCGCTGCCGCAATGGAAGCGCGAGCTGCTGCAGCGGCGCCTGGCGCGGTCCCGGCCGAGCGCCGCGCCGGCACCTCCCCCGCCTCCGCCGCCGCCGCCGCCGCCGCCGCCCGCCGCCGACGACGACGAAGAGCTGCGCTACGGACCGGGCATCGTGAAGCGCCTCAAGTCGCGCTACCTGTCGCTCGCGCTGCGCGATGCGCCGCGCCGTCGCCCCTCTGTGCTGCGCCGCGCTGCCAGCCTCGAGCACCTGCTGGACGAGCGGCCGCCGCCCGCGCCCCGCGCGCCGCGCGCCCCCCGCCCTGCGTCGCTCGTCGCGCCCGCCTCGGGGCAAGCGGGTCGCGCGCCCCCCGCCGCTCGCCGCGACCTCGTGAAGCGGGCGCGCTCCGTGGACGCGCTCAGCCGGCTCGAGCCGCGTGAAGATCTGCCGACCTCCCCCTCCCCCTCGCCCGCCGCGCCGCGCACCCCCCGCCCGCCGCGCCGACCCCAGCCCCTGCTGCGCGACGCGGAGCGCCCGCCGCCGGACGTGGTGCGCTCCACGCTGCGCAAGTTCGAGAGCGCGCCGCCTCGCCGCACCGCGCCAGCGGCGCGCGTCTCCGCCGTGCTGCGCGGCCTCGAGCCGCGCCGCAGCCCCACGCCCGACGGGCCCGAGCCGCGCTCCCCGAGCCCCGCCGCGCGCGCCGACCCGCAGCCCCCGTCCCCGGAGCCGGAGCCGGAGCTTGCGCTCCCGACCGACCCTCCGCCGTCGGTCCCGACGAGCCCGACCCCGCCGACCGCCTCCCCTCCGCGCTCCCCCCCGCCGCTGGAACTGATCGAGGAGCCGCTGCGCCCCTCCCCGCCTCGATCCCTGGCCCCGGGGCCACCGCTCGAGCCGAAGCCTGCCCCCGCCCCGCGCGCGGCGCCCCCGGCGAGCGCGATCGCCTCCCCGAGGATCATCGTCCCGATCGCGCGGAGCGAGCGCAGCCCGAGCTCGCCGCCGGCGCCGTCCGCCGACGAGGTGGAGGGCGCGGTGGCGTCGACGGGAGCGCGGCGCGTGTCTCGCGCGGCGCTCGAGGAGATCGCCCGCGCCGGTTGCAGCGTGCGGTACGCGTTCAGCTCGCCGCGGCCCGGCGCGCACCTGCCGCCGCTCGCCGCCACCAACCCGGTGCTGGCGGCGCGCGGCCTGCGGCGCGTCGGTGTGATCCGGCCGATGCCGGCGGTGGAGCGGTCCCCGGCCGCGAGCCCCTCGCCGCCGCCGCCGGAGGTGAAGGTGGAGGCGCGGCTCGGTTCACTGGAAGGCTCCCCGGAGCGCGGCGCACGCGTCAACGGTCACTCGACGCCTGAGCCGGGTGCGCTGTCGCGCATCGGCGCGGCCGGCATCGAGCGCGCCTGGAGCGGCTCGGCCGTGAAGCACGTTGCGCCGGCGACGAGCCCCAGCCCCGCGGCCGCGGACGCGCGTCCGAGCTGGGCGCGCGGCGGCGCGGGCGGGCGGGCGCGCGCGCCGGCGACGGCGACGAGCGTGGTGTTCAACTTCTCGAACCGCAAGGAGGTGCCCGACTACATCGAGAACGACGGCATCATCCTGCGCGCCAGCCGGCGGACCAGGTTCAAGGTGAGTTGGAGCGCCGCGACGCATCGGTACTTCATCCTAAGATCTAAACCCTCTATCGGATGCAGTCCATCCGGCGCGGGGCGGTTCTGCCGCTTTGCTGCGTTTATTGATAGGCAACCATGATCGATAATCGATGGACCATGTATTCGAGTAGATGTGCCCTCGACTTATCTCTAAAGCAACATTCCGTCATTATCACGTTGATAAAGACAAAAATGTACATCAATTATACTGTTTATGTATTTATGGACGTGCTCAGTGAATGCATCGTTACAGGCAGCGGTTACCTTTAACACGAGGGGGGCCAGCGGCAAGATCAATCGTTTCATTGTATACTAAAAAATTATAGCTCTTAATTGAATGAATAAGTAAAGTTAACTACAAGTGGCTGGTATGTCACTTATGGTATGTGCACCCTTTACCCACCTCATAAAGTAAAGTAAGCCGGAGTCGAGGAGCGGTGCCTCTGTGCCTCTGTGCCTCGCGTCACGTCACGTCACGTGCGCTCTGAATGAACAAAATCGTCGACCAAACTAACCCTCGAATTCATAATCGTATTCGTAGGGGCTGAGCTAAACACTCCTCCAACATAGTAAATGTGACATGACATCGACGTGGCTTTTCTTTATGAATTCCCGCAAATTGTTTTATGTTAGTACATTAGCCAGCGACTGCTTATAATTCTCTTTCGTCTTTAAATCAGTGTTGTTGTAAGCAAATAACGGTTTAGCATGACGTGCCGTGCCAGTGTTGATACCCCCGCCCCTAGTGCTAATATACCTACTGAGACATGATCGAGGTGCAAAGTGCGCCGGCACGCACTAACTATTGCACGCGCTGTGGTAACAAGCCTCGCTCGCGGATTCTCGACTATATTTCGCTACACCGAAAATTATATAAAACCGAAGTAAGGCTAACTGTACTTTACTTATTCCTGAAACATCAAAAAACATCCTACTAATATTATAAATGCGAAAGTTTAGATGTTTGAATGTTTAGATGTTTGTGTTTCAATCACGTCGAAACTACTGAACCAACTTGGATGAAACTTGGCATATATATAGTTCGTAACCTGTATTGACACATAGGCTACTTTTTATCCCGAATAATTAACAGGATCTACAGGATAAAAATAACGAACGGTATTAGCAGCGCCAATTAGCAAGAGGATGATGTCATGTCATGTCACGTCAGTTTTGACAGGACGTAGGTACCTTGACAGGAGGACTACCTCTTTGGTCTAACGACTAACGTTTGACATTCGAGTACGGGTTCGGTGTAATGTCAAGTTTCTCAAAGAATTATCCGCTCGGTACACGCACAGATAATATAATGTACACGGAAACGGTACTCGCGTACGAAGTCGCGAGGCCTCTGGGGTAGGGAGTAGGGAGGCCTCTGATTGGTCAGGCGCTCTACCACATCAGGGCCCTCCTACAGTGTTTTAATTGAATAGTCTAATTACCGAACTAATTTCGATGTTTCCCAAGTGGGGACGTCTTGCTTTGAAAACTAAAATCACGTAATTCCCGCAGAAGTGCAGCGAACTGGTAAAACAGGTGTACAGTCGGCCTTGCGCTGGAAAAGAGCTCTGTAACACTAGGCACCTCCGTGTTCCATCGAGCTAGGATCTGGTTCTGCCAGTTCTCACGACTGCGGTGGAATTCGCTTCGAAATGAGTAATTTTGAAACATTAATTTCACATTTGACCGCGCCGGAGATGGCCGCTATCTCGAGCCACGGTCCATCGCTTCATTACACGGTTCAGCACGTCCCTCGATGGATTGCCTAATTGCGCAACGAAACAAATAATGCCAATAAAATAAATACCTATCTGAATAGTTTCTACGACGGTGAAAGTATGGGGCTAACATCCGATGCTATGCTACCTATCGCCTACAACGTATTCTGTGTCCCTATATTGGATGGATTGGCAACACACACTCTCGGTTTCGGCAGCTGTCACTGGCCGCGCCACAGTGCAACCAACAGTCGCTGAACGCGTTACAAACTACATACCATGTATTCGATACGAAGCGCGTGCGTCGCGTCGTGTGTCGCCGGAGTGCTCGATACAATGATCACCACAACAACTACAGTATTTTACTCAACTATTACGCAACCTGTTGAATATTTGTGCTGGGCGTTCCGCTCTCTGTTCATGTTTAGCTGACAATTACATTATCTAACTGGTATGCTTGAACGCGGCCTTTACGTGCCCTTTAGATCTCGTGCTTAACGCCTGTGGCGTGGACTCGCCATACTTACTTGGACCTTCCGGCTTCTAAATGTCAGCATTTCCAATTAGCTGTATACATAAGAGCGCGAGGTAGTTTAGTTAATGACCATCGCATCGATAAATAAAGACTGCTTTCAAGTTAAGTATAGTACTCTCTACCTACAGTCACACATTGCGGACTGGTTCTTTCGTTCAATGTCCCTGAACAATATCCGTGTCAGTAGCATAGTTGATCCGCGCCAAATGAATGCGATAGCCGCGCCCCACGCATACTACGTGCCCATCGTCCAACTGCATCGAAAGTAAACCGCCTTCTCATTCTTACTAAACGGACCACGTTTTGATCAGCTCTACGCAAAACTTATTTGACTCTTTACAGTCTGAACTAGCTTTAATTAAGCTATATAATAAGCCCAGAAGCTTGGAGGTACCTAAATCAATGTCGTGTGCCAAGCCCGTAAGCCTACCCTGCGTTTATCCTCTCCAATAACAAAAGATTGATTGGCAATCACTCCGATCGGCAAGTAATAAAAACTTCAATTACATGGATCTTCAGTTTTTCTGGATTCAATACTAATTAACGGCCAACAGGAAATAATTTGGGACCATTTTCGTGAAGAATAGTATTGTGGTGTTCCAAAGAATAGTTGATGTAAAGCGTAATGTGTAGTCGTAAGCTGCAGTCGAGCAGCCAGCCCTTAAAGTGGCACAAACACTCATTTCTATTTCTCGCAGTGGTTTGTTATTTATTGAAGATGAGAGATTGAAATAGATCAGGCAGGTAGCAACTCCGCAGCAACCTCTCTGTAGCAAGTCACCTCCAAAATGCAAAGTTGTATCTGTCCAATGTCCATCTCATTACAATATGTTTATTACCGATTTGATACTGGTTTGGTGATGTGAGCGCAACACAATTTATCGAAATGCTAATGATCTTGGCTCAAAGGTCCAGAGACAGAGGTGACCGATATCAACTTAACGGAAATAAAGAGAGAATGTATTCTCAGTTCTGTACAAGCTTAGTCATTGCAACTGTACATTGAACTCTAAATGAATTTATTTCGCAAACAATGTTTCGTTCACTTGAAAAGGCGGCCATCAATTTAGTTGGCTTGTAACAATAATTGGGTCTATTTAACCGGCAGGTGCAGTGGCTATGGCTACTACGCGAGTCGTTTGCCGACGCGTTCCGATTCTTGCTCGTTTTGTTGATACATCCCGCCCGTCCCGTCCCGTCAGACTTGACATGCTCCGATAATGCGGTGCGGTTGACATCTTCACAAGGAGTTCTCAAAACATAACTTGTTCTCCTTGAAATTTGCGTTCTCAGTGGTTTTGTTATTGAATTGGATTCATGTAAACTTCACACAGGCTATCATGGAGGTGTGGTTCACTGTATTTGAGTCACACACACACCTAAAACATTTTGCCATCAGAACGCAGTACATATTGAAACAATGTATAAATATAATAATACATATATGTACCTACATGTAATGATAGTTTAAATTAAGTTTCCTCGAATGGCAACTGTTCCGCTGTTGCTACTGATTCACGCGTAACGGGTCGCCCTTCACATTGCTGCTAATTGCTTCTATCCTGCCGTGCTACTGAAACTTTAGTGTACCATAAACAAGCAACATAATATTCTTGCAGATATAATACATTTCCTGCTCTTCACGGGCACTTAGAGCCTTAAACCGTATCGAAATTAGCGTAATTGTTTACCTACTCCGATTAGAACGGTCCTTATCGAACAACCTAAATGTTGAAGTAAACACTCGAAGTGTATTATTATCATAGGACAGTTGCACCCGCTTGAGATATCGACAGCGTAACGTCAATTCCTTGTTTGACGTTGCTGCGCGGGCAGCTGCTTCCTCGCCAACGCTAGTACAACGCCCAGTAAAAACATCGATATCCATGACGGCGACACGCCGCGGAAACGTGTATCTACAATAATATGCAATTAAACTAATACTAGCGCTTTCTAACAGTAAAAACGCACGAGCAGCGCACACCGCGCTGCGTTTACAACGCCAGCGGTTGCCAAAAAAGAGTTCCCAAGCGCTCGCAGACAGGTGAGAGCTATCTTCACAAGCATCTTACATAATTAGATAGTGTAGAACAACTATAGTTTTTGATGTGGCACGTTTCCTCAATCTGTTTCTTGTCCTTATTAATCACCTTTCTCTCGTTCCACAATCACATTCCACAATGATTCAGCTCGTAGTGTGTGATCGGTATTTTAAAAATACTTAAGAATGTCTAAGCATTTTAGAAGAAAGTGCTGTTGGCCCAACCTCATTCGATCACTCGGCTTAAGTGTCCCGTAAATCGAAGCTAGTAAATCTCGTCGTCCGACTAGTATTATACTGCGGAAGGAAGACCCGCAAACGCGAGTCAAGAACATACCACGCGGTTACCACATACGGATGCTCTATGGAATACGCAACGGCCCTAAATATTTTACTCCATAATCGTAGTCTAATTTTGTTGTAGAATTGAATTCCACTCAGCTGTGTCGTCGGTTCAAGTAGCTTCGCTGCGCATGGTAGATTGCGAAACAAACACTAATATTTGATTTCAATCCGAAGCCGGCCGAACACCCAAATAATTACTCTGGCTGGAGTATTTGCTGAATCATGTACCGGTCCCGCTTGAAACGCTGACGCAAGACTTTCGCGGGCTTTTGTAAATTGTAAAATGATTTAAAAATGTCAAGTTGCATTTAGAATGCAGATAAGAGCGGATAAGACGACATGCGGTACGCTACACGCACGGCATTCTAGAAGTCTGCTTCAGACAGGCGACTGGGCTCAAACACATGTAACAAAAAAAAAATGAAAAAATCTTTATTTCCAGCAAAACATACATACAGTAGGTAGGCAAGGGTAGGAAAGGGTACATAGGTACAAACACTACATGCTGATTTAAATCGCTAGCTCGATTACTGTGCATATGTTTATCATACAAGTGATCCGCCAGTCCCGCCATCTCCGACCGATAATTCTTTAAAATCTAGCAAAATACCATTAATTTTAATGAATCAAGCAGGGCAATATATAAACAAATAAAACTCATAACGTTCTTCCATTAATTAAAAAATCTGTCGAAAGTGATTAGCATAAATTAGCACAGCTTTTAAATAATGATGGCAATAGAGTAGAAGTCCACATCATCAGTGACCGTGCAACGTCTGCCTCTGCTCACCTTATGAGGAATTATAATGCGATTGCAGAACTGGCCGCTCACAGCTTCGCTTATTGTGCCATTTTAGACAAACCAGTTCCTATAACACCTACTGCACCTAGGGAAACAGACTGCTCACTTACAAAATATCTAAATAAATCGCGCTGTACTGAAATATACTTTCAAATGTTTGTTTTTTCATCATGCTTATTATATCACACAAATTATAATATTTTAAGATCTGGGACAGAGATACATACGAGCAGAGGCCACTTGATAATCATTGAGCTCGCAGCTTTTACTACGAGACACTGCCAATGGCCTGGGAAAGGACAGACAACTCAATGAGACTATTGTTGTAAGTACCGCTGCGCTGGTATGCGTAGCGCGAGTACACCCCTCGGCCGACCTTGCCGCAGTATTGAAGGCTTACTCAATAGTACATTAAGCGATAACACTATATCAGATATCGGCTATTTCGCAGATAAATCGCTTTGGCCATGAATAGCACGCTATATCGACGCCTAAGGTACCACTTTCAAAATGTTAATGAAAGTACGCGAGCGCGTTCGGCCATTTTTACCCGACACAATGAGGTCTAATTGCTATTTCATATCGTGTGAGTGATGTCTCGATATGGCCATGCCGTCATTATGGGTGGCCCTTCTAGGGACGGAATTGATATATCGCGCACTCCATATTAGTAAACAATGCTCCGCCCATTGAACCCATGGCCCATTCGGAGCCGCTTTCAAAGTAGCTTGCGTACAACGGCTTTCTCACTAAGTGTATCTTTCATTCAGTGGAGTAGAGTCATCCAGCTTCTTGAGCAATGGCTATTGTTTTGAGAGAGATGTGTATCTGCGCAAGGTTTGTCGGATCGGATCACATACGGCGTCGGCACGACGCGCGACGCGACGCGCGGGTGTTGCGGTTATCATGCGTTCCGCTCTGGTTGTGCGTGTCAGCTTCCACCTGCATCGGCAGCATCGCTGTGCTGTGCTGTGCCACGCCACGCCACATGCCGCGCTACGCTCTCTGTGTGCACTGCAACCTGCTCTCGACTATCACTCCAACCTAATCAGGAAACAGCTTCTATTGTTGCGCATCTTTTTCCAATGAACAGGCTGAACAGCTTGCAGTACATACATACTCATACCACTACTGATGTTTTATTAAGTGAATGAGTAGGTAGTATAAATACATGTAAACAAAAATACATAAATATCAGACAATAATAATGTTCATTCAAACAATTTTAAATTGGACACTTTAATCTGCTCTAATTAATTAAATAAATGTGAGTTGTAAATAGTAGATTGTAGCTCGCCTAGGTATGCATATGCAGTCTCTCATTCGGCAAAACGGATAGAGGATGCTCTTTTAATTTACATAATATTTCGAAACGCGTTCATTTCGAATCGTTGGTAAATTCATAAATACCAATGCCCCAAGTCATTAAAACAACAGTGTTGGATTGGAATGGTGAAATTGCAAAAAGGCCAGTGTCAACGACATGCGTCGTGCCGTGTGTGGCTAACGAGCAGTGTGCTGTGCAACGCAATGCTATGCCGCGCCATGCGCCAGGCACGTGCACGTGGGACGGCTACCGGATTCGGATGATTGAAATAAAACGGCCAGACGTGTTTGCGCGAGATGTCTGTCCGTCCATCATCCATCGCAATCGCAACGCAACGCAACGATTGCGACTTTGCGCTCTATTGCGGTTTTGCTAAAATGCCCACTAGCAGGTGTTGATGCAGTTTTTTGAAATTGCGTCGCCGCCACCAACCACACTGCTGTTTCCATACCGTTCGTGTATGTACTGTATAATAGCACGGTCTATTCGACCTTGCTCATGCGCTTGATACAATTTGAAAAGAAATGGTTGAAACCAAAACAAATGGAGCTTGTCTCTCACATGTGTTTCAAACACGTGAATTGTTTGAACAACATTGCATTGTGTGCACTTTGGTTCATATCGCATGCACTCCGGTATGATTACACTTCCCAATCTTTATTGAACTTATTCTACACATGCATGTCTCTTTTCTTTCTAACTTTAAACTCGCGCTTAGGTATTTGTTGTTGGTACATATTTGTTGTATCTACATAAATCAATCGACCAATTAACTTATTTATTTATTCACACAAAATATAATTTAGGCACTTTACAATTCAAATACACTTTAGGCTTACAGAAGGGCCAAAGCGCCCAAATGTTACATTACGATTCAATCTAGGTACTAAGCATATTTATGTAGGTACCTATTTAAAATAAAAAAACAATAAATCGATAATTTATTCGAACACATCAGACTTGCTTACCAATTTATATAGCAAACCAACTACCGGTTCACATCTCATAAATACTAAAATACTAGTGAAACAAATTGTGAATCAACCGCCGCCGCACAGTGGCGATCCAAAGGCCAACTGGGCTACTATCACATGTTTTACAGTCGCAAATTGAGTCCCAGAGAGATAATGATTTCCTCTTACAAACAATACACTCAGATATTAAGAGCTCTAAAAACCGTGACTAAATGCTCTCCTTGTGGGAAACTGGAGTGAGATATTGCGAAAGCAGTATTTCGATATCGGTTCCTTGGATCTGCTATTTGGACATTACACGTCCGCAATTCTCCTGTTCTCGTACACAAGAGTTTCTTGTGAAGCTATTCTCTGCCTTTATTGCCCACTAACAGCTACCTACTAATTAAATACCCCGTTATTTAGAAGCAACTGTCTAACCTTTGCGAATCATCGCTACAGAACCAAGCCAAGTTTAATGTGAAGTGCTCAATGAATCCGTCGATCAATTATCATTCCTGATAGGAATTTGATTACTATTTACAGCAGTGAAAAGTTATCAATTCATATCTCTATATACCAAGATATAAAACCTACTTATAAATAACTTGGCATAAGTGCTAAAAAATCTCGATAGATTCATCCAACATATAGATCGATGGCCATTACGCCGTTGTAATATAAGTTGGTATTCTGACACGAAGTAACAGTAAACTAAAACAAAATGCTTTTAACGCGTGTATGCTAGCAAATACCATTTGGAACATTCTTGTACTTACGTGTCAACGATGTCGTGACAATGAGGGAACGTCGTCGCATCCATCCGGAGAGTAGTCAGCGCCAATAGCGGCGCGGTGCGGTGCGGTGCGGTGCGGTGCTTGCTATCATCGCAATGTCATCTGGTAATGGCAATAATTATTATGGAACCCGTTGTTACGAGCTAAATCATTAACAAACCATTCACCTCTTCTTCGTACCTATACTTGTAAAGCACATGACGTGAACACCGTGAACAAGATTAGTAATTATTTTGAAGGCGATGTTGTTTTCGTAAATGTTTGCTGTTGATATTCTCTCAGATCGTGTGACTATCAGAATCATTAGATTCATTTTTCATATTTTACTATAATAGTGAATGGAATTGACGCATAAAATCCATGTTGCTTATTTGATCCACAACTGTTATAATTTGTTTAAGAACTTACAAATGTGGTCGGAGCTTTGTTATTTATTATACAAAATGCAGCTTTACTCGCTGCTTTGTATTTGACTAGAGGCAGGCGAGAGTATGAATAGTGGACTGGAATGTATTTCGCCGGTGGTGTAGTGTACCCGAGGGTGTAGTGCGGTGCGACAGCCGCGGCGGCGAGGAGGCGCGCTCCCAGCATTTAGAGCTCACTTCATTCGCCACAAACATTAATCGTTTACTTTCTCTTCTCGTTTGAAGCGTACACTTATTTTAACAAGATTCTATGGTAATTAGACACAGTGTGATGACGGCCGCTCGCTGCTTCGAGATAAGCGGCCAATAACAGGCTCTGCTAGCCATTATATATATATTACTGTCCGAACGAACCGCTCGAAAGCATGAGGCTCTCCACTCGACACCATCGCCGACGCCACTTCTACCTACGAAGCTTAGTCTAAATACAATTTTGGATAATGTCGGTGTGCCTCGTGGAACCCTCGCGGTGTACTTGCGTCGTGCCGTTTCATTAGCGTTTGATACTCGATAGCACACAGTATGTGGTCTAGTGGTGAGCACTGGCGAGTCGTGTTACAGCGGTTTGCGGGTTCGATAGACACGTCGCAGGTATTGGCAGTTGCGTGACGGGCGTCCGCTCCACCTGATCGAATCTATCGACCGTGACCGAAATACTGCGATAAAATGATAAGCACATGCTAATCCGATTCTGACAAAATACATATCTGATTGAGTTCAGTCGTTGAGTACACGTTAAACCGGTTTTGTATTGGCACTTCCTTGTGAATGTGTACGCTTGCTTGTTACAACATTCATGTTCCTTATCAAGCGGCCCATAAACGATTCATGCTGAAACAAAACATTGAACTTCGCTGTGCAGCGGACGTTTATTGATCCTGCTAAGTAGGGTTTCATTAGGAAGCAACCATTTTGCCAAATAGGGCTTTAGGCCGTCGTGTGAAAAGCAAGAATCGCAGAGCAAACACACCAGACAGTAGGGGTCGATGCAGCCAGACAGCGGCCGCGGCGGAGGGCTCTCACGAGGCGCCTGCGAGGGGAAGTTCTGAATCACGCCCACGACTTATTGATAACGATAAAAAATGATAGCGCTCACACATTTTTCATCAATTTTTACTGGCGATGTTGATTTCATTGTTTTTCGGATGACACCAGCGCCAGTGCCGGCGCCAAGGATTCTATAAGGAAAAGCAGAACCTAATTGCAAAAAGTATAGTTTTTACTGCAGTTGTACAACATCAGGTGTAGCGTAGTGTTCTGCAAGAGCAGAGATTAATTGAATTTCGTTTTGATAATAGTGACGCATATGAATGAGCGAATCAAATAAATTGCGTTCAACAAGCAACATAGCCGAGGAATCTAATCACAAGAGCAAAATAAAATGTATTGCCGTAGAATTATGATAAATGAATGTTAGTAGGCAATTCGATAAGACTTTTTTTGTAAATATTATACTTATACGTAGTAACACCCAGCCATAGAATAAACATCTACGTTTTCCAAGCACAAATGTTTGTTCTTGGTGGGAATCGAACCCACGAGTCACGACCCACAGCACGGAAGGCAGAACTATTACCAACTGATCTGTGACGCCTGTAAATATTTTTCTTACTACGGTTTGTCGGATAGTCAACCTACTGGAGCGATGAGATTGTGGTTAAATATATCTGTAGAGGCTGCAGTGCTGGTGCACGCTGCAGCACGCGAGCCTCATTACACGTGCTCGAACGCTCAATACAACTAACACTTGTACTTGTACTAACACTATTCACTTATATGTAAACAAACTTATATAAAAATATCACAGCCATATTATAAGGCAAACGGGACAAAGAATTAGAACAGTGTGGTTTTCCGTGAGCTATCTGTAGTACCTAACAGACAGCACAGCGGGATGTTGAGTCAACGCTGGCCGCGATAGCTCGCGATGAATCAGGCTGTGGTCGCTGGTCGCTGGTCGCTGGTCGCCACGCCGCCAGTCGTGGTACCACTGCTATGATAAACAATTTATAAAGTACAGCCGAGAAACGTACCCTCCTCAGTTAGATAAAACCTTAAATGTCTAATTGTTTAAGTAAAAAAAAGTTATGAAAACGGTGAGCAAAAATGCTGTTAAATATTCAGTTTTATAGTGATCCTATTTAAATATATTATGTATGCATCGTCATTCAAATAAAGGGACGGGATTATAATAATACTTACCCAAATTATTTACTACTGGTTAACACCGCGATATAAATTATTCCGACTAACGAAATTATCTAGGATTAAAGACTATAAAGATATGCAAAACGTGGTGCGGCTGCTCTTCGATAATATTTTATTTAGATTCTTTGAATATTATTTCGCTTATATTGGCAAATATGCACCTAAGTTCAACGTAAGCTTAGATAAATATTCATAGACATTTCACACAGCGCCCTCTACTTCCAAACCAAATATATTTCTTATGTCATAAATAAACATAACTCCATAAGAAAAGAAAGAAATACCTACGTATTTCTTTCATTCTTTCTATAAGTAGGTTCCTATGTCCATATTATTCATCATAAACTTAGTCAGAAGCCAAAGGATAATTAATATAATTTATCACTGGTAATACTCAAATCTACTTCTTATCATTGATAAACCTTCGATAGGTACCAAAAAATGTTATTTTATTATCTCGATACATGTAAAGCTAATAGTATTTGCTTGTAATTAAACATCGAACGGTACAACAATGGTTTCGGCCGAGGTTACACAAATAAATGGAGGACAATGATTTTAGTTTTTTTTAAATACATATTAGACACGTTTGACCACTATCTCAGCTGATGGTAAGTGACGATGCGGTCGACGATGTACCACATTTGCCTAGAAGAAGCCTATTCACTCATTATTAATTAATCCTAGTGGTTCTGTAAGAACAGTAGACCTCGCGAGCCCTTATAACCATGCAGTAACCGACACTTTGCCTTGGCTAAATCACATTTCAAGTCCTTAAATTTTACAATAGGCGTTTATACCTATGTAGACTTTTGAGCAAAATAGGGGTATAAGTTTTAGCGCTTACTCGTGTTCCCTTGGTCCTAGGAAGTCGTATCTAGTGTCAACGGGTTCGTCTCGTAAAGGCGGAGAGGACTGCGTAGTTTTATTGATATAAATGTAGGTATAAATTTTCCAAAAAAACGTCCATGTATCACGCTACAGCAAATATCCTATTTTCTCCCCTCCAATCCCTCTTTTTGGATTTTTTTTACATCTTGTGTAGAGCAAGGTCTTTAGTGTGCTTCTCAAATTTGATTGAAATCGGTCGATAAATAACGCTACAGCAAACTTCCCCCCTTTTCCCCCGATCAACAACAACAATCAATCAATCAATGTAACAACTATAATACTATGTGAAAGCAATAAATGTATTGAGTATCAAAAATTATGATTGACAGAAAAATTTAAATAAATCAAGGAACTTGTGTGCCAGTTTTCATCAAAATCGGTTGAAAAATGCGACCTGTAGGCGAGAACTGACAGACAGACGGACAAAAGCATTTTTGGCCAATCTCGAAACTAAGACGTTTCGCTCGCGCTCGCTCAATCGACGACGATTCTACACAGGTATACCAATGTATACCTATTTTATGTTATTTTATGGTGGATCTTAACAATAATTAATTGTTATGGTGATATTTAAAAAAAACTAAATACTTAGGTAGGTAGAGGTACCCCATCCACCTAATAGGTTTGTAGAAAATGTCCGTTCCCTGATGAACTTGCATGCGTTCCATTTAGCGCTTTATCATTTGTTTAGTTCCACATCGGCAAAAACAAACCGTACAAGTTCCAATCAGATTGTCGTCGCGTCGTCGTCGATTCCATTCCAAACATCAGCGTGTCGTCCGCTCGCATTGCACACGTACATGCACACGTACACGTACATGCACACGCACACGCACGCTGACGGCACACAGGTTCATTTCCCTTGACAGTGGGCAAGGGGCGCGCCACAGCTCGCGACATAGCCACTACGCACGCGGACCGGATTCCTCGCTCGTTTAGGAAACGCACTGCAGCGTGGATAGAAATGTTTTCTATACAACATTCCGGCTGCTGTTCTCACGGGCTCTCGATGTTTGTTTAGCGAATGCTCCATACTTGGACCTGAGAGTGGCTTGCACAGGAAATACCTTATTCTATCAGGTTATTTATGCCCATAGCTAGGTACCTACACTACCTACCTGAGTATTGCTGAGAACTAATTATTTCGATAACGGCGTCTATAACATCTGATAACGGACTAGTCAATCTACTCTGGGCAGTGTCTCTGAATGACTTCTGTATTCGATATTAATCCTTCCACCGCATCCTTGTTGTTTGACAAACGTTCTCAAGCACCTATTCAGGCACAGGACAGAAGCGAACATTATAAATGAAAGTGTTGTTGGTTAGTAAGAGGCTGGTTGCGTATCGTTTTGTGATTGGCGACACAGGAGCGTCGTAATGTATTGTAGTTGCATGGCTGTTGCAGGCGGGCGAGCCGGGCGTGGTGGTGCTCCGGCCCGAGGCGCTGGCACTGGAGCCGGACTCGGAGACGGAGGCGGAGGAGCCGGGCCCGCCCTCGCCGTGCGACGTGCGCTTCGTCAACGACAATGTGCTCATCAACGGCCGCTCCTCCATGCCTCTCACGCATAACAAGGATCGCATCGCCAAGGTACAGTACACTACAATACACACTTATCTACCATTTCCATGGGATTTGATAGTATTCAAATGTCCTGCTGCAGAGATGGCAGCAGATAATAACGAGCATCTTCTAAGGGTTTCCGACAGCACTTTTGGCAGCTTCTACAACCTTGATCTTTTCAAGATCTGTTCATTTTCTTTTGTTAGATAGTTGCTGATCGGCATGGCTATGTGTGGGATCGGTGTGGCATGACGGCACCGTGCCTGTGACTGACTATAGCAGTGTGTCTCGTGTCCGCATCGATTCTACTTAAGTTGACACGTGACTTTCGACACAAAGTTCTCGTCGATACTAGTTGTGAATATAATTACTTCCGCCTATGCCAATCTTGCCCATATCCGGTTTCGGAATTGGAATTGGTTCAGCTCAGTTTGCGTTATTAGATATTTAGAACAAGGCACTAAAACTACAACGTGACCCACACACTACTACTACTAGTACTAGTGTTTGGGAGTACAGGTGCTACCGTTCTACTCATTTGAATCGTATCACTTAGAGTACCTACCTACCTACCGCTGTATGATTCCAGCTGAAGCTGCAGTTCGACGACTCTCTAACGCGCACGTTCGAGTACCCCTCCGAGACGTCGTTCTGCGAGGAGCTCTCCCCCTCCCCCGCCTGCCCCCCGGACGCGGGGGCTCAGCCCCCCGCCGATAACTGCGCCTCGCTCGCCGATAACACACATATTGGTAAGAGTTCTTCTTTTTATTGGGAAAGATTTGTATATGTGAAGTAGATAGAACAGTTGGATCGCATTCGTTAGTAGGCACCAGCAGCGCAGCGCCGCGCAGCGTGACTGTACACAGAGTACAGTCAACTGCACCACCTGCTGCAAGTACAGTCAGCAACGTAACATTATTAACAGTTTAAAATTGTCCGACTTACGTCTTGCGTTAAGGTAGCTCTTGATATATTTATTTCAATTATGTATGTACAGTGGCCTATATATAACATTTAGCGACTCAATTTAATTGGATTTTAAAAACTAAATTGTTTTGATTGACTTATGTGGCTGACTATACATGTAGGTTCAATACACAATATAACATTTTTCCCGTACTGAAATCTCTATTCGAACACCTCATTCTAAGTGTTAAGTGAATAGGCATGTCGTCATCTGTTATATTAATAATTGTAACAGAATCAAATAAAATTAAGAGAAAAAGTATGTTCCTTCTTCTAAAACTAAATTTTATTAATCTGAATAACGCTCCACTAGCGCTGGACACTGAAATTGTTTTTTTATGATCATAGCTGTGTCGTAAATAAATATCATCATTATTATTTACTAGCAGTTACCCGCGACTTCGTGCGCGAGTACCGTTTTCGTGTACATTATATTATCTGTGCGTGTACCGAGCGGATACTTCTTTGAGAAACTTGACATTACACCTCATTACACCGAACTCGTAGGTACTGGAATGTCAAACGCTAGTCGTTAGACCAAAGAGGTAGTACTACGCCCTGTCAAACTGACGTGACATGACATGACAATGAAATCCTCTTGCCAATGGGCGCTGCTAATCCTTTTCGTTCATTTTGTCCTATAGATCCTGTTAATTATTCAGGATAAAAAGTAGCCTATATGTCAATCCAGGTTACGAACTATATATATGCCAAGTTTCATCCAAGTTGGTTCAGTGGTTTTGACGTGATTGAAACACAAACATCTAAACTTTCGCATTTATAATATTAGTAGGATAGAATAGGAAGTAGGATAGGATAATATCGCAACTAGGCTTGCTAGCGAGGAGCTGTACAGTACAGTACAGTACAGTACAGTACAGTACAGTACAGTACAGGCAGGCAGTGACCTAAATGACACAATCTGTTTTCCTGTTTGTTTCCAGCGCTAATTAATTGTTATTTGGATTAATAATAATGGCTAGTAATATATGTATCTGTAACGAGAACATCACTGGATCTTATTTGTTTTTGTATTCCATTCCATTCCATTCAAGTCATTTATTCCTTAGATACATTTTGTACACTGGGAAAAGTCACATTTTACAAAATAATTCGATCAAAAAGGTTACATGTACCGTACACACTATATAATAGTAATTTTACAATGTAACATCATCAGCCAGAGCTTCCTCAATATTATAACCAGCTTACTAAAAAAAAAAGTATATAAGTATTCTATCCGCCATCTAGTTCCCATATCACAAGCTTTGCTTAGTTTGGGACTAGAGGGCATCGTGTGTAAATTCCATGAATATTTATTTTATTTATTTTTTTATATTTACTCTGTTGTTCAAATAGCGGTGTGCGCTCTGGGGGTGATGCCTTCAAATCTCAATAAACACTTAGTACAGGGTGTTATAAAACCAGTCCCGAAAAATTTAGGGGTTCAAGTACTCATCAATATGAACAACTTCTCCTATCGAACCAACTGTGTGGCCGCGACCATAAAAGCTGCGCGGTATCGTAGCCGCTCAGTTATACTCGTACTAGGGACACAGTACCGCGGGTTGGCAATACATGTGCTCAACTCCGAGGTGTACCTCCACGCTTCACGCACTCATTTCACTATGTCAATCAATATATGTGGAAGGAAATCTGTTGTGTGAGACCACTTGATCCGGTAGTTTTTTGTTTTAATAGAATGTCAGTGAATGTGGTAACAAGGCGTTACGCGGTGAGGTAGCGTGGTGCGGGGGGGGGGGGGCCGTAGCATTAGAATACGTTCAGTAGAGGTGGTGAGCTCCGCTAGAGTAGAGTGGAGTGGAGTATGTACGTTCAGTAGAGAAGAGAGCGTGCAGCTAGTCGGCTCGGCTCGGGTAGTGAGGTGTCGTGTGTCGTGTCTGTAGTGTCGGCGGCGCTGAGTCGCTACACGCCGAGCAAGACGTGCGCGGCCGCCTTCCAGCTCGGAGTCAGCAACCCGCGACCCGCGCCAGCAGCTGCGCCACGTGAGTACTTATACACCAAAACTAAATTAGTATAATTTTAATAGTCGCAACGAACCTTTGTCCCTCTGAAGTATCTGCGCAGAACACATTCTTGGGGTCGAATCGGACGTAAGCTAATATTTCCGCACCTGTCCATGCGCAATCGTTTGTTACACCTGACTTCAGAGGGATAAAGATCCGTTGTGTGTACTGTACCTACTTGTATCTTGTTTGTTTTGTCTATGATCCGTCTCGAAGGCAACATTGCGTCTAGTACGTTACCTTAAAAAATCTTGATAAGAGAAGACGGGTCTTTTAAGATCTCTCATCTTAAAAAGCCCGTCTCACTACTGCAAGTGCGGCGTTAAAGGTTGGAACCCTAACGTGTCGAACCCGAGCGCGGCGCGCCCTGCACTCTGCATCGAACACTATTCCGCTTCGCCCTCCCGTGTGACGTACGCGCTCGGAAACAGCGCGCAGCACTCGTTTAATCATACTTACTGCACTGTGCACCGCACCGCACCGTGCCGTGTCGTCGCCAGACCACATCGGCGTCGTCATTGAATTTGAAACTCTAGTGATATGATGCTACAGCTGAATATCGGGATTCATGAACCACGGCTGGGTGCGGGCCGGCGACGCCGGGCCCTTGTTGTGCCTTTTATTCAGCTCCATTCCGTTTCAAACAAAGTTTAGTTATTTAGAGTCGGCCCGGCCCCGGCCCCGGCGCGATGTAGCATATATCATCTGTAATTGCATGTATTATATGAGAAGTGTTGGTTGTGTCACAGCTGCGGCGGTGAACGGCGCGTGCGCGGAGGACGGCGCGCCCCGCGGCCCCGCGGAGGAGGACCACCTGCCCCAGTCGTGGAGCGACGCGCGCGCGCACCGCACCGACCTGCTCTTCTAGTCACGCACCCACCGGTCAGCACACACACACACACACACACACACACACCCTATCAACCTCTGTCAAACGTTAATCATCATTTAAAATAGTGTCATCTCGTTTGTTTGAGAATAAGTGATAGGGAGAAGGATAGTCGAGAGGCGATTAGTGCGATGAGGCAAGCCGCCCGAGGTCACTCCTCCAAGCCTGCTGAGGAGAGAGGCTGATAGGAGAGGCACTCCTAATTAGGAAGTCCGTTTTGCATTTCATTGACAAAAACATATCACCAGCAAATTAATCCAGCGAAGACTTTCTTGTGAAGTCAGTGATTCAATAAGAAATTTTTTATAATTTTCAGAGCAAGGGCGCACCCGGCGGGAACTGCAAGCACGACGACGTCAAACCCCCGCCTCACGTGAAGCATCGTGCAAACAGCTCCTCCACATTCGCTCCACTGGACACTGTTCGCCGAACGCATGCCACAGTACTGCATGCAGGGGGGATATATTCGCGTGCACCCCTTATTTATGACCCATTAAGACTAAATATAGACTCATCACCGAAATGGAAATAAGTGTAAATGCTTCCATCACTAAAAACTTCGTGAGTTTTCTGTTAGTGATATCACTTTTAGTACAAAAATTACAAATAATATTGATCCACAAAGGAACAATTATTTAAAAAGTGAACGATAAATATGCCCATTTTACATTTACATTGCTTCACTATTCATGAATTTAGAAGCATTTCCACTTATGGGAGTACTCCATGATGCTGTGCTGATGCACACTTGATGAACTGCTCCAGTACTCCTTCTCCCGCAGAGTGCGGACAACCGAGTCATGTCCTACGGACTTACCTATTACGAGACGCTATAGGTACATGTAGTCACCGGGCTTGTAACCTAAATGAATGTCACCTAGCATAGCATAGCATAGCATAGCATATAAACAAAACAGGTTTCGACAAAGTTAAAGGCCATGGTGTTAGGCTGCCTGTCCACCGACGCGGAGCGGAAAGAAGAGCGGACCATTCAACCAAGTTTTGAAGCGATTCCATTAGTCGAGAGCTGCACAGCCCCGCTGCTCTCTCCGCGCCGCGTCGGTAGTCAGTGGACAGGCAGCCTTAGCGCCTTGGATTCGGTTGGTGAAAACGAAAATTATTTAACTTTTAAAACCTGACTACCTCTTTGACCGAGCGAGCGAAACGAGCGAAGCGTCTCAGTTTCGAGATTGGCCAAAAATGCTTTTGTCCGGCTGTCTGTCTGTCAGTAATCGCCTACAGGTCGCATTTATTAACCGATTTGAACGAAAATCGGCACACAAGTTCCTTGATTTATTTAAAAAGTTTTGTTGACCGTGAATTTTGTTTGGGGGGAAAATAGGGGAGAAAAGGGGGAAAGTTGACTGTAGCGTTGTTTATCGTCGAATTTCAATCAAATTTGAGAAGCACACTAAAGACTTAATTTTACACAAGCTGGTGTAAAAATATTTCCAAAAAGGGGGAGTGGAAGGGGATAAGAGGGGATTTTTTTTCCCGAAAATGTACTCCTACTAATATCAATGAGACTACACAGTCCTCTCCGCCTTTACGAGACAAATCCGTAGACACCAGATTCGACCTCCTAGGACCAAGGGAACGCGGGTAGTCGCTAAAACTTATACCCCTATTTTGCTCAAAAGTCTATATTAGGGCCTATTAGAAAATTCAAGCACCTGAAATTTTATTTAGCCAGGGGAAAGTGTCAGTTATTGCATGGTTATAAAGGCTCGGGAGGTCTATGTTCTCATAGGACAATTAGTATAATAATAATTATTACTTTATCTTGTATAGTTATACATTTTTAAGATTTAGCAGGACTTTTAGAATAGCCTGTGTAGTAGCCAGTGTGAAGTCGGTTTTATAACGGCACGCGCCAGACGCCGACTCGAGAAACCGAAACTACATTATAACCACAGAATTAGAATCAGATGACGGCGTTAAAGTGGCGACATGTTACTCTGTTGCAGCCTCAATTACATTTACATTTTGAATGGGGTTGCGTTTTTTCAAAATGTTTGAACTGAAACACTAAATATTGAATGAGCTGCTGGCGCTGGCGCCTGCCTCAGTTATACTCATTCCAAAACTCATTCCTACTTGGACTGATTTTGATGAATTTTTGTACTCAATTTACACGTTTATACGACTAAAATTATATTCCAAAGCATCGGCCGGTAATTTAATGATGTATTCAATGTCGCTATCGAAGGCTGTACTCGTCGTGCTTTTGCGCGCTTTTACAACGCGACCGGAATAACCTGAGCCCCGAGCGAGACGCGGGGCCTTCCGTCGATGGCTTAGGTTAACTTGGTCTTTTATTTTACTGTAACCCTATATCGTACCTTATCGCATCGAAGCGAGAGGTCCACCGCGGAGTGTGGAGGGAGGCTCAAGCATTTACTGAAGCGAGCGCTCTGCGCGGGAGCCGTCCACCCTAGTCAGCAAGCCGCGGCAGCCCTGCCTCGCGTCCCGGCGCTGTGCGCCCGCGCAGAGCGCGCGACACTCCTACTCTAGTTTAGTTTAGTTGTCTCGGGCACGCTGTAACAGTGTCATACTGTCGCGCCGCGTGACCTCGCACCGCCCCCCCCTCTCCCCGAGGCCCGCGCTCTGCCTCGACATCACGATGCAAGTAAATGAATTAGAAAGGGGGGCGAGGCGGCGCCACCGGCCGACACTTGCCAATGCATAGTTATATTTTACGCATATTATGAAATAATGTAATTGTATGTAGTTTCGTTTATTAGTATTGTGATGTGATGTGAAGTAGAGGGAGGCGCGGCCTGACGAGCCACATCGTGCCGGAGGGAGAGCATCCGATGTAGTCGCCGGCGCGCCTCGGCCGACACATTACATTATGCCGGTATAACCAAACAAACGTGCAAACGAACACTCAACAAGTCTTATACATTTTGTTGAAATATTTACCCATGTGAGTGTTTCGTATTCACGTTCGGCTGACGTTGGCGCGGCTGCGAGCGGTCCAGCCACCGCCTGCCTCGCCTAGCCCTAGCCCTAGCCCTAGCCCTAGGTTAGTATTGTGATGTCCTCTTGTTGGGTACAAATAGAGCTGCGACTTTAGTCGATTCGATGCGTGCTACATTATTATCCACTTATGTTAGTAGCGATGCTGAAATGGCAATAAAATAATATCAAAATAACCAACTGTTTTTTATTAATAACATCACATACTGAACATGACGCTGCCGCTCACAGGGTAAATATTTGACGGTAAGCTAAAGCAAATCTACACGGAACTATTCCTCTTGGACAAGTAGTTACCTACATTGAAATCGCTGCCGCCGAGTGTAACCGAGTATGTAGATGAGGGACGCGAGGCGCCGTTAGAAGCCGCACGGCGCGGGACACTCGTTCATGTACGCGTACGTGACGTCAGCGCACGGCGCCAGCACCTCGCGCAGCGACCGCTCGCTGCAGTACTGCAGCAGGCACGAGATCGAACCCACCTGCGACACTCACCAGCGTTACAACACAACATAAGGCGTTCCTACAATTAAATATGCATTATATGTATAAAAATGTCTAGCTAGTTGAGAAAATTTTTATTTTTTGTTAGAATTTTTAAAACTTTTGCTACTCACAAATAGATGGCGTTACTATTATAAAATTCGTTTATACCACAGAGCCTAAACTGGCTGGTCAAATAAATAAATACCGACCGCGCTGCTCGGTTTCCGGCCACACGTGGTCGAAGGAGAGCGGTGACGGTGTCGAACGACATCAGTGGCACGACGTATTGTCGGATTTAAATTGAGGATTTTTTAGTGGTAGGTACCTTCGCTCCGTTGCCAGATTTGCGCGAGCCGCCCAGCGACTGCTGGCCCGGCTGCAGCTCCGAGCAGCGGTCGTTCACGCACAACATGGCCGCCGCGTCGCGCAGCGCGCCCACCGCGCCGCGCGCCCAGCCCATGTCCTATGCACACTCCTTATAAGTCGTATGGTATTACACCTATCCCAAATATGTAAATAGGCATAAGCCCACGCAGGAAAGAAGTTGCCTATCTAGCCTATGCCGATCGTACGACGGATCACCTGTGCGTAAATGGAGCCCGTCATCGCGAACGGAGCCTGCGCCGCCGCCCACTCGAGGTACCGCAAGTCCCCGTCCGGGAAAGCGTGCAGCACCACCAGCGGGCCGCGCAGCGCCTCCGTCAGCAGCCAGTGCCGCGCGTCCTCCGCCACCAGCACCGTCGGCTCCGCGTAGTACCCAACCGAGGCGTCCGCGCGCCCTCCGCACGCCAACCGCGCGCCCGACGACAGCGGCACGCGCGCCAACGTCGTCGCCACCTCCGCGAACGTGTCGGCCGACGCCAGCGCCGACACGAAGCAGCGCGAGTCCAGCGGGTGGCACACCACCAGCGCGCGCGCCACGCGCACCAGCATCTCCAGGAACCGGTCCAGCACCGAGCGCGCCACGAACACGCGCGAGCAGCCGGTCGCCTTCTGGCCGGACATCTCGAAGGCGGCGCGCGCCGTGCCCGCCGCCGCCGCGGGCAAGTCCGCGCTCGAGTGCACCACGTGGAAGTTGCGCGCGCCGCCCGCGCCGGCCACGCGCGGGAACCGCCGGTACCGCTCCACATTCTCGCCGACGCGGCGCCACACGCGCTCCAACACGCGCGACGTGCCGCCGAATGCGACGCCTGCCAGATCGGGCCGCGCCACCGCCGCCTCCAGGAACGCGCGCTCCTCGCACGGCACGAAGTTGATCACACCGGAGGGCAAGCCGGCGCACTGCAGCGCCTCGAGCACGCGGTACGCGGCGAGCGCGGCGCGGTCGCTCGGCTTCCACGCGACGCCGTTGCCGGCGAGCGCGGGCGTGAGCGCGAGCTGGGCCGCGCCCGCGATCGAGTCGCTCGGGGAGATCGCCGCCCAGAACCCCTCGAGGCCGTGGTACTGGTTCCCGTTCCGCGAGACCGAGCCGCCGTCGAACACGCAGCGGCCGCGCGTCAGGTCGCGCATGAAGTGGCAGTCGACGCGGATCTGGTCAACCAACTGGCGCACGTCGAGCTCGGCGCGCACGGCGGTCGCGGCGGTGCCGACGATCGCGGCGGCCGCGACCCGCTGCCGGTGCGGGCCCGCCAGCAGATCAGCGGCACGCTCGAACACGGCGCAACGCTCGTCGATCGGCGTGCGCTCCCAGCCGTGCTGGGCATCGGCGGCCGCGCTGAAGGCGCGCTGCACTGTTTCCGGCCACGCGTGGTGGTAGTAGGCGGCTACGCGCCGGTGGTCGAACGGCATCGGCTGCACGCGGCAGTCGCCGGCCGCGCCGCGCTCCGCGCCCACCACGAGCGGCAGCGTGTCAGGGCAGCGGCACAGTGCGGTCAGCTCGTGCGACAGAGCGACGCGCTCTAGGCTGCCAGCGCGATGCTGGCGCAGGGGCTCGGGCGCGGGCGGCGCACCGCGCGGCGGACAGGGCTCCTCGAGGGCGGAGGCAACGCCACCGGAGAAGGTGCGCCCGCTGCCCAACCGCCTCTGACCGGCCACTACCCGGAGGAAAGACACTCGACACATTGCACCTAGATATATAAGCGATAGTACCCCTACGGAAATTTTAAAATAGGTTACCTAACGGTGGTTAAGTTTACGATTTTAATTTTGACTCTACCCTACCTGGCCGTCACTTCACTTTTGGCTCCTTTGTATGTTCTGTTCCTGTTCTACACAGAATATAAATACTTTTTTTTTGACAAGCAATAGGGTTTATGCTGCCTATACCTACCAATCGACCCGATCATCGTTCCGGATAATCCGAATCAAAACAAAATTAGGCGGATCCAAACCGAAACGGTAGTTGGGAGTAGCCCTATATTTTTGTTCTGTCTCTTTTATTTTAACTAGAAAAACGCGCACACTACTTCACTTCACTATTCTCTCCTTAGAATACATTAATAATCTGTGCTTTCTCTCCTACCATCATAGAATACTATTCTACCATGGGCTAGCATCCTATTAGTATAAGCATTCACTATCTGCGTGTAATGAAAAATAAAAAATAAAGCATCGAAAATGAACCGTCTTATTACACCTTTAGCTTACCTCAAACCTTTTTGACATAAGGTCAGGATTTGACGTTGACATTTCTCGATCAATTTTTATTTTGTTTGTGGCGTGTTTTGGTTTTGGCGCACAGGCGTGGATCAATAATTTTTTTTTAGTCGGCTGTGCGACAAAGCCTGCGAATGAAAAATTAAGCTGTCAAAAAGAGACAGAAAATACCAGAAGAAGTTTGCACATGCGTAATTTGTATGCGAAAGCGATACGAAGCGAAGGATGAAGGAAGGAAGTTTATCACGCCCACCTACCTAAACCTAACCTACCTTGTTTTCCCAGTCAGCTGAGCAGAATCGAAAGAAATAGATTTGTTTTCTAAATAAATTAACTAGTTGGTGAAAAGAAACCACAATCAGTTTACGTCAGACACAGCTCTGAGTTAATTTGCCGTGAAAAATTTGTTAAATCGTTAGTATAGTAGTTGCATTCGTATGCTGATTTGATTCATCTCCAACACAAAATGTGAAGGTCGTCTCCTCGTTCGGCAACGTCAGTATCTCAAAGCATCCTCAACGCACCGCATCCGCCCGCGCTGACGCACTCGCGGTTTACGTAACGAGCGGCCGCTCCTTCGGATCCGAACGCATCGGCTTGTAAGCACAGTAAGTGCAATGCTGACCGTCATGTCCGCCTGCGGGCGCGGCGTGCGCGCGCTGGAGCGCTCGCTGTCCAGTATCGTCGATGTGCCCAAGTTCAAGGACTTCAGCGTGGTGAACGAGCCCGTGCTCGGGTACCGCGCCGGCAGCGCCGAGCGCGCCGAACTAGAGACCGAGCTGGAGCGCGTCGCTGCGCTCACCGAGGAGGTGCCGATCGTGATAGGCGGCGAGGAGATCCGCGACGGCGAGCCGCGCTACCAGGTGATGCCGCACGACCATTCCAAGAAGCTCGCCAAGTTCTATTATGCGAGCGAGAAGACGATCCGGAAGGCGATCGAGGTGTCGGTGGAGGCGCAGCGCTGCTGGGACCGCACGCCGCTTCCGGAGCGCGTGGCGATGTGGCGCCGCGCCGCCGACCTCATGGCGGGTGCGCACCGGCAGCGCCTCAACGCCGCAACCATGCTGGGCCAGTCCAAGACGGTGGTGCAAGCCGACATCGACGCGGCGGCCGAGCTGGTCGACTTCTTCCGGTTCAACGTGTACTTCCTGAAGGAGAACGCCAAGTACCAGCCGATCTCGGAGGAGCCGGAGGTGACGCGCAACTCGCTGCGCTTCCGCGGCATCGACGGCTTCATCGCCGCCATCAGCCCGTTCAACTTCACTGCGATCGGTGGCAACTTGGCGTACACGCCGGCGCTGATGGGCAACGCCGTCCTGTGGAAGCCTTCCGACACAGCGCTGCTCTCCAACTGGCGCATCTTCAACATAATGCGCGAGGCGGGCCTGCCCGACGGCGTCGTCAACTTCGTGCCGGCCGACGGGCCCGTGTTCGGGCGCACGATCACCGCCTCGCCGCACCTCGCCGGGATCAACTTCACCGGCTCCGTGCCCACCTTCAACTGGCTCTGGAACGAGGTCGGCAAGAACCTACACCTGTACCGCAACTACCCGCGTCTCATCGGCGAGTGCGGCGGCAAGAACTATCACTTCGTGCATCCGTCGGCGGACGCGCGCTCCGTGGTCACCGCCTCGATCCGCTCCGCCTTCGAGTACTGCGGACAGAAATGCTCCGCGTGCTCGCGCATGTACGTGCCGCGCTCGCTGTACGAGCCCATCGTGCGCGGCCTAGTGGCCGAGCGCGACAAGCTGAAGGTCGGCGACCCGGCCGACATGTCAGTGTTCACCGGCGCCGTCATCGACGACAAGGCGTTCGCGCGCATCACCGGCTACATCGAGCACGCCAAGAGCAGCGCCGCCTGCAACATCATCGGGGGCGGGCAGTACGACTGCAGCAAGGGATACTTCGTGCAGCCGACGATCATCGAGACCTCGGACCCGCACGACAAGCTGATGACGGAGGAGATCTTCGGGCCCGTACTCACCATGTATGTGTATGAGGACAACGCCGTGTGCGACGCGCTGGCGCTGGTCGGCTCCTCGACGAAGTTCGCGCTCACGGGCGCAGTGTTCGCGAACGACCCAGCCTTCCTGCAGATGGCGTTCGAGGAGCTCAAGATGACCGCGGGCAACTTCTACATCAACGACAAGTCGACCGGCTCCGTAGTGGGCCAGCAACCCTTCGGCGGCGGCCGCATGTCCGGCACCAACGACAAGGCGGGCGGACCCAACTACGTGATGCGATGGACCACACCCCAGTCCATCAAGGAGACCTTTGTTCCGCTGCGCGACATCGACTACCCCTACATGAGGGATTAGATGAATTCAAGTATTGCTCCATGAATCTCCACTCTCTCGGGACCGAGGAGTGTCACACATAAAAATATCAGTACAATAATTTACTTCTAGGTAAGTACGTAAGTATAGGCTTAGCTGA
Source organism: Gandaritis pyraliata (assembly GCA_947859175.1). Taxonomy (NCBI): domain Eukaryota; kingdom Metazoa; phylum Arthropoda; class Insecta; order Lepidoptera; family Geometridae; genus Gandaritis; species Gandaritis pyraliata. Next base: position 11,948,046 of record OX401854.1, on the reverse strand, counting down.
GTAAGATCTGATGATATCTAAAATAATTCTTGAATTAAATCTCATTGAATTCATAATATTGTTATAAAGTAATGGTATTTGTTGTAATTCACAAGAGCACTGTGCAAAGAGTGTTGCGAAGAGATTGGCACTGTGTAACATTACTAATGAGTTACCTAGTAGTACATAATGTTAGAATGTTACTGAATTGTTGAGTAATATTGTGTAGAATAATGATGACATTCAATAAATTAGGTAAAAAGTTGTAAGTAGGTAATTATTATTGTTAAAAGTAAATTATGATATTTAATGAAATGTAACTCACGCATGTGCTTAACCAGCCAAGTCTCAAATCCTAACTGTTCTTATCAAGTTGTCACTGTTTACACCCGCCTGCCTCCTTATCATCAATAATAGTAGGTAGGTACTTACCTACTTTTATCTGTTTGTGGTTCGTCGCCGCTCTCTCAAATAGTTTTTGTGCATTTATGCTTTATTACTTCTATATGTTTGTAATTACATGCCTTATTGTTATCATCATCTGTTGAGTTGTTGTTTATTTATATTTATTGTTGTTTATGTGTTCAGGTGCTAGTTCCTGTTATCTCTATTTGACTGGATTTGTTCTTCGGATTCCAATAAAACGAATAAAATTACAAATTCATTTATTTTACCAGATACCTAATAATATCCTAGAAATATAATATAATAATAGATATTTTTCTTTACATAAATCGTTCTCTAACCTCTATACTTATATGTACCTATTATGTACTATAGTTTACTATACCTTAGGTACCCTAAACTCGACGTACCTGTACCTACTACAACGCTCGGAATGGTTGTTAGTTAGGTACCTACTGTTATTGTGTTTGAATCTGCTTATCAATGCTAATGACAAAACACGGTGTATTTCCAATCCAAGCGAGTTTACAGAGTTTTATTAAAGCTATTAATAAGGGGGGGGGGGGAAGCGTAGGTACTACCTACTCTTACCCCCCCCCCCTACTAGGTAGGCACCTAGCTAATGTACTAGAACGAGGACACTCTTGTGTCCCCTTCGCTAGCTACGACGTGATTTTCTACAAGTAGGTATCTAATTAAACTAGTTGTTCTGCGAGAACAAAAGATTCTATGGACCACTGTGATAGAATTTTTGCGATATCTCAAAAACTGAATTTTCTAGTACAAATTTTAAAAAATCGTAAAAAGTTCAGTTTTTAGATATCGCAAAAATTCTCTCACAGTTGTCGTTATAATCTTCTAGACTTTTGATTTAGGCTAAAAAAACAACAAACAATCTAACTCATTTACATCATTGGTTGGTCGATTTTTAACTCCAAATATCTCGGACACGTGACACTTTAAGATAATATAATACAGAACATTTTTTGCTTGTATTAGTATCCTCTACCCATATCGTCGGTGCGCCTGCCAGAATCGCTATGTGTTTTGGAGCAAGTTTTCAGGAGGGACAAAAAACTGTTTTATTTAATTATTATTTGACTTAAAAATTATTTAAAAATGCAGAATCATGGCAAAAAATATATTTTATGTATTGAGCTAAGAATAATAGGAATACAATATGCTAATTTTATAGAGCAATCCTCTGATATCTGTAACCACAGGATCTCCAGTCTTTTTTCCAGGTCGAATAGAGTCAAGTTGGCAAATACGCTCATAGTTTTAAAAAAAACTGTATTCTAAGTGGTGGATTTTATAGGGTTTTGTAGGTTTTTATCGGACACATAGCTGATTTTTCACTGCCACAAATTGAAATGACTTGCACATAACGAATTTGTGAAATCGATTTCTAGAAGGAATATATGTATACATAATTGTTTTTTCAGTCGACGTAGAATACAAAAGGGATGCCAGCTGTCAAATAAAAAAAAAACAAAAAAGTGCACGTAACGATTCTGGCAGGCGCACCGACGATATACTACTTTCATCGTGAGGCGGAAACTTTGAAAAAATTTCAAAATGGTGGGTGGGTCGATGTTCCACAAAGGTTCTATCCCCTTTAATTTTGTACATATCCACCTTGTTATATTCCTAACCCTACTGATCCTATCCCTATCCCGCATGTCAGATCCCGCGCTTGTTTTATTATCTTTATGTTTCCCTAATTTTTAATAACAAATAAATCATATAAAAATGGCAAATGCATACACTAAACGTGAGACGCCAACAACGAACAAAAAAAAATAGAACTTGGCAAAAAGACTATTATCCAACGCCAGAACAAAGTTTAAAAATTAAAAAATAGCGAGTTCTAGAAAGACCGAATTAGTGTTGCCAGATCTCCTGATTTTTCGGGGATCTACTGATTTTCCCAGAATTCTACCGATCTTAACTGAAAACCTACTTATTTTTTTTCAAATCCTAGCTTTACTTTCAACCATGCATGATAGTAATCAAAATCTGGGTGAAATGAAACACAAAATTATCGTGATTAGGTTGGCACTCTAAAATTGTCATCGTAAACTGGACGGATAGCGAAATAAACCGGTTTGACTTGACACACACCCCGCTAAAGTGATTATGTACCTACTATGTGACTAAAGTAAATATCACTTAATATTATTCATGGTGATATTTACTTTAGTCTTTTTCTCCATGATGGAGAAAGCTACGACTTTAATATAAGCCCTGATATGTTAGGCAAGCATATCAGTAAAATATAATCACCAGATAATCTGGTGATTATCTGGGCCAGCGAATCAGCATTGCTATTCAGCGCGGCAATGCAGCCAGTGTCTTGGGCACGCTTCCGATTGGTACTGATTTGGATCAGTTGAGCTATCTATAAATCGTTTGCAACGGTGTGTAGATAGCTCAACTGCTTCATGTGTATTTTGTACATATTATAAATATTGTAAATACTTTATTAGACAGTAAAATGTATCTCAAGGACAATATATAACTACTAAACTGTAATGTTATTTTAATGCTTCACATTGTTTTATTTACCGAAATTGCATCTACTGATTTTTTGAAAAATTTCCCCATAAGTACATCTCCTGATTTTTTCTAGTCGCATCCTCAGATTTTATAATAATTGATCTGGCAACACCGGACCGAATTATATTATATTTCGTAGAAATAATTCAATGATAAAGTCATCTATGAAAGTAAACAGATAAACTTCAGAAGCTATGTCTAACGTATTCGGACTGATCGTGTCCGGCCGCTTGGTGCGTGAATTCAAGGGTAGAATCCCGCATTCCTTTGACAAAATTGTCGAGTGATTGGTGATAGTAGATCGTTGCGTTGTGCAGGTGCAGACCGACTTCACGCAGCTGTCGGAGACGCGGTTCCTGGTGACGATCGAGGAGGCTGACGGCATCAACCACGCCGTGGTGTTCCTGACGGGGCTGGCGCCGCTGCCGCTGGGCACGGCCGGCATGGTCTACTGGAGCTGGCCGGACCCGGCCGCGCCGCCCAACTGGCAGCTTCTCGGACACATATCCAACGCCAAACCCTCGGCCATCTTCAAAATATCTAATCTGAAAAAGCTCCATGAACTATCTAGTATGTAATGTAACCTACCTAGAGTTTATATCCAGTTTTTCTTTATTCAAAGAACCGAGTTCATTAGCAGAAAGTGAATGTGTGTTCACAGTGTACTGGTTTGAATCCTGTAGTATTATTAATAAAATTAACTTTTACTACAGTGAATTACAAGACATTTTTAACCACCGACACAAAAAAAACAGGGTTTTATAAGTTTGACGTGTCTGTGTGTGGATCTGACTGAGGCAACATAGCTCCCGAATGGATGAACCGATTTTGATTTGGTTTTTTTATTTGAAAGGTGAATAAGTCTGGAGTGTTCTTAGCTGTGTTTGATGAAAATCGGTCCAAGATTCGAAGGTTTTTTTAAATTTTAATTTAATTACTTATTACTCTCTTGTTTTAGGTGAAAACAAATTCCTTAGTGCATTTGGGCAGCAGAATATTTGTCACAATGCTCAGATAGGAATCTCAATTGAACCAGAAGTCAACATCCAATTACTGTCTTCCTCAGTGGTAAGTTCAAAGAACAGTTTCAACTGTTGTTTTTTTGTAATTTTCTATCACGCAAAACATTACCGATGTTCTGAGTTCATTTAATATTATTCTTTGACTTTGTTTTAGGCGCAGCAAACAAATTCGTACATCTCTTTTGCTCAAAAGATGTTGGAAAACTTGGTGAACTTTGTGGCATCATTCTCGGTGACCCAGGACCAGATGAGCCCAACCCCGGGGGTGTCCTACATCCCGCTCAACACACTGCACACCTGGTATCAGAACTTTGAGAGGCGTCTCCAGCAAAACCCTAACTTCTGGAAAAATACATAACCAGATTAGGTACATCAATGTAACTACTGATTAGGTAAATAATAGGATAAGTTTTAATTCGTTTATTTATAACTAGCAGTTACTCGCGACTTCGAACGCGAGTACCGTTTCCGTGTACATTATATTATCTGTGCATGTACAAAGCGGATACTTCTTTGAGAAACTTGACATTACACCGAACCTGTACTCGAATGTCAAACGTTAGTCGTTAGACCAAAGAGGTAGTACTACGTCCTGTCAAACTCACGTGACATGACATCATCCTCTTGCCAATAATTGGCGCTGCTAATCTCGTTTTTTTTCATTTTATCCTGTAGATCCTTTTAATTATTCGGGATAAAAAGTAGCCTATGTGTCAATCCAGGTTACGTACTATATATATGCCAAGTTTCATCCAAGTTGGTTCAGTAGTACGTCGAATCTACTGAAGCAACTTGGATGAAACTTGTCATCTCTTGACACTTGAAACTTGTGAGTTCGTAACTCGGGGGGTGATTCTAGACCGATAGACTTTTTTATCACGATAGATATATATCCCAAGATATATGTCACGTCAGTTTGACAGAGCGTAGTACTACCTCTTTGGTCTAACGACTAGCGTTTGACATTCCAGTAGGTACGAGTTCGGTGTAATGTAAAGTTTCTTAAAGAAGTATCCGTTCGGTACACGCACAGATAATATAATGTACACGGAAACGGTACTCGCGTACCAAGTCGCGGGTAACTGCTAGTTTATAATATTAGTAGGATCATGGTTCATGAAAGAGGCACAGTAACCCTCACGGTAGGACGAGCAGGGAGCAGGTGTCTCAACAGTTTTAATTATGACAATGATATGTTTTGAAATCATATTTAATGTATGCAATGCACCTTAATAAAAAAATAATCTTCCATGTATATTTGTGTGGCTTTGCATTATCTAGCTACAAAGAATATGGTACAAAAATAGGACTATCAGCTTTAGTTGTTTCCTATAGAGACGGCATGTTTATTCTGTAAGAATTGTAATGAGTCACGCTTGAGGCAGAGTGTGAGGCGTGACATTGCACGGCATTGTCACAGTGCAGTAGACTTAAGACTGCTTTATAAATTAAATATTTTATTTTAATAAAGTAATTCATATTTTCATTTTGGTTTAACTTTTGTCTAGCAATACTCATTTGATGAATTGATGAATTTTTATAAGCCATTTTTTCCGGAAAAACCCATCCAAGTTCCGGCGGTTCTATCATGCACAAGTAAACCTAACCTCAAAGTTTTACCACTTCTATTTTGTAATCTAAGTCTCTTCACGAATTATAACACACTATTGTTGGTGGAGATCCGCACCGATTTCTAACTAATCCAGCTCGTAAGGACCATGTTTTGTCTGCGGGGACACCCAGAAGGAGAGAAAACTAATATTTTGAAATGAACTACATGTTTATTGTTTTACGCACTTTGACACACACATCTCTTCATCTTCTTTTTTCGTGGGCAACACCTGTGAAAGATCAGAAAACCTTCAACAACAATGTATGAGAAATTACATTACTATTATGTATAACAATAATTCATCATTTATTTTAGAAAACCCACCAGAATAAATATAGTGTGAACTAGCTTAGTATTGTTAGTGTAACGGAGCTCGCTGCTAGGGGCTTCCGTACACTGTAAGTATAACATGCCGAGCCCTGCGATGTGACTCCGGAGAGCTCGCTGCTAGGGGCTTCCGTACACTGTAAGTGTAACATGCCGAGCCCTGCGATGTGCCTCCGGAGAGCTCGCTGCTAGGGGCTTCCGTACACTGTAAGTGTAACATGCCGAGCCCTGCGATGTGACTCCGGAGAGCTCGCTGCTAGGGGCTTCCGTACACTGTAAGTGTAACATGCCGAGCCCTGCGATGTGCCTCCGGAGACCTTGTCATAGTTAGGGTTTTATCTAACACTGCTTACATGATAATGAAAAGATTTGGCCTTTTACAACATTCATTTTATTCAACTTGTGTGTTCAAACAAAACTTACAAAATGAATAAATTTCTACCACTAAGTACATAAATTAAATATGTTTACTTTGAGATCCCTATAAAATTAAACAACAATGGTAAATGCATGACGGCTTTTTCAGCATTGTTAATTCTAATGACTTAGCGTATTGGTAAATCAAAATGATACAGGTAAAACAATAAAACTATGATACCTTACCTAGTTAGTACTGCAAGAGAAACATTCGTGACTGGCTTGTACATTCCAGGTCGCTCACTTATGTACTTTAAGATTGCAACTTTGTGATGTTTGAAAGCCATAGTAAAACCGTGGGTTTCATTCATGTCACTTTTAATCGAATATTTCTCGTTACATTTGAGCTAGTACAATTAAAAGAGAACGAATGCTCTAAATCAGACCTTTCACAAGCAATGTGAGCTGCGTAGCTAGTTCAATTACTGAGCGGCGCGCGTAGCAATCCGCGTTAGTAGCACTTTCAATAACCAATTAAAATATCAAAATAAACTACTCGACTAATATTCGCGCACAGAGTATTTTTAAATATACCGAAAAGTACATTTCACGCTGATTGCCTCAGCACTAGATAAGTGATAAAACACTACATTATTGTAACTAATAATAATACACAAAACATAAGCACAGTACCGTACTACGGCTGTTCGAGTAGCGGCTAGCTGAGCATGCAATGCAGGAAGGGGCGCCGTGGGACGCGTAGGCCGCGAGGCTAACGGCACAAGGAGTGCTACGTGCCCTCGGTAACGGGGTACATGTCCTCTGCCAGGAAAGGGTGTCGAGAGCTAGGTTTCGTTGGCTATCGCAGGGGTTGCTAGATGTTCAGCAGGAAGTGGAGAGCTGCAAGGCGTGCTAAGTGTCCTCCGCGAGGAAGGGGTGCTGCAGTGCCTCGGCGGCGGTGGCGCGCCGCGCGGGGTCGGGCGCCAGCAGGCGCGCCAGCAGAGAGAACGCACTCTCCGGGAAGCCCGCTATACTCACGTCAGGGTCGAACTGCTCCGGCTGGAATATAACGCACGCTGTACCGAGACGTTAACATCACTAGAACCAGGCAGTGACGTACGGCAGGCACCACCACTCGATACGTACATCTAGAGCGTCGTCCCGGCACACGCACTCGAAGGCTGGCAGCGCGCAGGCGGCGCAGGGCGCGGGGCGGTGCGGCGCGGGGGCGGGGGCGCCGCGCAGGCGCGCTGCCAGCCGGCGCAGGCACACGCCGCGCAGGGGCGCCGGCACCACCAGGCGGCGACCTGCAACCGCAACCTGACACTGTACCGCGCGCTCGGCCGCGCACCGCCGGGCCGCCGCGCCCACAAACACCTACCTAGGGCGTGCGCGGCGGCCTGCAGCGCGCCCGTGCCCAGCAGCGCGCACAGCTCGGCCAGCGCGGCCGCGTCGTCGGGCGCGCGCAGCAGCGGATAGCGCGCCGTCAGCACGCAGCACAGCACCACGCCGCACGCCCACACGTCCACGCGCGCGTCCTGCGACCCCACCTTCAGCAGCACCTCCGGCGGACGGTAGCCCTGCGCACGACCACATCTCAACTCAACAACCCCGTCCGACCACATCTCGACTTTACGAAAGCGTTCGACGAGGTGAATCGCCAATTTTTCACAATAATTAGTTCCTAACAAAAAATTCGTACGTAATCTTCCCTGCTAGTTCACGTGTTATACTCCAAATGGAACTGAAAAGCACGTCATTACCGGCTATATTTAACTAAACGAGCATCGCGCACGTTACCATTGGGATTCCCTAGGGGTCGATCTTTGGTGCACTCTTATTTACACTTTTCATCAACGGCATAAAGACATGACATGATAAGGAGGCTAAGTATTGAAGTACAGACAGATGCACTGACCTGTGTCCCCGCCCTTGGCGCGCGGGCTGCCGGCCGCTGCGCGCAGGCGGCGCACAGCGCGGGCAGCGCGGCGCACGCGCACGCGCACACGCTGCACCCGGCGCCCGCACACACACAGCCGCGCCGCGCCGCGCACACACTCTGCAAGTGCAACACAACTGTCACTCTCTAACACGCCGCCTTCCAAACACAAAAACGGAGATTTTTATTTGATTTCAAACGGCGAAGAAAAACATCGCCAGGAAACCCGCGGCTTAGTCATACGTGTCCGTTAATATACCTGGGTGCTGAACAAGCCTGCATTTAATCACATTCTGTAATCACGTCCCGTTCATGAAGAAAGGCTAAAATAGTGAACTATGTTGCTTTTTCAATCATCTTGATTAGAAAACCCGTAGATAATGTAAACATTATTGCAATACCTTGTTGGTAGAGAGCATGAGGCGAGGGTGCGGCGGCGCCGGGGCGGCGGCGGCGGGGAGAGAGGTAGGGAGCGAGGCTCGGGTGCGCGACGCTACGCTTAAATCCAGCGCGGCTCGCTTCGCTTCCGGCGGGGAATCCACCTGAAACGTTCACCTGTGCTTTATTCTAATTTACATTCATATTTTTTAAGATAAATATCATGTGTAAGTTATGCGACGTAGCGCAATCCGACCAAACCCTACGTGTGCCTCCATATTGCGTGTACGGGGCTGCTGCTACCCCTAGTACATGACAATGATAGTATGATAATGGAGGGGGACCGGGTTAAGAGAAACGACCGCACGACACGGCTGTGAATTTGCAACTGAATTTATTATAAAACTAAAAGTGCTTGCTATGCTATAAAAGTGATTGTACGAGTGGGCTCGTACATTGCGAGCCTAGCGCAGATGCGCCGACGACGACGCCGGACAGGCGTCACAGGCGCGAAGCGAATGGCGTTCGCTCGGCCAACATGTATTGGGGCTTTTAGTTTCACGCCTAGCTTGCATCGCAAAAACATGTAGGTATACATATTGAACATGTAGGTAAACATATTATCTGTGTATTATTATTATCTGTGCGTGTACCGAGCGGATACTTTGAGAAACTTGACATTACACCTCATTGACATTATGTACCATCTTCGGGAAGACGTTTCAATACATTGTGCGGACCCGAATACCATAACGTGGTTCTATTCTGTCTGCCTTTGCTTGTTTGCTGGATGGTGGGTTACTGACCTCGTCCCTCGTGCGCTTGCGCGTAGAGCTGTGGCCGTGATGCGCGGGCGGCGGCTCCGACGTGTCGGCCGCGGCCGGCACCAAGCGCTGCGCCAGACCAAAGTCTACCAACAGGTACCTGGCACATACACCACATTACCTAAACTGAACTAGGTACTGTACATCACTACGAAATCTCCATTACAAAACCAGATAACGCGATGCTAGTTTTCCTATACATAGATAATAACACACACACACTAACTAATAACACTGTAGGTAGGTAACTTACACTTTCTGATGTTCCAAGGTAAGCAAAAAGAAAAAAATGTTTTTATTTAGTTGCTAAATACTTGAAATTATTATCAATCTGGAATTTTAAATGAATTACTAAACACTTAAAAAAGATGATAGGCTGTTGTTATTATAAGCATCACAGAATAGGTACCTCCGGTTTTCTCTGTCATAGAGAAAGTTGGAAGGCTTGACATCTCGGTGGATGACGCCAAATGAATGCACGTGTCGCAACGCGGTCAGTAGTGCACGCATGTAGCGCCGCAACTCATCTGCATCCATCTCATGCACATATTCCTGGAAGTAAGTGGCCCTTACCATCGTCACATCCGCTGTTCAAATACAACTTTACTAGAGTGTTTTATGTTATACAAAAAGTTGAGTTAAGGAATGTTGTGTATCTGATAAATATTTACAACTAGCAGTTACCCGCGACTTCGTACGCGTCTACAGTTTCCGTGTACATTATATTATCTGTGCATGTACCGAGCGGATACTTTGAGAAACTTGACATTACAACTCATTACACCGAACTCGTACTGGAATGTCAAACGCTAGTCGTCAGACCAAAGAGGTAGTACTACGCCCTGTCAAACTGACGTGACATAACATGACAATGAAATCCTCTTGCCAATTGGCGCTGCTAATCCTTTTCGTTCATTTTATCCTGTAGATCCTGTTAATTATTCGGGATAAAAAGTAGCCTATGTGTCAATCCAGGTTACAAACTATATATATGCCAAGTTTCATCCAAGTTGGTTCAGTAGTTTAGACATGATTGAAACACAAACATCCAAACATCTAAACTTTCGCATTTATAATATTAGTAGGATACTTACTGAAAACTTTCTATGAGGTATGTAAGGCATTATAAAAACAATGGTGTCCAGATGGCGAAGGCACAAATCCACTCCGATCACATTGTGCTTCCCTCTGAAAGTAGACAACTGGGGTTTAGTCAAATCAATACAAATACTTATGTGACATTTTATTTTAGATCAAGTACCTAGATAACTCTTACATAGACTTCTATGTGTGTAAGGATCATACATAAAATAGTAAGATTTATGTTAAATTTTAGTAAATAAAATTCTATCAGCCATCTAGTTCCCACATCACAAACTTTGCTTAGTTTGGGACTAGAGGGTGTTGTGTGTAAAGTCCATGAATATTTATTAAAATTATTGTATTGTAGTAGGAACCAGGCCATCAATTTTTTACCCATTCTTATAGGCTCTGGTGGCAAGGAACTGGCATTTAGAATCACTTAGAATCTAAGGGCGTCTTGCACCAAAATCACTAAACGTATTTAACAGCTAAATCGATTTAAATCTGACATATTTGTATGACTTGACAACTCGCTAAATACTATTTAAGAGTTAAACGCGTTTAGCGATTCTGGTGCAAGCCGCCCTTAGTGATGATTCTAAAATGATCCTTGACATTTTACTAAATAAATTACTGTGTTGGCTTTGACTTATGGATAGCAATGATCGTCATATATTTGAATCCAAATTCTTGTAACCGAGCATTTAAAGATGTACAGCTTGGTTGCATAATACCCTAGCTTAATCTTCTCGCACTAGTATGGATGATAGCATACCCCATGTCCTGCAGACAGCGCAGCTCGTGCTCGAGGCGCGCGGGATGCGCGGTGGGCACGAGGTGCTTGATGGCGAACCAGCGCCGCGAGCTCGCCGGCAGCGCCGCCTGCCGCCGCAGCGAGCCCAGGTACACCGAACTGAACGTGCCCTCACCTATCTTGCGGTGCACCTCGAATATCTTATCCAACTTCGGAAGCTTCTGGAGCAGATCCACGATTTGGTTCTCTGAAAAAAATTGTTGCAGAAGCTGAACTGTTAGGAGTCTCGGGATCACAGGATACTAAAACAATGATGAACTCACTTTCGACGTCATCTTTAGAATCTGAAGACGACTCCTCGTTTTTTTGCTTGAGGATTTCATTGAGACCGTATTTTCGAGTCTGTAATATTTCCTTTTGAACTTTAACTTCGATTCCCCTGATTCTGGACATAACTTAAGCCATTCACGTAGGTAATTGAAAGTTTTAGTAATGCAATGCAACCTAAGTAGCCTCTTTCTGCGTGCAAAAACAAAAATAAAATCTAAATGAAAAAGACCAAAAATAACCAAATTAAAAAAAAAAACGATCAGCTGTTATCTGACCTCTGCCTGACATGACAGCAACATGACAGCCCTAGCCACCGAACAGCCAGAATTAAGAGAAGAAGAAGAAGAACCAAACTATTTTTTTTTTTATACATTATAGACAAACGTTTGACCGCAATCTCACCTGATGGTAAGTGACGATGCGGTCGACGATGTATACAAGCCACAGGACTGTCATGCAGTCCTGTCAGTCAACTGTCAAACAGTGTTGGGAGTTGGGACTGCACTGCACGACCCAGGAAAACACAAACTCTAAAATTCAAATTTCAAATTCTTTAAAAATTCCTTATTACTATAATAAAATAACATTACAGAGCGAGCATTACAGAACCTTGAAAACTATTACAACATATTAACTGAAGAGTACCTACTCTCAACGTTATATCCTAATAAAAACAAACAACTACGTGTTCACCAGCAACATTGTTTAGTATACTTTGGTAGGTACTTATACCTAATGGTGGCCCTTCACATGGTTATTTGTAAAATATTCAAGGACATTTCACACAACGCGACGTCCCCTAGCGTATTTACGTATTAAGCATATTTGGCAAACAATTACCACGTGTGGACAGTATACTTTTAAAGATAGATAGATAGATAGGTAGATTAAGACATTTATTTGTTACCACAACCAACACACATTACATTCACAATAAACTAAGTACCTAGTAGCTAATGAGAACTAATAAAACAATGTTCACAGTTCACACATCGATATAGCTGAGTGAAAAGTGTTAAATTCGTTGGCGTTCCTAGCATTTTTACTCTGTCTGGGACAAAGGAAAACAGTTACAAATGATCATAGCACGATCTTAAGTGATCATTTTCATTTTCAATGGAACAGCATTTATTTTGTTATCGAAACTAACGAAACATAAGTCGAGCGAACAAACTAGGTACATAATGTACATGGATTCCAAGGCTGTGCATTCCGCGGTTGTGTTCACTCAAACAAAAAATCTCACAAAAAAACCAACTCTACCTCACTCATCATGATGACATGAATGAATGATATCTACAGACCTACAGTCAATGAGTCAAATACCTACGTTTGTAACTATCTTTGCTTGATCAAAAATCGTAGAGAGATAAAATATACTCCCTCCCTAGTACCTGGTCTACGTCAAAACAAAAATACAGGTTCTGAAAAAGTAAGATTGGGATCCAGGGTTTTAGTTTTGGTTTTATTTACAAATAAATATATCCTCTAGAATGTTTGCTCATAGACTTCGTGATTTTGTGGCGAGCTCGGTTAGAACGGTAGGTTCATAATTAGTAATTCTGAACATGAGTGGTATCAGATTATAGTGAAAAAGTAGAGCTGTAGCTGAAGCCACCCAACACACATTTTGTTTATTCACAGGTAAACTATGTCACCAAGGCACCGAAACCAGAAATACCAAAAAACCCGTTGGAAAGTGTATATTCAGCACCACATCAAAAAGACAATGGCATCATATATGATAAAAAACCCTTCAAGATGACACTGGAGGCTGGAAAGACATACCATTGGTGTCTCTGTGGACGTTCAAAGTCACAGCCACTGTGTGACGGGACTCACAAAGATATTTATTTGAAAGTTACACAAAGGTAAGTTGATCAAATCCTAAGATAACATAACTGGAAGAGTTATTCTAATCATATTGTGTAACATAGACTGCACCTATTTCTTATTGCTTTTCTCGCTACATTTGTACCTAAACTTATTTCTGCTCATGATTTGTTTGTATGTAGGTACTACCATAGTTATTTATTTTCATTTCAGACCTGTAAGATTCACAGTTGAAAAAACAAAAGAATACTGGCTGTGCAACTGTAAACAAACAAAACTCCGACCCTTTTGTGACGGAACACACAAGCAGAAAGAAATAAAGGAGGCCCATGTCAAAGTGTAAATGTGATTATTTGAACGAAATGTAGTTTATTTAGGTTAAAGATACTGTGTACCATATTATTTATAGTTTGGTTCAAATCAAATGTTAGTTTCATTTTGTTATACGAAAATCCCTGCAGCGAGTAGTGCAGTCTAACCAAGAGTCTAACCTAGCTACTCGCTATGCGAAGATGCCATCTGGCGCCAAACCACCAAAGTGTAATTTCATTAAAATGTGCTACTCAGCAATAGATGGCGCTACTCTATTATGCTGAATCGGAATACGGCTGAATAGAATATTCCGTGCCACGTCAACAACGGCTTTCATTCATTCTTGATTGATAGTTGTTATGACGTATGTCGGTCAAAATTGACAACAAACGATGGTAGGTAGTTTTGACAAATCAACTTTTTGGAGACTCCCTTCTTCACCGGTCATTTTTTATCACCTACTCAGATCTCCGCCTTTTGCTAAAAGATTAGTAAACTAGTAAACGCCTATAAACACTGACATTGGCAAATTCGTGGCAGCCCTAGCCACCGAACAGCCAGAATTAAGAGAAGAAGAAGAAGATGGTAGGTAGTATATATGTAGGTAGGTACCTACCCTACTAATGCTGCCTATACATGTTGGCCCAACGTTGACGAGTGAAGGCCAACGCCAACGTGTAAACGGCATATTTGCCTTGCCTTGCCATGGCTCGGTGTCGCTCGGCCTAGTTGGCCGAGTGCTTACAAGCGCCAACGTGTAGAGAGTACATTTGCAGTGACTTGTCGTCGCTCGCCGCCACTTGCTTCACTTCGGAGCCGTGTCGGTTTTTGTGCACAAATCAAAGGCGCTTGCCTGCGCTCGGCCAACCGTGTCCACATGTTGGCCCTCTCGTCTACGTTGGCCGCTTGCAATAGTTTGCGTAGGCTTGCCAAACATGTGGATGGTAGCACTCCGATTTGCTTACACTCGCGTTGGCTCGCGTTGGCGTTCGCTCGGCCAACATGTATTGGGGATTTTACGATTTGCTTGCTTACACTCGCTCGCGTTGGCTCGTGTTGGCGTTCACTCGGCCAACATATATTGGTAGCTTAATATTTTATTTCTTCATTTTTCATTTGTGGACGGCAGTTATGAGTCAGGAGTCAGGAGTCAGCAGACAGCCTAGCCGCTTCAGCCAGCAGTGTTAAATACCTATTTATTCTATTCTATACCTACGTTAACGATCGCTCGTTCTTGTTCACCCACATCGCTCAGCACAGCACTGCTTCACCAAGTTGCTCTCCACTAAATAAAGTGATTATTTTTTATTAGCGAGGGCTCCCGCGCCGGTAGAAACGTGGTAGTAACTCCAGAAACTGTATCTGAAGATGGAACAACAGGCGAATCCAAGTGAGGTGAAGCTGTTCACGCGAAAAGAGCTGGAGTCTCGCAGCACGCGAGAGGATGCTGTGCTTATTATTCACAACTCCGTGTATGATGTGTCCTCCTTCCTGCTTGAGGTCAGTGAATTACAACATATTTTAGACTAACTTGATTTTTTGGAAATACATCCTGTACCTATGTAGCCAACCCAGTACTTTGGAGTACCTACCTACTAAGGTAGGTTGGCGACATACAGGAAAATACTGAAACCAAATGACCCCCTTAAAAAAACTTTGCAAATTTTTAAGTATTAAACTTAAGTATTAAACATTAAGGTGGTAACTATATAATTAAGAAAAATTAAATTAAAAAAACCTTGTAGGTAGGTACCTACATAATATTAATCTGGTTACTTACTTATTCTAAATAAACATGCTTATCTTGTGGAAACTCTCAAACTAGACTACAGCTCTCAAAAAGCTACACAATAAATAGGCGGTCAAAACTATATAAAACAGAAAGTAAATATTTTTGCTAGAACTTTACCCTAAACTTGTATTGTTTTGGTAGGCAACATGTTCATTACAGATGATAATATTTTCTTGTTTTATACTTTTTAGTGTGTGATTTAGTATTGATTGCGTTTTAATGTAATGGGATGTAAATCGCATTTAAAGCCAGGATTTTGGGCTACTTATGGCCTACTTTCTGAGCATGAATGATGAAAAACTTTTGTTAGGTTAAGTTACAGTCTCTAAGTAAGCATTTGTAAGCACTGTGATTGAACTAGGTATTTGTTAAAAATACATTGGACGCATATTTATATTCACATCTCTACATATTCATTATTAAAAACTTGTCATTCAACCCCTAACATTTTGGTTATCATAAATTCATATGACTGTTCCCCAACAAAGCCATTTTTAACATAGACTGCTACGTCATGCATGATTTAGTACCCAACGTAATTAGCTATGTTGAAGGCAACACTGTTATTTATTCTGTATCAAATGTAAGAGCCAACCTACACTGTACTACTTTGCAACCACTAGGGACAACTCTCCGCTAATTATTTTGAAATCGGACATATTGTGGTATTACATTAGATAGGTAAGACCAACTTACCTATTCAACCTTGAAGTAGGTAGGTATGTAAAAATAAATTACGCAATCGATACCTCTTCGAATAGGGTTGGTAAGGTAGGTAGGACCTACATTGTCCAATGACAATGAAGGATAGAATATTAGTGTATGTTATTATTAGTGTTACATCGTTTTCTATTTGTTTGTCATTCAAAAGCAGATGTAGCCTAATTTCTTTTTAACCATTAATCTAACTGCCTTCACACCAGTCGCAAATAAACAACGCATACGCACGGTCGTCTTTTATTCCAGTTAGATAGGATTCATAGCAAAACAAACCTTAGCAGCCTCAACATAGTGGTCATATTCGAACCGGATCGCGCTCTCAACTATCGAAGGAGGAATGCATTTTTGCATCGAACGTGACCTTGGAAATTCGCTCGAGCCTACTTGTTTACGTGTTATTGCTACAATCTTTTCCAGAACTTTTCTACAAGTGAATAACAACCTGCGTAATTACTCACGGAACTTGCAGTGATATTTCAATTTATTGTGAACTGTTATTGTGCGGTAATGAACAATGCCCGAAGTGAAAGATTTAATTAATCAGTTGGAGGACTTAGCCGAGTTATTAAATAAGGCACAAACTAACTTTAAAAAGTGTTCTAAAGTGCGTAAAACTAAAGGTTATATACAAGCACGATTGCAATGCATCGACGAGTATTGGAATACGTTACGACAAGCTCATATGGAGTTGCTAAAGATTACTACAAAAGAAGAGAGAAGTAGTTTGTTGTATTTTTCTACTGATGTAAACAGTGAATGCGAGGAATTGTATTCGAGTTTGAAGGCGGACATGATTGATTGTTTACAACCTATTCAACCTACTCAACCTAGTTTACCTTACATTCCGAGCACTAAGTCGAGTACACCAAGTAACCTAGAAGTGAAGTTACCTAGAATCAATCTACCATCTTTTGGCGGAGCTTACGAGGAATGGCAGTCATTTGAAGACACGTTTACATCGCTAATTCACAACAACAACGCGCTCAACGATGTACAAAAACTCCATTATTTAAAGTCATGCGTTATCGGCGAAGCAAAGAACACAATCAAACATTTTCAAATCACGGAGAAGAATTATTTGCCTGCTTGGGAAAATTTGAAGAATCGGTACAGTCAACGACGGCTTATTGTAAACGCTATTTTGAGAAAATTATTTATGTTGAAGAAACTTACATCCCCATCACCTATCCATTTAAAATCGCTGATTGATAACACAAAAGAATGTTTGAATAGCCTACAAAGTCTAGAAATTTCTACTAAGAGCTGGGACCCAATTATAATATTTTTGTTAATTCAAAAATTGGACAGTGAGTCACACAGAGCATGGGAGACTCATGTTAGTGAGGAGTACTGTGACGGGTTACCTACTTTCGACAACCTAACAACATTTTTGGACAGCCGCATCTGCACACTGGAACTGACAACATCATCATCATCGGCACGCGATAAGGTGAAGACGTTTCACGCAACTACACCCACAACACAACACACCTGTAATTTATGCAACGAGAATCATCTGCTTTGTCACTGCAAGCAGTTTGGAAAGCTGGACCCAGACAAGAGAAGTGAATATGTGAGAGAAAATAGATTATGCTACAATTGTTTGACTCCCGGTCATTCTATGATGTTCTGTAGACAGAAGACTTCATGCAGAGTATGTGGAAGGCGTCATCACTCTCTTCTGCATTCATTTGCGAAGAAAGACACAGAGGAGAAGAAGCAGGAGCCTACCATGTCATCACTGCACGCGAAAGTGGAGGAAGAACAAGAAGAGGACCAGAAAGACATCACAGATATAGCTACACACTTCGCATCATATTTCACAAGCAATCGTAAGAGTTCGCTGCTGGCTACGGCTGTAGTTCCTGTCAGAAGTAGTTCAGGGCACACGACGTTACTCAGGGCTCTTATCGACTTAGGTTCAGAGGCATCATTCGTGAGTGAGAGGGCGGCTCAGAGATTAGAAGTCATCAAAACTCCAACCCACGCTAGGATAACCGGAATAGGTTCCACAGAGACACAGGTCAGTCATTCAACTCAACTTGAGGTTCTATCTAGGTATGAGGACTCTTTCAGCCTTAATGTTGATGTTTTTATTGTTTCGACCCAACTGACTAAACAGTTACCTAGTAAGACAATCGCGCCTATATCATGGTCACACTTGGACGGTCTGGTACTAGCCGATCCAAAATATAACGTTCAAGGCAAAATCGATATGCTACTCGGAGTTCAAGTTTACGCTGACATCGTGAAAGGAAAGGTAATCAAAGGTCCCTCAGGTTCCCCATGTGCGCAAGAAACCAGCCTGGGATGGATTCTTTTTGGCAATGTAGGAGACGAATCACACGATGACAGAATTATTGTTCACCATCACCTGGAAACCCTCGACGTACACAACATGTTGAAAAACATGTGGCACATTGAAGATACATGTACGAGAAGTATGACAGCTGAAGAAAGGTTATGTGAAGAGATATACACAGCTACCCATTCCAGGACAACAGATGGACGTTACGTAGTCACGCTACCCCTTAAAGGTACACAACCGACCAAAAGAATTGGTGAAACACGAGACACGGCACTGAAAAGGTTTTATCAATTAGAAAAACGATTCGAAAGTAAGCCGAAGCTGAAGAAAGAGTACAAGACAGTGATAGACGAATACATACAGCTGAATCACATGGAAGAAGTACCTAGAGAAGAACTATCAAAACCAGCAGTATATCTTCCACACCACGCAGTTGTAAGAGAAGACAAGGAGACAACGAAAGTAAGAGTTGTTTTCGACGGATCATGTAAAGGATCTAACGGCAAATCATTGAATGATGAACTTCTAGTAGGACAGCAACTACAAAGTGATTTACGAGATCTAATAATGAGATGGCGAATGAAACCTGTTTGCTTCACATCAGATATCAAAATGATGTATCGTCAAGTGATTGTTAATGAGAAGTACACAGACCTGCAAAGAATATTGTGGAGAGCAAATTCTAATGAAGAAGTTAAAGAATATCGAATCCTAAGAGTTACGTTTGGTACCGCAGCAGCACCACACCTTTCGGTAAGAACATTAATGCAACTAGGAGAAGATGAAGGGAAAGACTATCCAGAAGCAGCGAGAGTAATAAAAGAAGATTTCTTTGTAGACGATTGTATGAGTGGAAGTTCTACAGCAAAGGAAGCGATACAATTGAGTAAGGAAATAACGACTGTGCTAGAAAGAGGAGGATTTATACTCCAGAAATGGGCCTCGAATAGTCCTGAATTTATCGCTGAAATAGAACCATGAACTTCAACTAAGAAGCATGCACACAACACAAGACATTAAGAACGAATGTATGATCAAAACTCTTGGTTTATCGTGGAATATGAAGACCGACACACTGCATTACCGATTTGATATACAACCACAACCGAAAGTAATCACCAAACGAAACATATTAGCTGACATACAACGATTCTTTGATCCCCTTGGGTGGATCAGCCCAGCTATTGTTTTAGCGAAGATACTGATTCAGAAACTATGGCTAGAGAAACTCGAATGGGACGACACTGTAAACGAAACTATTGCAAATGAATGGACAAAGCTAAGAATTGGATTTGAGAAACTAAACGACATTGAAATAGACAGATGGATAAAGACAAACAACGAAGACCTAAACAAGACTACTCTACATGGATTCAGTGATGCATCTGAAAAGGCGTACTGTGCAGTGGTGTATGCTAGAGTAGAAACCAAGAACGGTGATATAAAAACTACAATCGTAGCGTCGAAGACACGCGTTGCACCTGTCAAAGCAGTTACACTACCAAGACTTGAGCTCTGCGGCGCATTACTTTTGTCGAAGCTCCTGACACAAGTGTGTGAAGCTATGAGAATTCCCAAAGACAAGGTCTACGCATGGACAGACTCATCTGTAGTCTTATCATGGCTATTTGGTGATCCTCATCGATGGAAACTCTTCGTGAGCAACAGAGTGATCGAAATACTAGACAACGTAGCAAACACACAATGGTTCCATATTGCTTCGAAAGACAACCCAGCAGATATAGGATCAAGAGGAAGAGAACTACCCCTACTGATAGAAAGCAACCTATGGTGGGAAGGGCCAGAATGGCTGAAGACAAAAGAAATGAAACTAACCAGACCCAATACAACTACAGATGTGGAAAGAAAGAAGACACTACAAGTAAACCTGAAAATAGAACAAGAAGAAGAAGAAACCCTGAAATTCGAAAACTTTGGAACACTACAAGAACTACAAAAGGTGATAGCATACAGTATTAGATTCATAAACAGCAAAAAGCAACCTGAAAAAATAGATGAGACGTTTTCGACAGAAGAATACGAAGAAGTTTTGATCAAATGTATAAAAATAGCACAATTAAGAGAATTCGGACCAGAAATAGAAAGGCTAAAACAGAAAAAGAATTTAAGGATGAACAGCAAGGTTTTGAATCTGAATCCATACCTGGACGAAAAGAATATTCTCAGGGTGGGCGGCAGACTAAGAAACTCAGATTTACAGACAGAACAGAAACATCCGATCATACTCGGCACACATACTCACCTGACGAATCTGATTATAGCAGACGCTCACAAGAAAACCTTACATGGCGGAATACAGCTCATGCTGTGCTACCTTAGATCAAAGTATTGGATCATCCACGCCAAGAATGCAGTGAAGGCATATATTCACAAATGTATAATCTGTGCTCGTCAACGAGCCGCAACCCGAACACAGATAATGGGTGACCTACCGAAGGTCCGTGTGACTCAAGCACGACCTTTCCTCCACAGCGGAGTCGATTTTGCCGGTCCTTTGCAAGTCTTGATGTCAAAGGGCAGAGGTGCAAAGTCAAACAAAGCCTATATCGCCATCTTTATTTGCATGGCTACGAAAGCCATCCACTTAGAGTTGGTAGGAGACCTCACGTCCGAATCTTTTATCGGCGCATTTCATAGATTTATTGCCAGAAGAGGCAAGTGCACTCATATTTGGAGCGATCAAGGCCGAAACTTCATCGGTGCTAATAGAGAATTAGCAGAAGCATTTAAAGAAGCCTGTTTAGAATTACCCGGAGACATGGCGGATATTTTATCACTAGACGGAACCCAGTGGCACAACATTCCTGCCTACAGCCCAAACTTTGGAGGATTATGGGAATCCGGAGTTAAATCTACAAAATACCACCTAAAAAGAATCCTGACCAAGAACCTGACCTTTGAAGAGATGACGACGACTTTATGCCAAATCGAGTCTTGCCTAAATTCGCGTCCCCTCGTTCCCATTGATGCTTCTGATCCTGACGTCATTGACCCCCTTACGCCTGGTCATTTTCTGATAGGCGAAGCCCCTGTAGTTATACCAAGCCCTGATCTACGCAATGTTAACGTCAACAGACTTTCACGTTGGCAGTACACCCAGAAGTTGGTAAGAGATTTCTGGCACCGTTGGCAGTCAGAATTCATAACAAGACTGCAAGAACGACCCAAATGGTTGAAACGTGAGAGAGAACTAGAACCGGGTGACATCGTTATAGTCAAAGAAGACGGTTTACCCCCTGGTAAATGGTCCCTCGGTCGTATAACCCACAAACATGTGGGCCCAGACGGTACTACGCGAGTGTATAGTTTAAAGTGTCGTGGTGAAATCATAAAACGGACAAATACACGGTTATGTGAACTACCTATAGATAAAAGTGAATAGAATAGATGTTTATGTAGGTAGATAACTAAAAATACCTGTTGTTTTTGCATAGTTATTTATTTCAATGTAGGTATTTAACTACTTGTCTATCAATGATTCACTACCTAACTACCTGATTTCAAAAGAGATTTACATTTTATTGTTACCTATTTAATTTTATTGTGCAGGTAGGTTATGATAGCTGAATGTTACTAACCTACTTAAATTATATTTTTGTTAAAGCCTAACCTAAAATCTAAGTATAAAAAAATTGTTTTGTATAAGAATTATTTTTCAAACAAGTACCTACTCTTACAGATGAGATCATTTAATTTTGTTGTAGGTATTTAAGTTAATGATTTTGTTGATTGCTTTAGTTTAGAAAGGACTATTGTCCTTTGGTGGGCGGCATGTTACATCGTTTTCTATTTGTTTGTCATTCAAAAGCAGATGTAGCCTAATTTCTTTTTAACCATTTGTAAAGTCCTGTGTTTTAACCTTTTCCCTGGCTCACCAATACACCAAGATCGAATACCTCGATATCGGTAGCTCCGCCATTCTAGTGTGTCTGTCTTTAGCCCTGTCTGGCATTTCCCCCCACGACTCCCACGTCATGTCATCCGGACGTACGGATGACATTGACAGGTCGGGAGATTGACACCGGCAGTTACCTCACTTACTTGTGCATGTGAGATAGGGTACAGTATCTACTAAGTAGATACAAACACTACAACCCCTTTCTTATTTAAATATTTTGAATCAACAAAACATAAAGCTATGCCCCATATAGGATCGTACTGTGGTGTGAGCGCACACCTCCGGACAAAGCCCTAGATTACAATATAATTATCATTAGCCTTATGCAATTCGGTACTTAACAAGACACAGACCAATAAAGACACACTCACATTGAATACATACATTTTCATTACACGCTTTCACCAATACCACATGTGATTACATTACAAACCATTTAAATTGGACTTTTGCGCACTTGACATAATATGTCTGAAATAGGTGTGAGTTGTCTACTGGCAACTCATTGTCCACTTGCGTCTCTATGTCCGGCTTCTATTGATCTTCTACTTCATAAAGACCAGGAAGTTTATATATCTCCTTAACTCTTGCAATCTCTTCTCCGCCTAAAACATTCTCAACTATAGGTAGGTAGGTAACTATAGGCGTTGGGTTGCAATACAGAGAGAGCTTATTTTTCTTTTCTATCTCTTCCACGTAAACCTTATAAATTATTATATTTTGTTACGTCTGCATCTTCAGCTCTTTATCTCCAGTCTCCATACTCCTTCCCCTTTTTCCTCTGTCACTTATGGCGGTCTCTTACTTGAATCGTCTTAAATCGGACATTTTATGTCTAATAGGGCTCTAAGCACAGAAATTCCGAATTTATTTACCTCTGCTACGAAGAATAGTCTAAAAATTATGGTTCACGTCACAGAACGAAGAAAAGAGCTACACTACGCAGGCATTACTTACTAAATCTATCAAGAATTCTATTTTATTATATATATATATATAGAGAATACTTTGGAGTCAGCCCAAACTTTGTTGTGTAACCGGATCTCCTAAAACTTGCTTAGCCAAATTCCATGGTAGGCTTCTAAAACTGTTCTTAGACGTCTTTTCTGATTTATTATGAGACCCTCACTGTGTTTCCTTATTTTAACAGAGAGTTTTCGTAATAAAACATAGGTTTTCTTTCTTTTCCATCCAGTTTGTTAGTTCGATTACAAAATTAATTTTTTTTTGTTTAGTTACTTTCATAGATTTGTCCTAGATCCGAGCCTGACCTCCAGAATTCACATCCGCTATAACTTTACTAGGTATTCATTTACATAACTGACTCACAGTAGGTATCACACCAGATAGAGGGCACTGTCGCTCGTTGATACCTATGAACGACATCCATCGACAACAAGATCTCTCAAACGCTTGGAGGTTCTAGATTCCGCAAAGACAGAGTTTGAACGTCAGTGATATTTCGGAATAGGTACCATTAATACATTAATTGTGTTTTCGCTTTGCCTTGTAGTTCAATAGCATAGAAGACTCGTCCTTTTCAGTAGGTAACTTCTCTAAATAAAAGTTAAGGTATAGATATAGGTACCTTGCTTGGTAATGGCTTTCTTTCCTCATTCTTGTATAAGTTGGTTCCCCAAGAAGCAAACATTTTTTTTTTCTATGTACTGTATCTAAATCTTTCATTAATACTTCCACTACTTTGACAACTAGGTTCGGCAGTATTATTCTTTGTTGTTCCCACAAACCAGAATGTCATATATTACACAATTTATCTTTTTTTTTTCGAATATTAAATTCTGGTAATCTGAATCTTTCACAGCGAAGTTAACTTTTTGTTTCAACATTCTGGAAACATTTAAGCACGCACGATACATACATAAAGCCTTTTGTGCTTGTACCATTCGATGTTATAATTTTACACTAACATCCGGTTGCCGCTCTATTATAAGGAAAGCAGTTTTAATGTTTTTCATGACATAAATACATTATTCGAGAATATTTCACACCACGTTATCCTAGTCCCCAACGAATCTTTGGTAGGTAGCAAATGTTTTATAAATATTGGTGATTATTCCAGAGTTTTGCATCGTTACTTAGTGTTTTTTACGTCTACCTACTCATATTTACACTTCACATCGAAAGTTGGCCAAACTAATTTGATGCAGGATGCAGGCGTACAAACATACAAGAGTATAGGAGTTCAAAAACCTCTTAAGTATTTTCTTGTTTATTTCGTCCCATTTAGTTAACACTGATTCCAAATTAAAATACATCTAGGTAAACTAAACCTACCATTTCCTTATCTCTTTTTTGGATTTTGTCATAATATCACGGGTTTTCTAATACAGGTAACCGTATTAAACAACTTTTAAGCTATTTTTTTTTTTATTTAAGTACCTACTAATTTAGTTATGCTTAGTTTTAATTTTCGGTTTAAGTGTTGTCCGTTTTTTAAGCAAGCCCTGTCTGGTCACCATTGAACGTGAACGGGAAGTCTTGTTTCCTCCAACCAATTTTATGGTACGCTTTTGGTCAATCATCAGCAACCAATTTAATGGTAAGCTCCTAAGTCATATTATCAACCAATTTAATGGTACGCCTCAGGTCAATCACCAGCAACCAATTCAATAGTAAGCCTTCCTAGGTCATCAACCATTTAATGGTAAACCTTGACCGTGTTCAACCAATTTAATGGTAAGACTTGACCTCTGTGCAACCAATTTAATGGTAAGCCTTGTCCATCATGCAACCAATTTAATGGTAAGCCTTGTCCTTTGTGCAACCAATTTAATAGTAAGCCTGGACTCCTGTGCAACCAATTTAATGGTAAGCCTGGACCTCTGTGCAACCAATTTAATGGTCAGCCTTGACTTCTGTGCAACCAATTTAATGGTAAGCCTTGACCAACAACCATGTAACCAGTTCAATGGTACCAAGGGAGAGCTTAACTAGTAATAAGTTCAACTTAATTGCAGGTACTTAAATATTGTAAGTATTGTTTTAAAATGGTGTTTGACTTTGCATCCGCTTGTAGGTACCATTAATTATTGTATTGTATTGAAGCTTTTCCATTATTATTGACATTAATTCGGCTTTTAAAATGACACTTTATTATTTAAATTATGTAGGTATTCTATACTACCATTGCCACATCCTCACAGGGCACATGACCGCTCCTTTAACCAACTAAGACCTAAGCTATTTATTTAAACCATGTATGCAATGAATAAATGAATGAATATGAATAATTAACAAACTTAAATTGCATAATAAAACTTTTATAATTTTGTGTACCCTCCCAGTGATCGCCTATTGAAATAACAGTAGGTATCTAGATAGATCAAGATATTTAACTTACCTACTGAACTCATTTGTAACAGTTAACTAGTAGTAGGCCGTCAATAGGTACTAATAGTACCTAAGCCAGGAGTTAGTATATCAATACATACTAAACAGAATATAGGTAAGTAGTCAACCTCATATACTTATACTAATTTAAAGTTTTATGAAATGCAACTAAAATGTTGCGTAAAATAGACGTAGGTACTAGGTACCCATCTACTGTTCCGCATGACCTTTTAGAAAATCGCTTAAAAACTGCTTCTTCTTCTTTTATATAAATATTGTGGATTTTTAATATAAGTAAGTAGGTGTAATATCTTTCTCAGTAGAATTAGATAACATCATGTTATTGTCGTCCTTATAAAATACTATGGGATAGGTTCTTGTTGTTACCTGTCTACACACAAACAAAAGTAGCAGACTTGCTAACCATTTAGTAGGTACTCATCGGATAAGTAAGTAGGTACCTCTCCTATCCACTTGTGTCAGGCAAATCACACGTCTAGGTAGGCTATCACGTCTGGTGAAACTCTTGAATTATAACTTCCAACAAAATCGGTAGGTAGCTACACTGCACGATCAAGGCGGGTGACCAAAATTGAAATTTTATAAAAAGTAGGTATAGATAGACCCGTTCATTATTGGTAAAATATCAATCCCGCTTTTATCTCCTCATAACAAGTCCAAGTGATTATATTATAATAATATCCATTTTTTTTTAATTATTATTATTACTGCACGTTACGCATTGCCTGAAGGTTAATAAAATTCTACTAACGATTCTTTTAATTGCTGGAACGCAGCTCGACTGCCCCTTCATCCGTTTTAGGTCAATTCGCACTTTACCCTCAAGCCCCGACAGCCGAAACGCAACCGAATCGGAGTCCTTTTATTTTATATGCCTTAGCCAAGCCACAGATCAATCGAATTAGGTATAGTTGAAACAAACAGAAAATCAACCGTTGTAAATAAGTAGTGGAATTGAGCCCGTGAACTCAATTTTTTCCTTAGATTTTTATGCCATCTTGTTGAATTAAGCATAAGTATAAACAGATGTTGGCAATTTTAGTATTTTTATAAATTAGAGAACGATCAATGACATCTACCGTCGCAAAGCGGAATTAAACGTCTAATGCCATTTACCGACGCAAAGCGGAACTAAACGACCAACGCCATCTAATGATGAAAAGCGGAACTAAAGGACTGATGCCCTCCACTCAAAGCGGAACTAGTTGTAGCATCAGATGACTGGCTGACGCTAATGAGCCAACGCGAATGAAGCAAAGAAAAAGGAACGAACGAGGAGTGAAGTGGAGGTTCATTCGGTCGAGGCTTCATGCTTCTTCTTTTGGATGAGAGAAAATACGGCAGCCTAATTTTGTTTTCATTATTGTAATGCAACGCCACCTGTGTAGTGGATGCGGAACTTTTTTGTGCTGTGTAAACATCTGTTTACTATCTAGTGAAGAAATACAATATTGCACATAAGAAAATGTTCTACACAAAATATAAGGAGGGACCCCAATAATAATACACGCTACTTTAACAAACAAACCAGCACTAATAATTATTAGGTAGGTACCTAATCAATGAAGAATTGTACAGCATCAAATTAAACAATTTGTATCTGTAATGGAGATCGCACGCCACCAATGGCCGAAACCATAATTTACACAAAGAAAAGACATACCTGAACTCTTCTTCCTCCTCCTTTTGAAAATTATAGTTTCTACAGACCTTTATCCTCGTCGCCACTGTAAAGTCCTGTGTTTTAACCTTTTCCCTGGCTCACCAATACACCAAGATCGAATACCTCGATATCGGTAGCTCCGCCATTCTAGTGTGTCTGTCTTTAGCCCTGTCTGGCATTTCCCCCCACGACTCCCACGTCATGTCATCCGGACGTACGGATGACATTGACAGGTCGGGAGATTGACACCGGCAGTTACCTCACTTACTTGTGCATGTGAGATAGGGTACAGTATCTACTAAGTAGATACAAACACTACACCATTAATTTAACTCAGTGTTGACAAGTTAGGGGTTTTCCCCCTAAATTTAGGGGTGAAATATGTAAACAGGGGCAATTTTAGGGGTAGAAATTATTTGGGGTTTTTTTTAGGGGGAGCCCTGATAAAACTTCCAATTAGTCTCGTGCGTAGAACGGAACGCACGACACGAGCACACAGTATGTATTGCAAAGCCTCGTCCAAACTTCACATCGTATGGTCCGTCCTCTCACTCAAATAATGAATAAACAGGTCAGTGAGAGAGATGGCACAATCAAGTCCGACAACCAACCATGTAGCGTTTGTCATTGTCATTGTTTGTCTAGTCTATTTGTCTATGACGTGTTGTGGTTTGTACTTTGTTTTTTTTTGTTCAATTGAACTATACTTATAAATCTGTGGTTCACTTACTTTCTTTCGGTCTGACATGGCCCATGGGCCATGGGCCATGGCAGCGTCGTCATCTGTTTAGATTTAGCTAATACAATACCTACCGTTAGAAATTAGAAGTGACAAAAATGCCGAAAGAAACGGATACTAAAAAGTATCAGCAAAAGTACACCAAATCATGGGAGGCAGATCCCGCATTAAGAGGTTAGTTTATTGTTTTTTATTTAATTTTGTTTTTCATACAGTAAAATTTTTAGGCACTGCTAATTTCTTTACAATTACACAGGATTACAAAAAATTTTAGGGTTTTTTAGGGGGATTTGAAAAAATACTTGGGGGTAAAATTTGGTATGGGTTGGCAACACTGATTTAACTGCCTTCACACCAGTCGCAAATAAACAACGCATACGCACGGTCGTCTTTTATTCCAGTTAGATAGGATTCATAGCAAAACAAACCTTAGCAGCCTCAACAATTAGGTTAGGTAAATAAGGCAGGCACTATTTAAATTCAACCATTTTATTTATTTAAAAAATCTGTAGTTACAAAAATGTACCTATACTATTCGGTTGCTCCCTCAATATCATTATAAATGGCGATCTATTTTTAACTTTTAAAGAAGTCTTCGACAGGTAGGTGGTTGGTTACTGTAGTACCTACCTAGTGTAGTTACGTACAGTCCATGATTACTGTTAATGTTTCATCGACACGCCAGACATCGCCATCGTCTTGATAAACCACTAGTACTTTTCGTGTGACCTTGATTACATTTTTTTTTATAATTAAACTTAAATGTTTGACCGCAATCTCACCTGATGGTAAGTGACGATGCGGTCGACGATGTACCACATTTGCCTAGAAGAAACCTATAAAGTTTGTTGTCATAAAACTTAAGTGTCTACAAATGATCTCATTTAGATCACACAACATGCATCGAATACCTACTTAGAGATTCAATTAGTTAAAGAGCACTTTGTCCCTAATTCCAGTGTTTAGTAGTATTTAATTTTATTCGGACCTAAATGTCAGCTCATAAAACTCGTCATTTACTTTTTTTTTTCCCCCAATTCATATTTATTTATTCAAAACAATAACTATATACAAATACATTTACTTAGTATTTATTTATTCAACATGAAGGAGAGAGCTACTAAAACGCAAGTTCTTCAAGGAACATAGGCACATAGGCACTCCTTGAGTACAACTACAACCTACCTACTATGAACAAATACCTACAATGAACTAAACAAATATAATAATATCTCGACAGAAATAGCACAACAAAGCAAGATTGCGCGCGAGAGACTTGAGAGATCGCAATTTCATTGTTGTATTATATTCCATTAGGCGATGATTACGGGTCATTTGAGGGCAATTGCGTCGTCTCGTCGCCATCGGTACTTGGTGTAGGTTCCACCACCACCGCGACCACCGGGTGCGTGTGTGAGGTCATACGCGTCACGAAGGTCAAGTGTAAGGTTTTCTGATGTTATAACCTTGCATCAGGTAGGTAAGGCACCTAATCCGAGCACAAAGGCTGTCTTATTTAACATAATTCTATGGGTGAAAAACACCGGTTTCTGGAGACCCATAGACGATGCCTCACTTTTTGGTCTTCCTCAAAATGTCCCGACTCCCTGCACTCCAAAAGGAAGGAACTACCGTTGACGTGGCCCGTTTTTCGGTAAAATTTATTTAAATATTAAGGGAACCATCGACACGCAGAAGTATTTATATAATACCAGATATTTCTCACGCAGTCCACGTCTAGGGTAAGGAATTTCTCATTTCAGCTTTATGAAGGGGAGCGACGAGCGACTCGCATACCGGAGGTATTGCTGCGCTGCGCTGCGAGTGCGACCCATATCGCCTTATCTCGATCGATACTTCACTTGGATGCCACTCTGATAATAATAACTCTAATCTATCTCTTCTAATTTACATTCAATTTTAAATTACCTAATACGAGGGTGAAAAAGTCATTATTGTAAGGCGTAATACAGAAACAGGGACTCCGGGTGTGTGCTTGGGAGTTGGAACAGGAAGGCAGAACTAATTCCACGAATGGAAAACAATCCGATTTACTGTTAATTTCATACCATTTCCTCCTCGCCAGTCTTAGCGAGCGCGACTATTATACACATTTATAATTTTATTATACAAATATCTCCGACCAATTATCAAATAGGTACATTACATAGGCTACATAAGAAGAATCAAACCTTGCATTAATTACCTATTGTCGGTGCAATATAACTTATGCATTCTGATATTTGTCCTGTTGTTCTCGACAAGAGTTCCTATAAGAAATCATAGTTAGCCTGTTTTGTTTTCCTGCTGGATTGGATATATCACACTGTTTAGCACTTTATATAAAACGAGGATTGTCAATATGTTACATAAGATTAACATTATTTTCTAGTCACTCCTCATTAATTAGACACTTCAGATAACATAATATTGAAATGATTCTCGCACGAATGGCTGAAATGATGAATAACACAAAAAGCCTAATATCTATGAATGAATAAATTAGATACATTGGAATAATAATAATCAGGTCTTTGTATTTAGATTGTTTATACAGCCACCATCGGGAGTGGTCAGGAGCATCTTTTATCCAAGTCCCTATTCACGGGACGCTGGAATAGGCTTGTCCAGCACATATACCTACCATCCTCTCAGCCTAGTCGGCCATATCCTCAGGAAAGACATGGTAAATACGTGTGCAGCTGATTAAGCTGCGGTTTTCCTCACGATGTTTTTCTTTATCGTTTGAGAGACTGGCGGAATTCCGTACATTTTTCCGAGTACAAAAACCCATTAGTGCAGGACCGGATTCGAACCCACGACCTTAGGATCGGAAGGCGGGGTCGCTACGCTACCGCTAGACCACTTAATTGATTGTTCTGCCAACAGCACCCTGGCGGTGAAGAGGTGCTTCTGGAGAAGGCAGGACAGGACGCCACGGAACCTTTTGAAGATGTCAGCCACAGTTCTGATGCTAGGTAACTATACAATACATGCTTTATCTAGGAAGCATCATAGCATAGCATAGCATAGGCTCATTAGATATTTGCACTGTGTGCTTCTCATTAGATATTTTATCTTCTATTCATTGTTAAGGTGGGTAATGTAGTGGGTACAATCTTGCACATTGTGATTTTGCCCTCAGGTTATCGCACTCTATTGCGATGTATCACAAAGCCATTGTCGCTACATTTGCTTATCCGTTATTCAGAGCAATACCTATTTGACTAACAAAATCAGAGACGTAGGTAAGTTTGATGGCCACTTTGAATGCATAAAATATTGATTCGACTGAATAACAAAATGACCTCAATGACAATGAACCCGTGTCGAAAATAAAAGTCTTTGTGCGCGCCTAACATCGACACTTACGGAGGAAATGAACTATACTACCTACTATACTTTACCCCCTGCTGTACCCAACAAGGGGTGAAATAGATGAGTCATCCGTGTCGAATAAGGGTCAACGCAGACAGAATCTCTACCACTTCTCCAATGCTTAAAAATTGAAACAGTATAATCAACGGTTTAAAATAATACGTTTGGCATGAAGTACAGTGTACTGTACCACCTTATATCCCAGCTACGAGTGTTTGAACTGGACAGGCACCTACCTAAGGGGCGTATCGACCTACGTTACATAGTTTTCATTTATTGTGATCCTAAAAGGCACAAAAAGTATCGCATTTGAAATGACTTCTAATTGTTTTTTAGGTCATTGAATCGGTGTAAATGTCTCATGTGCCTCAAAATGTCTCATGTGCCTGTAATTGCACCAGCATCTAATGTGCTCATGTGTTTAGTATCTTGTTGTACATTAGCCCCATTGCATAGGGGGTTGCGTATGCGTCTGTTAATAGTGTGAATGTCTCCAGGTCCCTGATGGCGAAGTACAAGATAGGCGAGCTGGTGGAAGCCGACAGGGTCGCCACTAAGAGTGCCTTCACTCCGCAGTGGACCAACGATACACCCCAGGAGCAGGGCAAGTGCGTCATCGCGTAGATACTTACCATTTACTACCCTTTCTCATCTGTCCTCCCATTGCTAATTTATATATCCAAAGAATATGTATTCTGTGACCTCAGAGGGTGCCCTGAATTCTGAATCTGATCTATGATAAAACCTTTCAAAAATGTTTGGCAATGGGTCTGTTTATCTAATTCAACTACGTGGTGCATGGCGGCGCGCGGCGGCGCCGGCGCAGCAACCCGTTCGATAGTGGTTAGAAAGCGCGTAGCGTAGGCATCATCGTTTGCATTTCACGTCAAAATACTAACTACGTTTAGGCTGAGTTTAGAAAATCAAGCTTCAGTGAGTTTATTTATTGTTGTATAATTTGGGTTTCTAAATATGTAGGTACTATCGGCAAAATTTCCGCCTTACCACTTTTGAAACAGTTTCGCTTGCAAGCAGTTAGCTACCTGACCTCGCCTTTTTCTTTTGTCTTTTTATTTTGACCAACCAAAGACCTAAACATCTATTTATTTTTATGACGGCCCATTATTTCATAACTTTTACACCCGAAATAATTGGCTTCTATTGGTATTCAAAAATGAACGGCTAGTCGGTTTACAGGAAATGCGCCCTTAAGGTGGTAAGGCAGAACTTTTGCTGATGGTACCTAGTGTACCTACGTACTACACCACGGATACGGACTATTTTTGGAGGCATTTAGGTACTTGATGTTTGTAGAACGTGTCGCGGTGAAAGTAGAAAAGTTTGCAAAATTTTTGACTTCTGAAGTTAGAAATTAATTAATATTATGGTGCTTTTTCTTGTCATAGGTTACTCACTTTGTTTACAAATTATTTTTAAAAGGATAAACCGTACCCGTGGGTAAATAGGTATGTAGTCTGTTTCCTGCTTTCAAAGCGTGTTGTTTTCCTCAAGACCATCAACGCTTCTGGGGTTAGTCTATGTATGTAGGTATACATATTTGTACCTCTTCGAATATTAACTTTTTTATGTTTGAAGTTTATTAGCTACATAGTTTATTTTAACTTCTTCTAGAGAAGGACGACCGCGTCCGCATTATTGGTATCCTTGCATTGTGAATAGTATACTGTGGGTATAATGTGCAATACGTGTGTGGCAAGACCGACATGCGTTCTGTTCATGCATAGATCTTATCGTCTTGACTATCATTGCATTGCTTTGCATTGCATCCGCATTCAGAAAAATGAATTAGTTTCCCATTTTCTAGCTCAAACATTAAATAAGTATAATTAATTTAGAAAGTATATTTTCCTTCAAATAGCCTTCTGTGATTCTGCAAAATCATAAATGATCTGCTGTAGATTTAAGTTTAGCTATATGACGCAGCTGCAGACATAAAATGTAAATGCCTATTTTAATTGGACCAATTGAATCTTCTTTAATTTATTTAATAAGAAGCTATTGACTTTTGCACAAATAACCCGGCCTGGGTTTCTATTCCGTAAGTTCCTTGGGCTAGTGTTACACGCTTCGGTGTAGTAAGTTACGGCAGTGGGTTCACAAATAATTGTAGTAGGTACCTACAAGTTTTGTACCTATAATATATTATGTTAGAGCCTTATCGATCACACTGGCGATTCGTCATCGAGTGTGATAAGAAGCCTCTTTGTGCCTGGTACTACTACCCCCTTGTCGATCTCGAAATACGTATTCATGATTGGGGATATTTAGGGGGTAGTCGAAAGAAGACCTGAGGTGTTAATGATTTACAGAATAGAAAGGCAGGATAGCTAACAGTTTTTTATTGTTAGCGCTAGCGCACGCCGCACATGGCTCTGTGTACACAAATCGCTCAATATCATGTACTTATATGCTTTTGTGAATTTAGGTATATTATACACACGTGTAGTCTTGTTACATGAAATGAAGTGTAAGCTAAATATAAACTGAAGCTTCATGTAGTACATAAGCTTGTAGAAAACGTTAAAATCACTTATTTCATCAGTTGTACTTAAGCTAAGGTGTAGTCACAGGCACAGCTTTAGTTTGTAATATACTTGGTGCTGTACTTTTTGTAAACGCTATTGTATTGTGAAAGTTACAATAAATATACTTGTTAAAAATGTTGGTCATTTGATTGTACCGATTTGTACCTACTTCCTTTACGTTTTCTTATTGTTTACACAGACCCATGTGCTTTTATTTATTTATTTTCTTCTAAATATTTCTATCTCTATCTCTCTATGTATAGTTTCAGAACTATTAGATGCTACAGGTAGCCTGCACTCTACAAAATGTTAATATTGGAGAATTACCCTCATTCTAACATAGGCCCCGATGACATTGTTGAGCTCTACCGCATGATCGAGTTCTATTGTAATTAGTTCGTGGTTCGGTACTTCAGCTACGAATCGTGGAGCCTGACTAAGCCTGGCTCGCCTGTAATCATCAATAAAAACATTTTTGACTAATGAATGAGCGAACGAGTGATAACGGCGGTAGGTATTCCACGAGTAGCAACAATTTATTGAGCACCGACGATGCCTACGAAGAGGCACCAAAACCCAATGAATGCAAAGTTATACCTATAGGTAGGAGGTAGGTAGGTGCTAACAATTCGATGGGTTTTTTTATGCAAGTAGTGGAACCAGCTGATGGCCCACCTGATGATAAGATTACGCCATATATGTTAACTATATCAATTAATTACAAGTTTTTTGAGGACGTGGCTTGTTAAGCAACGCACTGCATCCATAACTCTGAGAATCTGAGACGTCTCATGTGCCTGTAATTGTGAGTCAAGATGGCGGGGTCCTTTTTTCGATTTCAATTTGATAACCAAATTGCATCAGCAGCCCCCGAACCGTTCAAACCGGAAAACAGCAATGCAAGCATCACTGCTGGACGGCAGGCTTCCCGGACGAGCTCTTTTCAAAATAATCATAGTAGTAGTATTATATTATCTGTGGTAGTAGTAAAGATTAGAGAGAGGTAATAGTGATGGCATGTGGTGTTCGCAGCGCGTGGAGCTCGTGGCTGACGCCGCTGCTGCTGGGGCTGGTGGCCACGCTGCTCTATCGGTATCTGTTCGCGTAGTAACGTGACGAGACCTCCCCTCCACTTCACTTCACGTCTACTGCGCACTGCACGTATGCCTGCTGGTACTGCTGTTGTATACCAGCAGAGGTCTTCATTTATTTACTTAGGGCCGATAAAGTAATTGTTAGTCAAGCATACATTTGAGTCTATGCTAGAGTCCCTGATCTGTGCTGTAGAAATAAATGTGAATACGGGGCCCTAGTCCCATAAACAATAGCCAGTCATTAAGTTTGTTCAGTCGTTCAGCACAATGTTTTCTTTGAATCGAAGATTATGTAAGTACCTACCTAAATGTTTTTAGTAAATCATTGAA
Source organism: Gandaritis pyraliata (assembly GCA_947859175.1). Classification (NCBI taxonomy): domain Eukaryota; kingdom Metazoa; phylum Arthropoda; class Insecta; order Lepidoptera; family Geometridae; genus Gandaritis; species Gandaritis pyraliata. Next base: position 11,912,471 of record OX401854.1, on the reverse strand, counting down.
GAAGAAATTATTCTACATTTAGAGGATTTTATGAGATAAAATCTCAACAGAAATATTCTTAAGTATTTACTGAATATTTTCTCTTAAAAGTTCAAAATTATTGAAGATGTAACCTGCATCGTAGATGTGAAGACACGGTGTACGGCGGTAATGCGTAGGCCTTTGAATTTAATTAATGTAATTTATTACAGTAATTCCTTGTAAGTTTAAGAAGAACGACTTTATTAGATATCTAGGAGAAGATAGTTTATAATATTTAGCGGCCCGCCTGTGGGTTCAGCTGAAGGTGTACTGTGTATATGGCACTATTGTTGTGGCTGTGCCGCGCTGTTGTGTCACAGGGGATGGGGGATAAATAAACCTCAAGGTTGTTTGGAAATTTTAACTTAAGATATATGAAGAGTGGTCATTTCTTTCTTCTGTATTTATATAGGCTTTTATATTTCATGGATGGATAAGGGTAATTTTAGGTGCTGACTTTTCTACATAGGATAAATAAAATAGCTCAGCTTAAGAAATTATATAGTGAATAGTGATGTCAGGTACCTATGTTTTTTTTGTACCAACATGTGTTTGAATATATTTTGCACAAATATACCTATTTACTGTTTATTAATTATTTTTACTTGTACATGTGCAAAGCACCTCAATAAGCACTTTTTTGTAGCAGATCACTTAAGAACCTAAGCGATGGAATTATATTTTTAACTTATTCACATTATTTTATTGATGCAACACACAAAATGGTGGGCATTTTCGTCACATAATTAATATATTAAACTACAAAATATAATTGTTTTTTTTTTATTAAATCTTTATGGTTTTGACTTACAGCCTTCAACAGTCTTGGACAAATTAAATTAAATAAACTTCATGTAACTTAAATAATACTATGTAATTAAGAATACTAATAATAGCAGGACTTACATACTTCTAATGCTTCTGACCTGAAATAGAAAAGCCTTTGGTTGTCATCTAGTTAGCTAAAAGGAAATTTTGTCGGAAGGCACCTAGTGTTTCCACACCATGTGCAGCTGTTCTTGTGAACTTATTCTGTTTTAGCAATATGAATGATTGTTGAAGAAAAATTAAGCTTAATTTTCTTCACAATATAGGTAAAGTTGCCGATCAGTAAATCTTACCCAACAAGAATGCAACGAGTGCAGTATGCCTTCTCACAGCAGGAGCATCCGTGCTGGCAGAAATTGCACAGAATAGTGTCACAGTAAGCACACTGAGACTCCACTACGCCGCCACAACTGCATTGCTTTGCTTTCAGATTGTCAGTTACCTGAAAAAACGAGTAGGTATGTAGGTAAGGCGATCTTCAACGATAAAACCTAAGGATCTAGATTATTTTTTAATATTACTCAAATTCTCACCAAGCTACCAGAGTGCAGAAGGGCTCCATCTTTTCCAATAAACAACTGCTTCATCTTGTCTTTCTTGGTAGTTATGACCTCAGAGTCGTTAGAAGCACTTTGAGTTAAAATTTTCTTGGAGCCCTTGAATAGCAAATTCAAAGTTTTTTCTGAAAGTTAGGATTTTTCTAAATTAACTGCAGACCCGCAAAAGTTCTTGGCTTTACCTAAAGTATACATACCGTATACTTTTTTCAAGCGATCATCGTTGTTATTATGTTGTTTGAGGCAAACGTGAACTTTACTCTGAGGAATAAAATCTTCTAAAAAGGGGTTCGCTCGTTTCCCCATTATAAATTCTTATTTAAAAGCTTTCTTCAGGCCAACTTCTTCCATGAATCACAGTAGGTTATTTCATTTCATTTCTCCCTCTACGGTTTTTTCTAATATTTTTGTTATACCTACTTTTTTATTTCTTTTTTCTCAGTTAGCTAATCCTTCTTCAACTTCTTGTGATTTATTTTTTCTGTGCTAAATAACTGTCACAAATAGTCACAAATCTGCCAATGTCAGAAGAGATGTAAACTCAATGCCAGACAGTAGTTGACAGATATAAAAAAATGTGACCCCTGCGCTGCCTGCTGTCTGCCAACAGGGCACCTTCGATCGATGGTTATCTGTCAACAAATTCTCTTTAATAATTTTTAATCCAAACGAAACATTACATTACGATGACATTATAATATAAGTATTTCTTCCAAGACTAATCACTAGCAGCCATTGAAATTATCTAAGATTTGTTTCGGAGTGCACATTAGCGTAGTAAAAGTGACGGTGAAAGTGAAGTGTTTCTGTGGCTGATAGTGACGGGGCTGTTTGTCTCGGGGCCAGCCAGCATATGCGAACCCCGCGCGAATGTTACATAAGCGGTGAAAGTGCCCATGTCCTGGATGAAACGAGGGCAGGCAGGAGCGGGTGCCGGCACGCAGCCCTATACCGCCGCACCCCAGGCACAGGTGAGCCCAGGTTATACCTATCCATACCATACGGACGTAAACAATGACGTGGACCAACCTCTGCAATCGGATTCACTCGTCATATGACTGATAAAAAAATCACGAAAAAAAAATTGATTATATTCCAAGCCTGTAAACATGTTTTTATATCATTTAATATAATAAATTAAATCTGATCTAACTTACTGTACCTAATGTAGGTATAGACATAATATGTCTATACCTATATGGCGTAATAATTCCTTAGGAATCAGCGACTTAGAGCCAAAATAGTTTTATTAATAATTAATATTTAATGTCCATCTGTTGTCATTAAGCCTAGAGACATGCCCAACCCATTTCCACTTTTAGTGTCAGTGCATATTTAATTGCATCTGTTACATTAGTTTTTTTTCTTATGTCTTTGCTTTTAATTTTATCTATTTTTGGTATGTTGAGCATGCTCCTCTCCATGGCTCTTTGGCAGGTTCTTATCTTATGTATAATTTTATTTGTATATGTCCAGGTTTGGCAAGCATATATTAAACTGGGTAGAATTGAAGTATCCATTACTGTCTTTTTTAACTTTGTATTATATTTGCCTTTTAAGATTTCTTTGAGCGCCCAGTATTTTGTTCCAAGTTCCGTTTACTCTTCTATCCACTTCTTCCTCGTTACTGTCTGCACGAAATGATATTTGCTCTCCTAGGTACACATATTCATTGAGATATTCAATTTGATTTCCATTTATGGTTATGGGTTCCCATTTGCTATTTGTCATTATTATGGTTTTATTAAGGTTCATTGAGAGACCCACTTCATTGCTTATTTGGTTTAAGTTTTGTATCATCTGTTCCAGATCTGGTTTCGTTTCTCAGAATATATACATATAATATATAAATATATTAAGTTCATCATTGTTATGATTTCAGCCGTTTGGGAACCAGCAAAACATGTACCCTAACTATCAGGGCAGCACTGGCACTGGTCCTCTGCAGCCTCAGCAGGCGCAGCAGCAGTTATGGCAATTGCCTCCACAGCAGCCTCCTCAACAACCTATCCAGCAGCAATTCAGTCATGCTCCGCATTATGGGCAATCATACGCACCCAATGCCAACCAGTACCAGCAACCAACTCAAACACAGTACAATCAGAATTATGCCAATCAGTATGCAAGCCCTCAGCAGAACTACCAACAGAATTACTACCAAAACCAACCAGCGCAGCAGAATTTACAGCAAAGTTATACTCCAAATGCTGCAGGTACCGGCACCGGTAATGCTGATGGATGGGAGGACAACTGGGACTGGGGCTGGGAGGAGAACGCTAAGAAAGCACAGAGCTTGCAAAACACCAGCCAGCAGGCTCCTGTGCAGCAGCAAGTGTTCAACAACGCCAATGTGATAGAGGAAAGCTTTGCAAGTACAGACAGTTGGAACTGGGCTATGGATGAAAAGAAAGAAAATAAAGCTCAAACAGCATTGCTTCCTCCTAGACAAGAGAATGAACCTGCCACACTAACAACACATCCTGTTGAAAATAATGTGGTCCCGGAGCCTGCCCAAAACAATATCCACAACCAACATGCAGAAGAAGTAAAGACATTGAGTGACAGAGAAGTGATCAAGGAACAATTACCTAACTTAGCTCTAGGAAAGCGTTTTCATATAGAGAATTTAACCCCACAGTGGTCAATAGAATCCCAAATGTCCCAAGAGTCCAGTGACGGCCCTCAAACTCATTCAGAAGGCACCTACAGAAGTGAAAACCAGTCAAGAAATTCTGGTGAAAGTCCAGGGCCCAATACGGACAATTCAAATTTCAATTACATCCAGCCAGGGTTCGATGAGACATACACCCAAAACAGTGAATGGTCTAAGAATTCTGATGAACCCACCGTGGCCGATGGTGCTGGTCACAGCGGAAGGGAGAGCCAAGAGGAACTCTCCAACTCTTTGCAAGAAATGAGCATAGGCAACAACCATCATTTCGCAAACGCCACACCGATTCACGCCGCAGTAGAGTCTAGAGGCGTTGAAGAGAACGTACGCATGCAGCCTTCATCATGTTCGCCCGTGAATTTTCCACCACCCGTGGCCGGTAGTGTTTCTGTGCCGGCAATGTCAATGCCCCCTCCGCCGCAGCTGCCCCCGCATGCTTCTCTATCGGCGCTGCCGCGGCCGCCGTCCTCGTCGTCGACGTCCTCGCAGGGTGCCGCGCCGCCGCCGCCGATGGGCGCCGCGCCTCCGCAACCCTCACCAACATCATCTCCGGCCGCCTCGACTCCGTCACTACCGCCGCCTCCTAACTCGCAAAACCCGTTCCAGCGCGCGGGTCCGTTCTCCCACAAGCCGACGACGAAGGCATCCTCCGTTCCCGCGCAGCCGTTCCAGCCTCAGTTATCCGGGGCGAAGCTAACGTCGCCCGCGGTCGTGAGCAAGGTATCGCAGGGCAGAGCGCCGGTCGGCTTCGAAGCCAATCTGGAAAGCGCGCCGGACAACTCGGAGCGGCCGGACCAGCCGCAGGTGCCGTTCCGGGCGACGCCGGCCGTGCAACCCGTGCCCGACAACATGGAAGTCGCGCCGCAGAACGATCGAAACGAATACTTACAGACCGCTCACTTGTCCAGCGGAGACTACGGTGAAAACACAGACTTCACTCGGAAGCTGCGGCCTCCGGGGCTGCGGCGCATGGTCCTCGGCCAGCAGGAGTCGGAATACCAGACTCTTAACGTTTCCGGCGATGAACCTCCGCCGGGGCTGTCGCGGATGGTGCCGGGCCAGCACACCGAGGCCGACAACGCGTACAACCAACCTAGCGATAGCTACATGGACCGACATGTCGACGGTCAGCCCATGGACAGCGCGGGCTCCGCTCGCCCCTTCAGACAGGCGGACGGCCAGCAGAACCCTGACAACTACTCGCAGCCGGTCCCCGCGCGCGCCGCCGACCGCAGACCACTCGGCTTCGATAGAATGGTGCCCGGGGAGCCGAGCAACGATCAATATTCTCAATACCCAGCGTCCACCTACGCCAGCAACGAGCAGAGAGTTGTGACCGGGCTCGACCGCGACTTTCCCATCCACATCGAAGGCAGTGCCTCCGATGTGAGAGAGCAGAACATGGACGGCTCCGACTACACGGAGCCCGCTCCGAGGAACGTGATCGGCGCGAGAGAAGCCAACGATATCATGACGCAAGAGTTTGCCGCGCCTGAAGAAACGCAGCGAGAAGTCACCATGGAGGGAGAAAATTTACAAGACTTGAGCGCGGTGTCATCCGCGGATCTCACTTATTCCAGAGAGCATCTGGCCGGAGCCGAGCTGAACGTTACAGACGCCGGCACGGATAGGAACGACGCGTCCGACTCCATGGACCGGCCGCCGGCCATCTCCACCAAGCATTCGCTCAACCGCGCGCACTCCTCCGGCGAGGACTCGGAGAGAGATCGCCCCTTCAAATCCTCCCCGAGGAGAGATCGCCATAAGACGTCGCGCGATCGAGACCGGGATAGAAATCGGGAAAGAGACAAGGAGGGCAGATACTCTCGCGGCGATAGGAGTGATCGAAAGTACGAAAGGGACGACAAGCGACGCGACGACAAGCGCACGGATAAGGACAGGAGAGACCGGGACCGAGGGAGAGAGGGGGACGCGAGTCCCGACGCGAGGAAGCAGCGCCGCAGCACTCGCAGCCGGAAGTACGACGACGACGATACCGACTACTACAGCGACAGAGAAAGAGATCGAAGGTTAGTACGGATATAGAAGTTGCACATAACAATCCTACTAATATTATAAATGCGAAAGTTTAGATGTTTGGATGTTTGGATGTTTAGATGTTTGGATGTTTGTGTTTCAATCACGTCTAAACTACTGAACCAACTTGGATGAAAGTTGGCATATATATAGTTCGTAACCTGGATTGACATATAGGCTACTTTTTATCCCGAATAATTAACAGGATCTACAGGATAAAATGAACGAAAAGGATTTGCAGCGCCAATGGCAAGAGGATTTCATTGTCATGTCATGTCACGTCAGTTTGACAGGGCGTAGTACTACCTTTTTGGTCTAACGACTAGCGTTTGACATTCCAGTAGGTATGAGTTCGGTGTAATGAGGTGTAATGTCAAGTTTCTCAAAGAAGTATCCGCTCGGTACACGCACAGATAATATAATGTACACGGAAACTGTAGACGCGTACGAAGTCGCGGGTAACTGCTAGTAATATATAAATACTTTCAAGAACGGTAATATTGTAACGTCCTCGACAATGCACCGACAGGCGCTACCGCGAAGGTTCGTACACGTCGAAGCCCCCGCGACCCGAGGGCGACCGGCGCTACGAGGAGCGCCGCTACAACACGGTGGAGCGCGACCGGCGCGACCGGCCGCGCGACTCTACGCGCCGCGACCGATACGAGCGACACTACGCCGACTACAGGGACATCGACCCCTCCCGGAAGTATGGCAACCTACACCGCGAGAGGGAAGAGGATAGGAGACGAGGTCAGTATCTCGCATCTACACTAATTGGACGAGCCGGCAATGCTCAACACGCTCCGAATTGCCCCTGTAAGCATGTTTGTAGAATACTTAACATTACTCTAGTACCCAGTAGCCTCCCCTATATCCTGCCATTGGGTTGACATTAATTCCTGCATCATCATCATCGTTGAAAAGACAGTTGAAGTGTCGAAAACAAGTAGGTTTTTGCCAATTAATCCAGACCTGATAATTTTGTAGAGTTGGACTCTATAAACGAAATAGTCTTGTTTACTTACTATCATATTCATAAAATAATGTGGGGTAAGCAGGACAAGAAATAAATTTTTATTTGATTTCTGTAGTATTATTAACTAAATACTAAATTAACATGCGCTGCAATACGATTAATCTTTCTTTGTTGAATCCATTTCTGATTCAGTAATTAGTATTTATGCAACAACTTTGCGATGTGTATATTAGTTTGCCAACCAACACAGAGACGGTGTCGATACCTCTCGTTTTAAATGACACGCACCACATACTCGCTAGCTATTTAACATTCCTTTATGTTTGAGTATTTCCTTGCGACTTACCGACTGACAACTTATATTTATTTTGCAGTGACATTCTCTACAGATGCAAAGTGTAATCATAGTAAAAGCGAAGGTATACCTACACCCAAAGAGTTTTGTGGCACTCGCACCCGCCCTATACTAATAAACAATGTATTTCCGTCATTATGCAGCTAACTAATGCAATTCTGCCTTAAAAGGTTTAAATAGTGTAAATTGATGGTGACTGCTGCAATACCCTTGCTCCGTGAATATTCAGTGTTTGTTAGTATCGGGGCATGCATGCGACGCAGTTTCTTAAATATGTGTCAATGTACCTTTTTGTTACACAATAAGATCTAGCTTCTACTAATTTGGTCATCAAGTTTGAGTTGTAGTTGTCGACTGTGTGGTGTGCATATCAACATCTAAACTAAACGTCTCATTATGAGCAGCGATACCTACATCATGTAATATCAGTAATTAATAATCGTATAAATAATAAACATTGCAAGAGAGGGGAAATTTAATTTCCTACGTCTTACTTCAGTTATGCATGATAAACCAAAATCAAATCATTTTATTGCTTGTAAAATCCGAAATGATTTTGACAGCCAGTAAGCATACTAATAGGTACCTCATCAGATTTTAAACTAATGTAAATACCGATAAAATAAATTATAATGAACTGTGAAGAATTACATTGATTTGCGTCGTATGTGATGTCTACGATAAATTCATAAAAAAACCCTTCATACGGTGTCCAGTGCGATGGGATTTTCTTATCTATGTTGAGATGTCACTCACGTCGTATCGACCTGATAGATTACGGGTTTTAAGGCTATTCAACTGCATAATAAATCTGTGCAATGGATCTGAGAATCATTGCAATTTACAGAATAACTTGACTCCCGTCTAGCTAAGGGAATGTCACAATCAACATTATCTGGTTCAAAGAGTTGAAAATTGATATTCACGCTTTTCTTCGAAAATGATCGCTCGGTGTGCAGATGTACTAGTAAACGGCAAGCCATTTTGAGCTGTATGTGTATGCGAATAGGGGATACGTTCTCGAGTGCGTCGCGGCCTGATTCTCGCGAGGCGGCCGCCACCGACGAGGAGGCTCCGGACGCGAGGCGCAGTCAGGCGCGGACTCGCCGACCCAGGCATCACCGCGCCGACCCTTACTACGAAGGTGAGCCCTCACTAACACCTCCCGACATACACCTGCTTGTCTAACCGGCTTCATCCTTCAAACTGTCATTTCTAGTTCACAACGGGATATAGTTTGAAAGTTGGGTACCTAGTAATAATCTCTGTGGGACATCTCTCATCTTGGTGCTCAAGACTCGCAAACTCTTACAGCACGTTATCAGCTTTGTCAACAGCTCGACTTAAATATTATGTGCAGCTTCCTTTATTGTGTGGAAGACATGTTTTAGCAAGAAGCGAATACACACAGGTGTTTGAGAATTTGTGAAAGAAAAGGACACTGATACTTGTGTTAGTAGTAGGTCTTTCAGCATGGTGTGCTAGGGCTATCTGCCACAGCCACCAGTGCACCCCTTCTAAAAGGTTATTGTTGCATCTGGATGTGCTCACTGGTCCCGCGAGCGAGCGTGAAGGAGCTTCAGCTACCCAGTAGTGCACCAGGTTTGTTTGTGTGCAGGTTACGGCGGCGGGTACCAGGACCCTTACCTGGTGCAGCGCCAGCAGTACGAGTACTACGAGCAGCTGCGCGTCACCGACCCCGCCGCCTACATGCTGGTCTACAAGCAGCTGATGGCGGGCCACGCGCCGCGCGACATGCAGCGACACGCGACTTATGTCGCAGGGGAAGGTAAGTCTCACTACAACACTGTGTCGAGATTTCATTGCAGCGCTCTGCGGTTCAACGGCATTATGTCGTACGGGAAGTTTGGCACATCTTTTCATCCATTTGATACTCGAACTTTGAGGAGCGTGCCGCGTAGAGCACTCGCTAGATGAAAACACGACTTAGGCCCGGTTCGACCAACTCTCAGTATTCGTCAGATAACATACTATCCGTCTCTACTTTAAGCTTGTCAACAACAAGGACGGCAATATTTTAACCTAGAGAATAGAGTTATTCGGAGTGGTTCGAACCCGGATTTAGAAAGATGCTTAGGGCCGATGGTTGCACAAGATAGGTCGCTCTGATAAAATATGGGGAAGGTCTGCGTTCAGAATGAAAGAACCTCTCATATTCTTGTTCACATACGTGTACGTTGCGTGATTCCAGGCTACCCCGGGCTGGGGTATGAGGGCCAAGAGCGAGGCAGCGTGCATTCCGGACGGTCCAGCACCACCGGACTCAAGGGAAATGACACGTATGTACTCGCACATAGGGTTCACTTTATATTGTACATGGTTTACACACGCTTATGAAACATGGAGAAGAGCCATTGCTGCTGTTATTGTGCGTTCATTTTAAAAAAATATTTGTAATTTGTATTGATTTGGTAGACATGACATGAATGATGAAATATTTTTCTTATTTTTTGATGAACGCACAATTCTAATTCGGATTGAGTTGAGTGCAAATAAAATCATATTGGCTTTGGCAAAATGTATTCCAAACATGTATCACCTAAAAGCATTAGGTATTAATACCCGCCACACAATACTATTAACTTGCACTGGAATACCATACGGACATCGATCATTAAGGCCGCGTTCACCAACAGATTCACCTATGAGACGGTACCTTAACTAATTCATTTTGACAGATGTAACTACGAGTCTTAACATTTCTTTTGGTCACGTGCTTTCAAATGAGTTTTGTAAACGACCCAATCGATTGGTCGGTCAGGAGGGTCCTATTGAATTAACTTAATAATGCTGGTGACCATTCAGCCACGCATATTCTTCTGTCCATTTCCGTACTTCGTCCGGTGGTCGTTCTCCGCTTTAGCCGTTTGGTTTTTCAAACTTTATGGTGATTCAAAGCGATCAGCGAGCATTTTGACTTTGACTTTATTCCTAAAATAGTTATCTACCAAAGTGACCACTCATAAAAACTAGTTATGGCATCTGCTGCGCTGGGTCATCTACTGGTGGACCGGCTAACATGCATTGCTTCGAGAGAACGCTGGACGAGGAGCTCTCACTAAAAAACTAAATAGAGAATAATAGAGTCGCTGTATCGTTCTCACTCCCTACGGGTGTCATAGCTAAGGGGGAGTGCTAGAGCGAGGCAGACTCTCTATCGTTCTCGCTTATAGTGGATGTCCCGGTATGCGCGTAGGTTCTACGTGTACCGGCAGGACGCGGCCTCGCTGCGAGACGCGCCCTCGCTGCGCACCGATCTGTCCGACAGGTACTCACTCATCACCATCTTGTGCTTTTACCACTTTATGTGGGACTTCAATTTAATTTGAGACTATATAAAAAATTTGATATTCGGGAATTCGATAAGAAAAAGTGTAAAAAATCTTATAACTGGTACAACAAATAACGGGCTAAAATGAAAACGTCGATGATTGCACTTGTTGATAGCTATACCTGTGGGGAATACCCTCCATGGCGCACTGTTTAATACATCGTGAGCCTTTTATACCAATCAAATAACTACCAAATTGGTACTTTTCATAAATGGGAGAGTTCAAATTAAAATTATTTTATTTTACGAAACGTGTGTTATAAAATTAGTTATTTTTTTTGACTTCTCTCAGTTTTGTTTAGCTCAGTCTCAAGTTAAGTTGAGCGCGAGTCGCGCATCGCACGCATCGCACGCATCGCACGCATAGCTCGGCACGCAACGCAATGCTGGTTTAGTTGGGTGATGGTAGTTGGCTGTTTGTTCCTGGTTCCTGTTCGTCTTTGCTCTAAGCGTTAGTATTGTCTCGGTTTATGAGCTTGGCTTAATACTGCTAATAAGTTAATTTTTTCACTTTCATAGCTTACTAATTACATTCATTTATATTAAAGTTTTTTATTTTTTAAAATCTGTTTTCCTTGTTCTAAAGTTCCTTAGTCACTAGTTACTACACATTTAGAAATAAATACTGTTGTATGTAGTTGGTATCTATGTATTTATACAGTGTGATTCAAGAAAGGCAAGAAAACGAGTTATTTGATCTCAAATCTAGAAAGATCTAATTTGATATTGTATTTTGGCCCTTGTGTCTAGGTTCATAGGTTCTGCTCTACTAAATCACATTGTATACTTTTGTGTGTAATGTTGAGCTAAAGTTGATCTAGTGTTCGTCTCTACTCTATTCTATTCTATTCGTTTTAGTGATGTCAATAAATGTTGTGAATGTCCATGGACTGCAGCCTCTCGCCCCGGCGTTCCTTGCACGCGCTCACTTTACTCTCATTACAACGAAGTATTTACAAATTCAACGAGCATTCTATTGATTCTATGAAACCATAAGAGGTTTCCGGTATTGTGCTACATCATTCTAAATGATCCTTGTGATTTTATTGAATAAAGAAATTTTGACTTTGATAATTCGAAATCGTACAAAACCAAGACATTCTAAAATGAGTTATTTTTCAAAAAAAGTATTTTTCCTTACGCGGATTAGCACACAATGGGCTCTAGTCTGTCATGAAAGTAGACATGAGCTGAATCTATCTGTAGTGTTTGCAGAGCCGTGACGGGTCGTGGTTGTGTTTGCAGAGCCGTGACGGGTCGTGGTTGTGTTTGCAGAGCCGTGACGGGACGTGGTTGTGTTTGCAGAGCCGTGACGGGTCGTGGTTGTGTTTGCAGAGCCGTGACGGGTCGTGGTTGTGTTTGCAGAGCCGTGACGGGTCGTGGTTGTGTTTGCAGAGCCGTGACGGGTCGTGGTTATGTTTGCAGAGCCGTGACGGGTCGTGGTTGTGTTTGCAGAGCCGTGACGGGTCGTTGTTGTGTTTGCAGGGACTTGAACACAGATGCGTCGCTCGGCCTGCAGCTGGACGCGTCCACCGTGCGCTCGGAGCGGATGACGCCATTCCGCTTCTCCACCGCACACATCAAGGTAACAGAGGGGTAACCACCAACTAATCTCACAGTCGCCGCGTTACCTAAACCTAACGTATTCAAATGTATTGCGCGTCTACGTCAGCTCGACTGTCAAACTTTACAGTGTATCTGTTACATTTATTCGTGACCAAAGGCACAGTTTGTTTTTGATCGAGCGAGTAAAGTGATCAAAAGATCTCAGTGTCACCTTGGACAAGTCCACTTTGTGGGTATGTTTATTCGATCTTCATAGAATTTGGTATTCATAACTTTTTTCATAACATGATTTTCATTCGTCGTCATTTCTTGTCGATACCATGATAATCTAGTGTGAAAGAGGATATGAATGTGAGAGGAGTAGATTCTGAGTTGACGTATGATAGAAGCCAGTGGAAGAAGAAGACATGTTGTGCCGACCCCGCCTAGCGCGGGATAAGGGCAGGGAAATGATGACCACGATAATCTAGCGATGCATGGGGCTCAGTAGTAGTTGAATGATTTGTGTCGGACAGGGCTCCATCAGTTCCCGGGACATAGTGCTGGTGCCTGCGTCGTACCCGGTGGACGGCAAGCCGGCCACGGTGCAGGTGCTGTCGCTGGCGGCCGCGCGCGCCGCGGACCCGGCCGCCGCCGAGCTGGTGCACGCGCCCTCGCCTCTCATCAAAGGTACCATAGTGCTGATGCCTGCGTCGTACCCAACCGACGGCCCAACCCCCAAAACCCTCCCCCCGCCCCTGTGACCCTGTAAGAGTACATGCATTATTTGATTGATGTTGTTTAATTAGAGTAATTGTCTCCACCAGGTGTGACTCACAAGAAGAGCGTGATAGAGTACTGCATGGTGCGCGTGCGCAACGCGCCGTGCGAGGGCGCGCGTGACCTCATCGGATACGTGCTCGTGTGGGAACTGCTCGCGCTCATGCTCAGGCAGAACGGAGTACGTACACACACACACACACACACACACACACACACCTCTAACGCAATTATTCTAACCGTGTGACATAAAAAATACAGCTCTTTGTAAACTATTCAATGAAAAGTAAGGAACTATGTTACTATTAATTCACGCTCGACGTAAAAATTCAACAAAATAAAAAATATTAGTTTATTAAATCTTAGGAGATTGTGTTAAAGTTCAGTTTTCATTGACAAAACATTAGATTTGAAACAATAAATTCAGTGTAAACTCCGAGTAGTTGCACCATATTTTTGAATAGAATTAGATAAGGTTAACTTTTCCAAGTTTATTGGTTTTATATGAGACTGATTATAAATGTTTCCTAGGTGGTAGTAGGCACCGACATCGCCGAGCTGCTGATGAAGAACGCCAAGGAGTATGAGCACAGGTCCGGCGGCGAGGCGGCGCGCGGCCACTCCCGGCGCGGCTCCTCGCTCTCCGGCTCCCTGCACGACCACCCCGCCAACACCTCGCCGCCTCCGTCCCTCGCGCACAACCACTCCTCACTCTCCGACACCGTGGGTGAGGGACCAGCGCCATCTGCAACCTGACTCACTCAGAACACTAATCATTTATTAATAACACCATAGGTACGGAGAGGCTCATAGTATCGTTACGTTGTAGGCGCTGAGTCGTCGGGCTCTCCGTGTGTGGAGGAGAAGGCAGCTCTGGACAAGTTCCGGGAGTACTTGCTGTACGGGAACCGACAGGAGGCACTCGGTAAGCACTCTCGCTGTGGCTGCTTTTCTAATTCAACCTATTTTTACGATTTTTTTTGAAATTGGAGCGGTTCTGAGAGTGATGTACGTTTCAGAATGGGCGATGAGCAACAACCTGTGGGGTCACGCGCTGCAGCTAGCGAGTAGCGGCGAGCGGCGCGTGCGAGCCGCCGTCTCCGCGCGCTTCCTGTCCGCCATCCCGCGCACAGACCCGCTGCACACGCTCTATGCCACGCGCTACAACGCACTGCCGCACGCCAGCACGGTGAGCACCGCGTGCACGCCGCTCGCGCCTGCGCCGGGGGGCACGCCGCCTCTACAGTGTGCTGTTTGTTGCAGGGCGCGTGCGAGGAGCGCGGCGAGTGGCGCGCGCACGCCGCCATGCTGCTCGCCAACGCCTCCGCCCGCCCCGACCACGACGCACGGACACTCACCGCATTCGGTCAGTACACACCCCCCTCCCGTTATATAGAGGCCGCAGCAGTAGAGCGGTGTAACATCGTCACAAATGGTCGCAGGTGATAGCCTAGCGTCCCGCGGGTTGATCTACTCGGCGCAGTTCTGCTACGTGTCGGCCGGCGTGCCGTTTGGCCAGCACCCCCTGGCGCCTCTGTCCCCCTCGCTGGAGGGCAGCACGGTGCCGCGGCTGTCGCTGCTGCTGGGCGAGCAGCGCGCGGCCACGCTGGCGCAGCTGGCCAGCACGCGCGCCATCCTCGCCACCGAGATCTACGAGTACGCGCGCAGTCTCAACGCAGACTACGTCATCAGTCACCTGCAGGTACCTGCAGGCGGCGGAGGCAGCTATGGCTGCGGCTAGGGCTATGTCAATGGTTGAGTATGGTGACGTGCGTGTGGTGTGGTGTGGTGTTGCAGGTGTACAAGCTGGTGGCGGCGTGCAGGCTGGTGGACGCGGGGCAGTACGAGCGCGCGCTGGCGTACGTGGAGACGGCGGCGCGGGCCGTCACGCGCGAGCCGCGGCTCTACTCGCGCGGCCTCGTGCAAGCGCTGGCAGCCCTAGCCGACAGGTATAACTGCGGTGCCTCGTGCAAGCGCTGGCAGCCCTAGCCGACAGGTATAACTGCGGTGCCTCGTGCAAGCGCTGGCAGCCCTAGCCGACAGGTATAACTGCGGTGCCTCGTGCAAGCGCTGGCAGCCCTAGCCGACAGGTATAACTGCGGTGCCTCGTGCAAGCGCTGGCAGCCCTAGCCGACAGGTATAACTGCGATGCCTCGATCACCGATAGAATGAAGTCCTTAGTGTTTTTCTCAAATTTTATTGAAATCCAGCAATAAACAACGCTACAGCAAACTTTCCCCCTTTTCTCCCCTATTTTCCTCCCAATCAAAAATCGCTATCGACAAAAGTTTTTTAATAAATCAAGGAACTTGTGTGCCGATTTTCGTCCAAATCGGTAGATAAATGCGACCTGTAGGCGATTACTGACAGACAGACAGACAGATAGACAGACAGCCGAACAAAAGCATTTTTGGCCAATCTCGAAACTGAGACGCTTCGCTCGCTCGGTCAATTACCGTAGAGATCCAATAGAAGAGGAGCGAATATGCTGCCCTGCCTTACCCCACACTTTGAACTATGCATCTTGGGTAGCGCGGGCGCTCAGTATACTGGAATTCGCTTATGCACCACACCCATATCTCTACTTTACTCGCCCTCAGTCGGTACAGTTGCAACTTCTAACTTTCCCTTGAACTGTATCAAAATACAAACCATATCAAAAGCTTTGGGGAGATCCAAAAAGAAGTCTTATTCCGGAATTTTCCTGTCGATTTCTACTCGTTTACATCCCAACCCAACCCAAGTACTCGTATTCTGATAAGAGACATCGATTGAAGCGTAGTGGTTTAACAATAAATGCGAATCGTATTGTATTGTTGTATTCAGGCTAAAGTATCACGACCCCGCGCTGAGCGGCGAGGGGGCGGGGGCGGGCGCGGGGGCGGGGGTCGAGGAGGGGGGAGCCGAGAGCGGAGAGGGCTCACCCACACACCACCAATGGCTCGATGACGTCAAGACTCTTGCGCATACCTTGCAGGTACCTACATGTACATATGACAGGCGTCACAGCACGGCGCAGTCGGCAATATATAGCTCAAATTATATTATATCTGTACAATATACTGTTTCTTTGTATGTTTGAAGATAACATTGTATTTTTCGTGGATGAGTTTGATTATTGAATGATTTGTTTATAAAAAATTCAACCTAGCATGTAATATGAGATGGAATAGTAATCGCATGTGTTTGTGTGTGTTTGTAACAGTGTAGTGGTGTGTGTGTGCAGGTAGCGAGTGCCTCGCAACAAGTCACTCCGCAGCATCAGTACAGCGAACTGAACCAACACGCATGGGGGAACCAGGTGAGGCATCTCTCTTGTGGTACAATCTTAACCACCACGGTGCAATTACAGGCACATGAGACTTAACATAACAACTTTATGTCTCATATAGTGGTCTCTCAATATAGTGTTTTTTTTTTCAGGCGCAACAGTACCAACAAACCCCAAACAAGACGTACGCTGAACCGGAAGAGACGGCCGACTACTCGCAGTACTACCAACCGTTACCCGCGCCCAACCCTCCGACCGACCTGTCGACCGACCAACCGACCCCGTACACCCCGCCCGACCTATACACCCAACCGGAACCCAGCCCGTTCACCGGCCACAGCGACCCTCTCTACCCCGGCCACAGCGACCCTCTCTACCCCGGCCACAGCGACCCTCTCTACCCCGGCCACAGCGACCCTCTCCACACGGGGCCGCCGGAGCCGCCCGGGCCCTACCCGAGCCAAGCGGCGGGTCAGAGCGATCAGTACCAAAGCCCGGCTCCCCAGGAGGAGGCGCAGTACCACTACGAGGACTGGAGCAGGACGGAGGAGACACATTCGCAGTCGTACGGCGAGCCCTACTGGCAGCGCGGCGGCTACGCGCCCGCCGAGGTACGTTCCCGAAGCTACACATTATTTAAGTCATTTTAGGTTGAGGGTAGTCGTAAATAAAATAAGTTTTCAAACTCAAATCAGTTAACGAAAACGTTCATCATCATGGTAGCACCATCGATTGCAATTGCAATCACTCTGACGTAATTTGATGTTCATAAATTAATTGACATTATTTCGGTGCCAAAAAAATTTAAAGCATTTTGCTTTTTGACCCGGTCGCGCGTCGTGCGAGAATTCCCTCGGTGTTGTTGTGCTAAGTGTGTGTGCTAACGGTGTTCCGGGGCGCAGGCCCCCCGCGCCGCGCCCCCCCTCGTGCGTCGCGTCCCCCGCCCCGCGGCCCCCGCGCCCCCCGCGGTGGACGCCTTCGAGCTGGCGGAGCTGCGGCCGTCGCTGCGGCGGCGCGTGCACCCCGCGCCCCCGCGCCCCCCGCCCGGCGCCGCCTTCGCCGCGCCCGTCGCGCCGCACCGCGTGCCCAGCGGGGACTCGCTCGACAGCGGCCGGGGGAAGTCTCCCAAGCATCTCTCCGATCTCGACATCCAGATCGCGCACCGGCCGGCGCCGGCGCCGAGCTCGGCCGAGGGCCCCTCCCCCCCCCGCGCGCACGGTGCGCCCCCCCTGCCCCCGTACGGGTCGGGGCGCGGCCCGCGCTGCGGGCGGCTGATCTCGTCGACGGTGGAGCGCTGGTCGGGGCGCGCGGCCCCCGACGCCGCGTACAAGCCCCTCGTCTTCGGTGGGACCTACCCGATCGAAGTGCCCACCTCGCCTGTGGCCGCTCGGCCGCTGGGGGCTGCGGCGGCAGCGGGGGGGGAGGTGATCCTGGACGCGGAGGAGCACAAGCGGGAGCTGCGGCGCACGATCGAGCGCAGCCTCACCAGGTTCGAGGCCATCCTCGCGCGGCGCGGCCCCGCCGAGCACGTCCGACCGACGGACGCCGACCGGCCGGTGGCCACGTTCGACATCGACGCCCCCCTCACCGCGGAACCACCCCCCGCCCCCCGCCGCAAGGATGCTGCCTACTTCGTCAGCGGAGCCAAGACCTTCGATATTGACGAGCCGTACTAACCGCGTCGTGTAGAGTAGTGTTGCGATGAAATGTAGAATGTAGGTTTAGTCAGCGCTGTGCGAGTAGGTCCAGGCGCCGTTTGCACAAACAGTATATTTGTAAGTATTTTGTAAACCAAAAACAATGCATTTCTGTGAGTTACCGATGCGGCCATGTTTCATCTTTTTCAATTGATCTGTGAAAATATAATTAAATAACAAATACTTTTTAACTTCCGAGTCATTCAGATGACAACCGAAGCATTTCTATGGAATTTTATTTACTTATGTACCTATTAAGTGAGACATGTCTGTAGAAGTATTTTAAATTGCACTGTGATATTAATTGATCTGATTTTAAAATTTCAATTAATTTATTTTGTTAATCAGAAGGAATCTAATATTTATTTTCTAAATAATTGTATAAGCTTTAACTGTATTATTTGTCGCTGTTGCTGTATGTGAGTACAAAGCTTCGTTGTACAATGAGTGTGTAGTTGCTGTTTTAAATAAATGTTTTAACTGTTTCCTGTGTTTGTATGAAGCGGGATGCACAAGACTGACTTGATGTTAAGTTTGCTATTACTAGTGTACTGTTGGTGCAGACGGAAAGTTAAACATCCCCTTCAGAGAGATTTTGAGAGATTTAGGGCCCTCAATATGAACTGCCATCATCATCATCATCATCATCATCTGATGATGAAGCCGATAGTCAAATGGAAGTCTGTTTTAGTTTAGTTCTGTCTAGTTTTTTTTAAATTTTTAATTATATTAGAAACTTTATTCTAAGGGCGTCTTGCACCAGAATCACCAAACGTATTTAAGGTGGAACGATTTTCATACAAATTTTTCTACACGGATTTTTCCATGTATGGGCGAAGAGAATATAATTTTGAATTGAAATAACTGTTGTTGGCTTTTATATTGGTTTTTACTTGCTGTATATCATATTTAGTTGAAAAATACAGTCGATAAATAGCTAAACTAAAATCGAAAATTTAGTTAAAAATTAACAATGTGTGAGTGAACACAGATAATGTCCTACGCTCATCTGACAATGTACGGTTGTGTTGCTGCGACATTGCCAGCTCGCGGACTATGAGCTGTTGCCGATCTTCTCGACCTTGTCTGTCTTCCTCTATCTTCTCCTGTCTTCTCTCTCATAATTTGCTTGTCTCCAAATACATGAAATATACCTTTGATACCATAAAAATCAAACTATACGATAGGAAATAGAGTGCTGCCAGTTTATGATTTTTGAATAAATTATGGGAGAAAATTAAATTACGACTAATCTATACCTAATATTATTAGGTAGAAACTACATTTTGTAGGGAAAAATATTGTACATAAAAATTATTAAAATATGCCTTCAAAATGCAAGCATCGTAGTTCTTTTCAGAGCAGACCTACATGCTCTGAAAACAGCTACGGTACAAATAAGATCGAACAAGTAAGAAAATGTTGCTCTAAAAAAACATTATGTACTTATGAATTATTTTAGAAGTGGATCATAATGTATTATTTACTAAAATGATTTTAAGATATATATTAAAAATATTACGTTGATAAATGATTTCAGGAATAGCATATTGGCAAGGCATGGCCTCACTGAATTCATTTCGCTGCGCTGCGCATAATTTCCGGACAATATGTCAAAATTGTCAAATACGTAGGTAATGTCATTCCGCTCATTCTTGATTTCCATGAATTTTTGTATTTTCTTAGGACTGTGAAAAAAGAGTGCCCTTTCTACTTCATTGATTAATAATACGAAGTATTATTTACATAATCAATGTGTAGAAACCATGGAGTCACGAATTTCGAAAATTAATACAAAAATCATCAAAAGGTACACCTACTCTGGTCCCAGGAAAAATTGCAAACGAAGTCATGAACAAATTAAAAGGTTAGTTTATATATCCCGTTTATTCTAATTGCAGTGCATTGTAGTAAAGACGGATGTGTTGAGTGTGGTGCGGATCTGCTCAGACCAACAACGCAATGGGCTTCGACCGCACCACCTTGCCCTCCTACCTTGCCAGTAACCATAAGTTTATGTACGCCAAGTACTCATTATTGTTGTAATAGGTAGGTACATTTCATAATAATACCGTAGATAAATGCGATTTCAACTTAGTTAGGTATGGGTACCTATACAACCTCTTTGATTTGTTGCAGTCGAAATGAAGTACCTATGGTGCAAAAAAAACAGACTTTCCGATCCTTAGGTAGTGGGATCAAATCCGGTCGTGCACCAATGGATTTTTCTTCTCGGAAAATTTATGTGCACAATGCCAGTGATCTAAATGTACCCTACCTAAGCCTATGCTTAATTTTGGCTTTATTACAGGTACCTATGTAAAAGAAAAGCGACCACACCATGCCACGACCATGTGAAGAGGTTTTTATACAAAAGCGACGTTCTAACGAGAAACTACAATGAATCGGAGTCGCGAAAACCGTTCGAAAAAAAGTGAAGAAAACTGTAACGACCCAGGACTACCTATATTGACAAAAAATTTGACTTTTTAGGAGTTAGTCCTGATGGTATGTATGATGTACTTACCTAGTTACCTACTGTTTTACTTTTTAAAATGCTTTACATTCCGCGTGCGAAAGTTTGCAAATAAATAAAAAAATTCAACTTCTAGCAGGTTGGTTTAGATTACTTACCTACTTATATTTTTTATCGTAAAATTTACGAAAAATTTAGTAAGACATTTTTATAAAAAAATGTTTTGTTTTGCAGATTTAGGGTAAACTACGGCAATTTCAGCAATGAAGAAATGCTACTTGATCGGGTGCCTTTACCCAAGTCACCGTATTGTAAATAGAGCGCAACGGAGTCAGTATATGTTACTGAAGCTAGTGATATTTTATAAACTGCATATGCTCATATTGTCTGAAGTTGTTCTTAGAAGGATACACAGTAACCGAAAGTGCTAGCCAGAGCAGGATCAACTCCAACCTCCAACGACATGAGAAATAGGCTTGGATAGGCAAACCCCATCGGCGGTGAACAAAAACAGGCTAAAACAATATTCAGACAAAGAACATCAGAAATAATAGAAGCACTATAAACTATAAGTATACGGAATCAGAACAATGTTTTTAATTAGAATCAAGATATTATATAAACAAATTGGTAGTAGGTAGGTACCTATAAATAAGTATATTGTGCAACGGTCTGCAGATGGCTCATTTGTTTCATGTGTATTATCAGTCGTAATTTTCTTTGTAAGTAAAAATCTGTAAATAAAGTCTGAGGTGAATATCTTTATAAATAATAAAAATGAACTTCATACAATAAATTGTTTTTATTTTTAGAAAAACAAACGAACACATCCTTTCTATTATAGGTAATATTAGTCTCTTACTTGACTTACAAAATTATTATAAATAAAAAATATATCATGTGTATTCATGTACATGTGTATTCTGCCCGTTCTTACCTATGGTGCGCAAACATGGTCTTTAACCGGGTCTCAAAAGTCCAAACTCAAGGTTTGCCAAAGAGCCATGGAACGCAGTGTGTTAGGGGTAAAAAGAACCGACAGGATCCGAAATACCGCACTTCGTGCGAAGACCCGCATCACTGACGTCGGCGAAAAGTCTGCCAAGCTAAAATGGGATTGGGCGGGGCATATCAGCCGAATGCATGAGGACAGGTGGGCAACAGTCGTCACACAATGGGTGCCTGCAGATGGGCGACGTAGCCGGGGCAGGCCGAGAAAACGTTGGCGTGACGACCTGGACGCATTTCACGGAGCCTGGTGGGAAGCAGCGGGTGATCGAAGGAATTGGAAGGATATGGGGGAGACCTTTGCCCAGCAGTGGGAAAGTACAGGTTAAAAAAAAAAAAAAAAAAAAAAAAATATATCTAAAAGTAAAGAAAAGAAAAAAGATTCTATACGTGCAAGGAATTGAACTCGGTAGCGTAGATCTCTAAGCGAAAGTCCTAGCCCCTGAGCCAAACTTCAGATTCTGAAATAGTTGAAATTAGCGCATAGTTTGAATAAAACAAAGTCCTTGTCTGTGTGAGTGAATAGATTGTTGCGAATGGCTGCGATATGGAATTGCGAATTCTCACCAATTCGAGTGCTTTTTAGACCTAAAAAACCTGAAATATAGCTGGGTACATAAAAATAATTCACTATAAGCGGTATGTATATTAATATGTGATAATACACTTATTTTCATTTATAAAAACGATAAAATACGTTAAACTGGGACAATTTGGACATCTAGTGTCATTGCTATACCTAGCTGACCATGCCAAACCCCGTTAACAGCTAAATCGATTTAAATCTGACGTATTTGTATGACTTGACAACTCGCTAAATACTATTTAAGAGTTAAACGCGTTTAGCGATTCTGGTGCAAGCCGCCCTAAGTGTATGTTTGAGTAGGTAACACTTTAATGTTGAGTGTAGTGTGCATGCGGCCCCTAGTGTGGTATTTGTAAAGCGTTGTATTGTACAGAGCAGTGCGGAGGGCGAGGGCTCGCCGCGGCCCGCCATCACCATGCCGGGCTCCGCGCCAACCGCGCGCTCGCACTACAACTATGACGACGACCGACCGCCCAGCGCCAGCGCCAGCACCGAGGTGAACACATCTGTGCCTTGATCACAAATAAATGTGACAATCGTAAACGTATCGTAACGCTAGCGTATCCGAGATACACTGCGCGGTGACGCTACAACGTTCGGCAGTCGGGCTGATGTTGACGCGCAATATCACTTGAATACGTTAGGTTTACGTAACGTGGCGACTGTCAGATTTGTTCGTGATTACCCCTCAGCACACTGACACTGCTCTTACACCTATTTGAGGAACAAATCCATGCTTATTTTAGTCGCACATCTCTGGTGGAGACACCTCACTGTGATGTTACGTACTAGATCTCGGCGGACGGTACATTGATAAAAAGTCTAGAAGGTATTCTGTACTTAATCTCGCAGGTTCAAATCAGAATGTTACTTATATATCGCTTGCTCCTGATTTGCGAGAGCTAGGACCTACTCGGTGGGAAAATTTGATTCGAACCCACGACCGTAGATCGGAAAACGACGTCGCTATACTAGCACTGGGCCACTGCACGGTGTTCTCAATAACCAGTGAAGGGCAACGCAACTGTTTTTATAATAAGGCCGATAAATACCGCGTGAAGCGTCCTCCCTTCCGCTTCATGAGCGCTTCACAAACTTAAAGGGTAGTATACACGCTCGAAAGTGTGGAACTGAAGAGGCCTAATGTCGTGTTTGTGTCTCTCAGCAAGCCGATCGCGAGGACACGCCGAAGTCGTCGAAGGACAAGTCCAAGGAGGTGAAGACGGACAGCAAAGGACGCAGCTGGATCGGAGGCATCCTCACCAAGCTGTCCCTGCGGCCGCCCAACCAGATGATCCTGCCAGACGACAAGAACCCTACCGTGAGTGTTAATAAGGCTCCGAATACAACTGTATATAGGAAACAATGTCGCGAGACCATGGAACTACCTACGCTCTTGTATTTGTATCGTGGCAACAGTAACCGCTGGTGATGACGTCAAACAACCCTCTCGCTCTCACATTTTAACATTTTTAAACATATAAAATTACTAAAAGTAGGTAGCTGTGTCACATTTTGGGGCACATCTTTTGATCCGAAAACTTGTTTGGATCAAAATTACATTTTTACTGAACTTTTGCATTGTTATTCTCTAACCAAGCCGTGAAACTTTGCGATTTTGCACAATTTCAGTGATTTTATATCTTCGAAAATGTTGAATTGTGCGAGCGAGAAGGTTGTGTTTGACGTCATCCCTCGTATTAAAATATGCTGACAGCTCTTCTCAGTATTGTATGATGTTTAGATCAGCTGCTAAAATGTAATGTTACCATGTTCAAAAGCTTATTGTCTCTTTCTAGTCAAAAAAGTATAGACTTTCATAGTATAGTAGAGTTGCTAGGTAGGTAGTGGATTTGTCAATTACCAGGATTCTATTGAATACATCATGTTTTTTCCTGGGTTTTATTTAAACATAAAAACCAGGTAAATACTTATGTAAGTTTTATTGCACTGTGTGTGTGTGTGTGATATATTTATGTAAGTAGGTACTTGAATATTCATAACTGAATATAAGTAGTTATTTATCGGGTTGTTAAACAAAGAAGTAGAAGTACTTCATGTATTCTTTCTTGTTGAATAAAACAATATAAATAAAACAGTATTAGTGTTTTATTTGCAATATCATTATCAACTAATTTATATCACACCACACTAAACTAATTATTGTTGTGCATTATGTTTTAATTCCGCCGCATGTTGGATGTTAATTGGACGAATCATTTTCAACTTCACGAGCAACTTTCAGTTGCCCGACTGTCGCGTACTATCATTCAAACCCGTGTACTCGATCATCATCATCCTCTATCGGTCCACTGCTGGACTTAGGCTTCTCCCGAGACGCGCTATTCAGCTCGACGAACGAAACAAGTACCTAGTTGTAGTTGTAATTGGTGGTGCGCTCTCTCACTTCAGTGCGCAGGACAAGGCTAGGGCTGCACTCACATCAGCTATCCGCATACACCATACAGTGATACAATAAGACAATGTGATACAATGCAATATGATAGGACAATGTGATAGGACTACAATACAATTCTTGGTGAGTACTTATTAACAAAATGGTGTCAAAAATGAGGCTAATTCAGCGCAGCTTTAGATAATAAAACTCGCCGTTGTGTAATTGAATTCTGGCGCTCAATGCTTCACCTTTCGCCTTGTTCTATTTAGTTGCTGAGTGCTGCACTCTCCGGCTGCACTAGCCTTGTTTTCGTGAAGTTTCGATAGTGTTTTTGTATAAACGAGGCATAACCAGTAGCATTGTGCAGATCGTGTGGGACGCGGAACGCAAGCGCTGGCGCAACACGGACGGCACCGCGGACGAGGTGGAGCGACCCCCGCCACCACCCCCCACTGGCAGAGCCCCCGCCCCCGCCCCCGCCCACAGACAAGGGTCAGTATCGAGTAGGCAACACTGACGAGAACAGCGGAGCTGGGCGACGGAGAGTTTTGTTTTCATAGCCATGGAATAGCAGTCCTATTGAAAGATGCTTAGCTACCAACAACATAGATGTTTGTTCTATGTCTGGGTGTTACTATGTATTATAAGTATGTATTTACAAAAAAAAAAGTATGTAAGTATTCTATCAGCCATCTAGTTCCCATATCAGAAGCTTTGCTTAGTTTGGGACTAGCGGGCGTTGTGTGTAAAGTCCATGAATATTTATTTTATTTATTTATTTACCGCTCAACAAACACAATCCACGTTTACAAGTCACAGCCGCCATGTCTTCACCTCCATCCGCACCGAGAATACAATGTACGGAACTGCAGCCAAGTTCAGAGAGGCGGGTCGCGCGGCGCTGCACTCGTTTGTACATCGCCCTATCCAATAGCATTAGGAAACGACAATTAATAAAAGTTGTCATCATATTTAAAAGGCAAATAAATTATTGTGCAAAATATAAATGATGAAAATTGATCGTTCCAGGAATGCGTCCCCACCCCTGCAGGGCGCGCCCCCCGCCCTGCCCGTCTCTAATATATTCAAGATGCAGAAGGGAAGACGTGAGTAACTTTTCTTATTTCCATAATATGTAACTTGGAACCACTCTGTAATTTACCAACATAAAAAAACTAAGAGAGACTTAATGAAGAAGTAACAAACGATATCGTACAAACACTTTGACAAAACATTGCATTCGTCCCTCGTGTGGGTCACACTAGTCATAACAGCACCCTCCCCAAGCCACGAGACAGTATGAGACAAGAGTACGTACATGCGCGTTTCAGACATAAAGAAGTCGTACGTGGACGTGTTCAACCCGTCGGGCGCCGCCCCCCGGCCCCTGCCCCCCGCGACCGAGGTGCTCGGCCCCCCCGCGCCGCTCCACAACAACAACACCAACTACTTCGTACCGGCGCCTGCGCCCGCGCCTGCGCCTGCGGTAACTATACTCTCTACCTACTCCTAGCGAGCCATCATCCGCAACTATCTCCTTCTATCTTGTACGTGTATTCTCCCTCTCTCTCTCCCAAGCTGGACTTAGAGCCGAGTACTACGTATGGTGCCGAATTAAGATATCTCAATGTATTTTCGCATGAGGATTATTCAAAGAAGTTGCACGAGTGAAAGAGACGGGGCATCGATGAGACGCCGAAACTAAAGTGCTCAACCACTGTAGAAGTAGCCAATAATCATTTATTCAACCTAGATTGCTGGAATACAAATACTCGGAACGCAACATTATCTTTGACAATTTAACAATAAAAAAATTATAAGTATTGTATCAGCATCTAGTTCCCATCTAGCTTTGCTTAGTTTGGGACTAGAGGGCGTCGTGTGAAATGTCCATGAATATATATATAAAAAGTGATATTTAGCAAGTTTAGGTCGGTGTCCGTGGTCGCAGAGGCTGCGCGCACGCACACCCGCACATAGATAACATTAATGAGGATATGAGCCTGAGTTAGGTACCTATGTGGAGTGTGTAATGAAGTGCTGACTGGTAGGTACATTGCTGCGTGCAGCGCGCGGGCCCGCACCCGCACCCGCACGTGTTGATCCCGCTCCCCCCCACTCCTTGCCCCACCCCGCGTCCCACTCCACACGAGGTACCTGTTTATTATTACTGTACTTATTACAAGAGCACCGGTGGTCTACTGGTAACCTCGTCTTCCAATCCTAAGGTCGCGGGTTCAATTCCGGTCGTGCATCTATGCGATGTGTGCAATGCTAGTGCTCTCAAACAATGAAGGAAAACATCGTGAGGAAACCCACCACTTAGTCAGCTCCGCAAGTATTAATGTTGTCTTTTCTGTGGAGAAGGCCGACTAGGCTGAGAGGATGGGCTGCAACCCAACTCTAAATAATGTCCCCGGCACTGCAGCGTGCTGTCCACAGGACATGGGTCACAAGTGGCTTATAGCGCGGTTTAAACCTAGATTAGATGCTAAAGCCTGAAGGTTATTATTATTTGCATGCTCTCAGGAGGGAGAGAGGTTACCCAACGGACACTAGCAGGTAATGACACAGATGTGAAGAGGGGTGAACTGGTATTCAGTATAGTCTGGCGAGAAACCCCCTGCGCGGGGACTACACGTCATCCGGAATGCGGATTGCCACTTTTTATCGCAGGAATATATTAGTTCGTAATTAAAAGGCGAATACTCGGACGCCAAGTCCATCAGTTTATTTGTAAATGTGTTGCAGGGCCCGCACGAGGCGGCGGACGAGCAATACCCCCGCAGTGGAATTTGAAACAACATAACTCACTCGTATACCTACTCTTAGTTATTTAATATCATTTATCTATACTTTACTCTTAAACTACATCTACTTTCACGTTTCTTTTCAATCTTCTATGAGTTTGCAGACACATGCCTGACCGCAGACACTACACTACACTACAGTACAGACACGCTGCAGTGTCTGCATGTGAAGGTGCAGTCCGTTTGAATGTGTTAGTAAAGGCTGCTTAGGAATACAGTAGGTACGTTTTCTATTGTGTACGTACGAATTTTAAAGTGCAACTTTGAAAAAAAAAGCACTTTTTGAAAGCATTGATATTGCATTCTTACACACGCAATAGAAAATGTCGCGTTTAGACATATGTTTGTGATCTTTTGAACTATTCTTCTTTATTTCTATAAATGGTTGTTTTTGTACTTATCATTATTATTTTAGGTTTAAAAAATGACGAACTTCAATGAACTGTTTCCCGTACGCGAGAGTAGTGGCAGTAGGTGCCTAGGTACAGTCGGCTACACATCAACCTATCAACGGTTCGAACTTTGAACTATTATAATTTGAATGTTGCGCGCCACGCACCTACACCTATTGCGATCCCTGATTCGCAACATTCAAATTATAATAGTTCAAAGTGCAAACAGTGGATAGGTTGATGTGTAGCCGACTGTACCTTAGTGGCACGCGGTGACGCGATACCAATCAGCAATATTCTAAACACAGTGCTTTATTACAACTACAACGTTGAGGGTCGCTACTAGGCTAACAGGTGATATTAATAGAATTATACAATCGTTATTGTCTTCGTAGCTCTTATATCAATGGTCATAAAGTCTAGATTGTAATTCAATAACCGCCAGGTAGGTATTGTTAGAACCATTTACTTTAAGACTTCAGTCTCACGTAGAGTCACGTGTTTTACAAGCACGAGTTTTTTTGCGAGTTTGTTATTTCAACTATTCCGGTCAGGAAATATAAAACATTCTATTTTGTTACCTAGGTAGGTAGGTAGGTACCTATTTGTTTAAAGCGTCGCTGATTATGATAAATAAAATACATTAAAAGACATAGGACTTATTATACTCGGAATAGTTAAATATCTCGTCATCTTTATAGATAGTGAATCAAGGTGTACTATGACTTGGTGAATTGTAAAACTCTAGTGAGAATATTATCCACGTGATCTATTTTTTCATTTCTGAATTGTGATATTGCATGTAATGATGATTTTGCTCATAGCTAGTTTCTTGACTATTCCATTCTTATTTTACTATTCGCACTACTTAATTCATTTTCGATAGTATTTCATTTTTTTGGTGTTAGTAATTTTTATTATAATGGAGCTAAAATTATTACCTAGCTTAATTCGGTTCGTGAAATCGTTTTGTATTTAATTGGATTGTTTATTTGAAATTTATTATAATTAGTGATAGAGAATGTATTATCGAATTCCACATTGCGCGCTACAGAACTCACTCGTTACTCGCCGTTACATGTAGACAATCAAATCGTAAATCTCTACAGTACCTAACTCACTTTGCATATCCTGTATTTTAGTAATAAGTGCGATGTACAGTACAGTACAGTACAGTACGGATATCGGACGTTATGTACCTATGCTATGTAAAGTTGGTTATCCTCTTGGATGTAGGTATAAAGTTGCAACGCCTTAGAATAGTAAACTTTATATTTGTTTGTAGTAAATGTATAGCTCGAGTTATGGACTCCCTATCTGTATATTTGTGCAATGACGGGCGACGGGCGACGGGCGACGGGCGACGGGCGACGGGCGACGGGCGTCGGCGGACGCACTACTGTAGTGAATTTCCAAAATGTATTATAATGATTTCAATTTGAAGTAAATATTTAAATAAAATGTTATGCTTATAGTTGCTTTTTATTTCAACCACGCAACATAGCCACCTACCCTACATTAGCCAGAATGATTTGAGGGGGTTTTTTTATATTTGGCTGCCGAAGAGCCTCGACAGAGCCACGACCATAAGAAAGGAAGATGAACGGCACCTGCTTGTTGCAGAGTGGATAGACAATAAGGCTCAGCAGTCTTCTCACTAACAGTTTATGTGAGAAAGCTTGTGTTCCACGTGTGGGCTAATAAGAGCTGGTTGATGCGCCATGCGCCTGACGGACGGACGACCCTGCACTGGAGCTGGCTGTGCTGACGGGAAGCGACTGCGGCTTCATTTCCATTCTTCCACGTCCACGGAGCTGAGGATCTGCATGACGGCCACGGTGACGGTGCCCGCCACGAAGACGGCCATCACCAGCGACAGGACCACCAGCATTTTATTCATTTCGTTACTCAACTATCCCTACCTACTTCCATCCAGCGTGTAGTAGTAGCATCGTGTGACAGCTTTCATAGAAGTTCAGAAATACGTCAAATATTGCGCAGCGCGCACAGACAGCACAACATAGATATACTCTTTGCAGAGCAAAGTTGCTGTCTTATAAGACGGTACTATGGCCGCACTGCCTGTGCTGGAGTCAAGAGTATAAAAACTACTCAAGTCTCCATTGAGACAAGCAAGCATCAATTCTACTACTGAACTCCAGTCCGCTGTCCTCGTACCTAACTAAACCGGTGCGCGCGGTGCGGCGCGGCGCGGATAGATACAAAAATCATCTAACTAGTAGTTCGCCCCGAACCGAGACCTCTAGGAAGTTCCCAAAAACGTTCAAACTATAACTGCTTTATAACTGAGATAAAATAATAATAACGGTTAAAAAAGCCCCCCCTTGATGATTTTTTGTAAGACTTTTACTCCCCTTTGAACCCTTATTACTTTACAATCGATGCTGATTCCTTTGGCCGATCTTATCAGTAAAACTTAATAGTATCTACCTACTTACTATTTATGGACCTATCAGATTTTATTAAGATTGGAATGTTATGCCCTAACAATAATACAACGCCGATTTGGGCAAGTTAACACTGAGATGTTCGTTCGCTTCGCTCACTTGGTCAATGAATCCCTGAAATTAAACGAATATTTTGGCAGAGAAGCACTACAATTTATTGAGCTTTCACAACGGCATCGATCCAGTCGCGCACGGCGGCTACGTTGGCGTAGAGCTGCGGCTCGCAGGCCACGCCGCACTGCGCGTTGTCCGCCATCACGGCCAGCAGGCGCGGGCCGCGCAGCAGCGGCGCGCCGCCGCAGTAGTTGCACGGCAGCCCGCGCGCGTACAGCGCGCCTGCGCACAGCGCCCCCCCCGCGCCGCCGGGCGCCGCGCGCGGCACCCCCCGCCCCGCCTCCAGGTGCCGCGCGGCCCAGCCTGCGCCCGCGCACTGCGCGCCCGGCACACGGTACAAGTACACCTTACGCAGCCTGCGCCCTCGAGGACCCCGGTCTATGCTCCTGTAACCATCACAGATCTACTATCAGTACCGGCTCCCACTTTACTTCTGTTAGAGCGGTGGCGTCCCCCGCCGAGATGGAGTAAGAGAAGCTATAGCGAGGATTTTACTCAGCGCATGGTTTAGTTAGATCGTGGGAGTACAATAATATCGAAGTCGCGATTTGTTTATACCTGTAAGCCCCAAAACCGAGGACGTGGAATCTTTCCCCGATGGTGATCATGGAGGTATCCAGGAGAGTGGGCAGCTCGACCGCCCTCCCGTTGAGGAGCCTGCTTTCACTTTGAATGATGGCCAGGTCGTAACTCCTATTGAAGCCCTGGTAGAACGGATGGATCTGTAGATCGTGTATGGAATGTATCTTTCCATTGAACGAAGTTCCATAATCCTCCATAATGACAAACGAGTCCAAGGAGTCCACTTCCTCAATAGCCTCAATGCAACTGGCTGATGTCAGCATCCAATAGTCGCCGATGATTGTCAGGATGCAGCCGAAGGCAACACTCTGGGGAGGCTTCAGTTTCACAAGAGATAAGATAAACTGTTTCTGCATTGGTTCAGCATCCTCACCATCGGATTGGTCGATCTGGATCAAGTCAATGTTCTTGTCCAACCTTGGATCATGTGGTTTTGTTGTTGTTTTTCTAGAGACTTTAGCAGGTTTAGAGTGAGCTGGAGATTGTGTAATATCATTGTATACATTGCTGGAATGACTATCACTTTTCTCGTAATAATGTGTGAAGGCTGTGGTCTTGGCGGAAGGTGTCCAGGAGCACTCCACTTCAGGCTCTATAGTCTGATGCGGGATACGAGTTGTCACTGTAGTTCTCTTTCCAGATCTAGTAGTTTCGGGCAATAAATTTATCTTTGTGGTCCCATGTTGAGTTGGTACAGTGGTACTTTCTGTCTCCTCGTACTCCACCTCTTGGTATTGTTCAGGTTGGCCAGACTCCTCATGCTTAGGTTCAGGTGTAGAGCAGGCCAATAAATGTAATATCAAAAATATTAAAAACGTAACAAGAACTACTAAAAGGACAGCTTCCAAGGCGGTGAGGGCTCTCTCGGTCCTGGTGAAGGATTGGCACCACCCCTTGAATTCTTTGCAGCACAACTCACAACACATAATATTATTTCACAAACATTTTGGCTGTTGTTTCAATTATAATCCTGCCATGGCCAAGTAGATTGGACAACCGATCTTAGTTTTTACTTACAATTTGCCTTCCAATGTCTTATATATTATTATTAAAATGGTCTGTTCTTATTGTGCTCCCAATATGCATCAATATGAATTATTCTCAAGCCAAATCATCAACTCCTTCGAAGAATGTCAGTAGTCTTTTTGTAAGTGAATAGGTTTGGCAAAAGGCCTTTCCTTGCAACCGAATCGCAGCTGTCCGGATCCCTTCCTCCCCCCAAAGCCCCCGCCGAGGCGGCGCGGTCGCCAGCCCCGCAGGCGGCGCTCCGCCTCCAGCTCCACAATGATCTGAGAGTTGTCCACGTCTTCCTTGTGCATGGTGCTGATAGCCTCATCTACAGAATTGAGACTCTTGAATTCAACAAATGCATATCTTTTAGACATTCCCGTCAGTATGTCTTTGACAAGACGAATATTCCGTATTTCTCCAAACTTTGAAAACTCTGACTCAAGCATTTTCTGAAACAAATTAGCATGTATCACCAGAATGTATAGTCAGCATCAGAAGTCGATACTTTTTCAGAATTGCGCTACTGTTTACTGTTGGCTCTATGATGAGACAAAGAAATATGGAGACACTACCTACTGGGTGTAGGTTTATAGGTAAAAGTACAGTTAGCATCTTAAGTAAATGATGATGAGACAAAGAAATATGGAGACCCTACTGGGTGTTTATGTTTACCATCCATGCCATTAACTATGCAGCGATGCGATGAGCGAAGCAAACTGACCAATTTCTAGCTTAATGCCCGTGCGGACAGATCCTAACAAAGGAGAAAAAAAATAATAAGATGCTAACTGTAGGTACTTTTACCTATAAACCTATCTCCTAGGTAGGGCCGAACCGTTATTATTATTTAGTTAGGTACCTACCTTGTATTTTTATACAATTAATATAGTTTGAAAGAAATTACCTACCTCTGTAGTCCTCGGGTTGAGCCTTCCGACGAACAGCGTGCGGTAAGGGTCGCCTTTCACCAGCTTGTTACAGGAATACTCGGAGTTTGTAGCTCTAATGAGAGCGCGGTCGTGGGGTTCAGTGTCGGTTCCTAAAAAGCATAACTATCAAGTAACGAACAAAACATACAAATGATAAAAGAAGTAAAAAACAAAAAACTCACCATCAATGGAACCTATCTTGATTGGGTCGTACTCTGTAGCATATCTCTTAAATATTTCGTTGCGGGACATTACAAACAATCTAATTCAATAAACTAAATTCTTGGACGAGACTAAATTGCATTGAAGTAGGTACCTAGTTCGTAGTTTTTGACAAAGAGAATATAGATAGTTCTGTGGTTTTTGAAAACATGCACGGCACCACAGAACATTCTGTTCTGTGCACGGCACGCACACACAACACACACATAGACATACTAGGAATACTATAAACTGCGTCTGCACAAATCAAATAATCGTTTAAAGCCGCCTATACAATGTCGGCCCAACGTGGACGAGTGAAGGCCAACGCCAACGTGTGGACGGCATGTTTGCCTTGCCTTGCCATGGCTCGGTGTCGTCGCTCGCCTAGTTGGCAGAGTGCTTACAAGCGTCAACGTGTAGAGTACATTTGCAGTGACTTGTCATCGCTCGCTGTCACTCGCTTCACTTCGGAGCCGTGTCGGTTTATGTGCACAAATCAGTCGCTTGCCTGCGCTTGGCCAACCGTGTCCACATGTTGGCCGCTTGCAATAGTTTCCGTAGGCTTGCCAAACATGTGGATGGTAGCATTCGATTTGCTTACGCTTGCTTACGCTCGCATTGGCGTTCGCTCGGCCAACATGTAGAGGCTACTTAAAATTTAAAAATCATTTGCTGCTACTCACCACTAGATGGAGTAAATGTTCTTTGGTCTCACTTTTTTCAATAGAGGGCGCTGTAAGATAAGAAAAGGGTTATATAGGTATTCACATCATTTTAAATCACCTATTTATTAATGGTTCGTGTTTATTCGTCCAAGATTGGTTCCTATTAGCCTGGCTATGTTCCTTCCTAAATCATTATGCAGGTGGTACTTAGCCATAAAATTTATTGTAGGTAAGTAGTCATTATTATAAATATCTACTTTATTAGGTGTTTAGACCATTTAAAATTAGCCCTATCGCTAGAGCGCCACCACCGCTGCATTGGTCAAATGCAAAATGCAAGTGTTACAGGGAAGTAAAATAAAACACACGTCATGTATAATTAAAAAAGCATGTTACACTATTTACGACTAACTGAAAATATGTTTCAATAAACTCTTTACAATGCAACTAGTGTGCACTTGTTTTATGCACATCATAAAGAAGTTGTAAAGGAATCTTTGATAGAGCTACTCGAGTAGGTATTACAGAACTATAACATTACAATTTACTAATGCTCCATTTACAAACCACATTTTGTTTTATTTTGTGTATAATTAATAATGAGCACATAGCCCTCGTAGATAATTAATAATGATATAATTGTGACTGCAATAATGCGCCACTTTTTATTACTATCTTGTAATTTCATAAACAAATAGCCAACGCATAGGTAGGTACAGCAAACTATACAAAGTAATACACATTATGTACCTACTTCACTTTACGAAATAAAATATAAAACTATCAAGTAAGTGTTGCCTGTAGATTGGCATCTTCATGTCCATCGCCCATTCAACACCTGATTATAAGTGTTCTATTAGTCTTGTTAATGCACTGTTCATTTATACAAACGGGCAATTTAACTTAGTTACATATATGCATTCAATGATGCTTACAGCAAATCAAATGAAGATCCCATCCCAGACATCAAGTGCACTAGCTGGTGATGTGATACATCATACATCAAATTGCACTAGGTGATGTGATACATCGTACTGTCAATGTTTGTTTGCACATCCTAACAGTTATACTAATATTTACATGGAACCTCAGATAAGTCATAGAACTAGAAAAAGAGCAAGAATATAAAAATAAATTAGAGTCAATGTGTGTGCATCTGCATGTTAGCGTGTGGACTTGCATTGCATTGCATTGCATTAGCGTCGTCTTAGCGACAACAACATAATTATAGTGAACATGGAGCTGCAGTGTTGGCATCGCAGCCACAACCGGGTAAGTAGAACATGACCTAGTATAAATTTCGTCACTCTCAACCCCGACACGAAAATAGACATCGTATTTATGTACAAGTAACTCATGTCGACGCACAACTCGAAAATAGCCAGTTGTAAAATCGTATTTTACGCGTTTCATTACTTTCGGTCGCACTAAGCTTATTGCTTACGATATCAGATCAATCGTTGTAGCTCATAGCCAGTCTCACGTCATCTCTCCATCCCCACCGGCCGCGGCCAGGGCGCCGGCGGCGGCGGCCGGATAAGCGAGACTTCCAAATCAATCTCAACATAATCCATCCCAATCATTTTATACACAAAGTTAAGTTACAATAAAGTAATGGAATTTTAGCGACGTAATATTTATAAAGGAAGGTCGGTCAGGAGGAGTAGGCTAGTTAAGGCTGGGCGAGCGGCCCTCGTCCCATACCACGTCGATGCTGGGCCACTTGGTTTGCAGGCAAGTGAGCATGGGGTCTGCGGTGACAGCGCGTATGGGGCACTCGAGCAGCGCGGCACGGCCCGTGCGGTACTGCACGCGCGCGCCTGGGTTGGAGCGCGCTAGCCCGTTGTAGTGGTGTAGCGTGAAGGTGTCGGGCGCGCCGCGCTCGCAGCCCGGGAAGAACTCCTCCATGAAGGCGCTCAGCAGGATGATGCCGAGGCTCTCCGCGTCCAGCTTGCGCCGCATCAGCTCCACGTACTCGGGTTCCGACACGAGCTCGGCGGCGCACAGCACGTCCTGTAGCGCCGCCGACGGTATGAAGTTGTTGCCGTCGGGGTCGAAGGACCGGAATATCCTTTCCGCCGACTCGCCGATTGTCTCCGGCGACGCCAGCTGCCGCTCCAGCGAGAACAGCACCGTGAGATGTGTCTCCGACCCCAGCACCCACACTGGATGCTTGGGGTTCTTGTAGAAGGAGCCCACGGTGCAGTACTGCATATGCTCCATGATTGTCAGGAATCCTATGTTATTCTGCCTCTCTATGCCGCGCAGTCTCAACCCGCCAACAACCTGATCGTGGTCCCAGACGTGCGCCACCGCCCGTCCTGTCAGCATCAGGTTGATGAGACCCTGAGACCCATACCCGTATGTCGAATCAATGAGAGGATCCGACAATTCAGCTAACTCGTCCTCCACCATAGCAATGCCCTTGCTGAGGATGATGCTGTACAGCAGAAGTAGCACACCATACTTGTCCTTCAGAATTCGAATGTTTCTAGTGTAGAAGGATTCCACTTCAGATAGAGTCTGAAAGGAGTGCACTTCTATTTGCCGGTGAAAGTATTCTATGCTATCACAAGACTGATCCTCCCCACTGACACTGTTATCGCCACTGGTACCGGCGTCATCCTCACCCTTGCGGTGCACCGCCACATTGTACTTAGGAGCTATGCACTGGCTAATGATGGCACACACGGCCCTAACTAACAGAGAGTTGCACTTTTCGGGAGTCAGGTCATGAAAACTGTGTCCTGGGGTCTCGGAGAGTAGGATCTCGAGCAGGAAGCCCTGCACGGGCGCGATGGCGGCGCACGGGCCGCCCTCCTGTTGCAGTAGCGCTGACGGCTCGTCGGGGCTGAATTGGAAGCCTTGCGCCCACCGTCTGAACACGTCTTCCTTCACGTGCTCGCCCCACAGCAGGCGCCGCGTGCGCGCCAGCTCGCGCTCCAGACTCGTGCTGCCGGCGCTCATTTTCTTACTTCGCGACCGCTATCTACGCTACGCTCTGATACAACCACTTTGTCTGCTCTGCTTCACCTTTGAAACAACCAACATTTGTTTACGCCTTTTCGTCGCACCTCCTAAAATGAGAATTTGATATCTTTAGTAAGGTACTGTGATGTGACGCCTAACTAGAATAAATTGTCACATACATACATAAATAGAAGGGATGGTTTCAACATTTTCTAGATTTTCTACAAAAGAAATCTAACCACGTATGTATACTCACTGCGATAAAAAGGACATGTCTTCGAACAAGTGTTATGTATAGTTCGGTAAAATATCAATCAACCATCTGGAGATTCAATTTACATCTGTCAATAACAAATTAGAATCTTTTCATTGTAGGAAAGAAAAGAAAAGCTTACGACATGAAGGCTGCCATTTTTTCTCCCATCATACTACCAGTGTTGCCAGACAGATGACCGTCTCGCGTTCTCCCCAAATGAGGAAGATGAGCGTATTTTTTTTTTAATGTAGATCGATAGATTTTTACGTCCAAAACACAACAGTGAAAGAATTTTGGCGATAGCTCAAAAACTGAATTTTCTACGATTTTTTAAAGTTTGGATTTTCAAAATGTGTTTTGAGCCCGGCGATTTCGCGTGTGACGTCAGCCGGTCCGACCGCTCACCCGCGCTTTCTAAGCGTTTTCTGCCTTTACGTTTCTATTTATATTTCTGAAAAATTGGGAGAAAAGTACCAATATTTTTATGTAATATTGTGCCTCTAAGTCCTAAGGACACGTTTAACGCTTCAGATAAACTTTTTAACCACCGACTGAAGAAGAAAGGTGTTCTAAGTTTGAGGCTTTTTTGTGTCTATGTGTCTGTACCTTTCAAGGCTCGTAGCTCCAAAAAATCACTCGTAATTTTTTTATAACTATTCTTGAAATGGAAAGCAGATAAATCTGGCATAGTTCTAAGCCAAGTTTGGTAGAAATCGGTGCAGCGGTTTCCAAGTTATGAGGATGTTTATCAGCCCTCGACACGCATTTTGAAGGGTTCTCAGGCATATATTGATTGTAGTTTGAAACATTTGGTTCTTATACCAGTATAACGTGAGCTACTATTTCTTAGTGTTTCATTGATTTTGTATATCAGGTAAGACTGGTAATGAGCAAGATTGTGTTATCGACGTGATTAGCAATGTTTTTAACCCCCGACGCAAAAACGATGGGGTGGTAAAGTTTGACGTGTGTGTGTGTCAGTGCGTGTGCGTGTGTCTGTGCGTGTATGTGTGTGTGTATCTGTCGAATGCGCGCGTTGGTGCGCGTGCGGATGCGGATGGTAGTAGTCTAAGTCACATTGTCTACTAAGGACGTGCCTAGTGAGACATTGTACTGTCAAGTACAATGCCTCACTAGGCACGTCCTTAGTAGACAATGTGACTCGCTAAGAAGAAGAGGAATGTGACTTACACTAGGACGTGCCTAGTGAGACATTGTACTGTCAAGTACAATGTCTCACTAGGCACGTCCTCAGAAACTAAAGACGTGCCTAGTGAAGCATTGTCTACTGAGGACGTGCCTAGTGAGGCATTGTCTACTAAGGACGTGCCTAGTGAGGCATTGTCTACTAAGGACGTGCACGTGCGGATGCGGATGGTAGTAGTCTAAGTCACATGACAATGACAATGTGACTCGCTAAGGAGAAGAAGAATGTGACTTACACTAGGACGTGCCTAGTGAGACATTGTACTGTACAAGTACAATGCCTCACTAGTAGACAATGCCTACACATACATATAGTGCAATGCCTCACTAGGCACGTCCTTAGTTACGAAGGACGTGCTTAGTGAGGCATTAGCAATGCATTGCTTAAGGACGTGCCTAGTGAGGCATTGTACCTACTGTACAATGTCCTTCGTAACTAAGGACGTGCCTAGTGAGGCATTGCACTATATGTATGTGTAGGCATTGTCTACTAAGGACGTGCCTAGTGAGACATTGTACTTGACAGTACAATGTCTCACTAGGCACGTCCTAGTGTAAGTCACATTCTTCTTCTTCTTCTTAGCGAGTCACATTGTCTACTAAGGACGTGCCTAGTGAGGCATTGTACTTGACAGTACAATGTCTCACTAGGCACGTCCTCAGAAACTAAGGACGTGCCTAGTGAAGCATTGTCTACTGAGGACGTGCCTAGTGAGGCATTGTCTACTAAGGACGTGCCTAGTGAGGCATTGTACTTGTACAGTACAATGTCTCACTAGGCACGTCCTAGTGTAAGTCACATTCTTCTTCTTCTTAGCGAGTCACATTGTCATTGTCATGTGACTTAGACTACTACCATCCGCATCCGCACGTGCACGTCCTTAGTAGACAATGCCTCACTAGGCACGTCCTTAGTAGACAATGCTTCACTAGGCACGTCCTTAGTAGACAATGCCTCACTAGGCACGTCCTCAGTAGACAATGCTTCACTAGGCACGTCCTTAGTTTCTGAGGACGTGCCTAGTGAGACATTGTACTGTCAAGTACAATGCCTCACTAGGCACGTCCTTAGTAGACAATGTGACTCGCTAAGAAGAAGAAGAAGAATGTGACTTACACTAGGACGTGCCTAGTGAGACATTGTACTGTCAAGTACAATGTCTCACTAGGCACGTCCTTAGTAGACAATGCCTACACATACATATAGTGCAATGCCTCACTAGGCACGTCCTTAGTTACGAAGGACATTGTACAGTAGGTACAATGCCTCACTAGGCACGTCCTTAAGCAATGCATTGCTAATGCCTCACTAAGCACGTCCTTCGTAACTAAGGACGTGCCTAGTGAGGCATTGCACTATATGTATGTGTAGGCATTGTCTACTAGTGAGGCATTGTACTTGTACAGTACAATGTCTCACTAGGCACGTCCTAGTGTAAGTCACATTCTTCTTCTTCTTAGCGAGTCACATTGTCATTGTCATGTGACTTAGACTACTACCATCCGCATCCGCACGTGCACGTCCTTAGTAGACAATGCCTCACTAGGCACGTCCTTAGTAGACAATGCCTCACTAGGCACGTCCTCAGTAGACAATGCTTCACTAGGCACGTCTTTAGTTTCTGAGGACGTGCCTAGTGAGACATTGTACTTGACAGTACAATGTCTCACTAGGCACGTCCTAGTGTAAGTCACATTCCTCTTCTTCTTAGCGAGTCACATTGTCTACTAAGGACGTGCCTAGTGAGGCATTGTACTTGACAGTACAATGTCTCACTAGGCACGTCCTTAGTAGACAATGTGACTTAGACTACTACCATCCGCATCCGCACGCGCACCAACGCGCGCATTCGACAGACACACACACACATACACGCACAGACACACGCACACGCACTGACACACACACACGTCAAACTTTACCACCCCATCGTTTTTGCGTCGGGGGTTAAAAACATTGCTAATCACGTCGATAACACAATCTTGCTCATTACCAGTCTTACCTGATATACAAAATCAATGAAACACTAAGAAATAGTAGCTCACGTTATACTGGTATAAGAACCAAATGTTTCAAACTACAATCAATATATGCCTGAGAACCCTTCAAAATGCGTGTCGAGGGCTGATAAACATCCTCATAACTTGGAAACCGCTGCACCGATTTCTACCAAACTTGGCTTAGAACTATGCCAGATTTATCTGCTTTCCATTTCAAGAATAGTTATAAAAAAATTACGAGTGATTTTTTGGAGCTACGAGCCTTGAAAGGTACAGACACATAGACACAAAAAAGCCTCAAACTTAGAACACCTTTCTTCTTCAGTCGGTGGTTAAAAAGTTTATCTGAAGCGTTAAACGTGTCCTTAGGACTTAGAGGCACAATATTACATAAAAATATTGGTACTTTTCTCCCTATTTATCAGAAATATAAATAGAAACGTAAAGGCAGAAAACGCTTAAAACGCGCGGGTGAGCGATCGGATCTGGCTGACGTCACACGCGAAATCGCCGGGCTAAATCATCATCCGTCTCCGTCCATCAACCGGCTCCGAACCCAAGTCGGTCGCTCTAGGGAGAGCATGTGTAGATGGGGCTATCGCGACCCTGCTCTCAGTCAATGTGACTGCGGGGTCCCCATCCAAACGATGTCCCATTTGCTCGTTTGCCCCTTGTGCCCTAACACCTGCACAAGGGATGACCTCATAGATGCCACAGACGAGGGGGTAAAGGTGGCGAAGTTCTACTCGAACTTCGTCTAGTCATACCATTGACACGCAAAGAAGAAGAAGCCGGGCTAAAAACAGATTTTGAAAATCCAAACTTTAAAAAATCGTAGAAAATTCAGTTTTTGAGCTATCGCCAAAATTCTTTCACAGTTGTCCTTACAATCTTCTAGACTTTTGATTTAAGCTATAAAAACAGGAAAAAATGCCTAACTCATCTTCCTCATTCCCCCAAAATTGTAGTTTTTAAGTAAAAATTGCCACAGAGGCCAAATGCCTATTATTATTAGTGAAATAAAATCTTACTATTTCAGGAATAGCTTCCATTAAGGATCAGCATCTTCACAAGTGTTCTGTAGTCCTGTAATTTTTTCCGAGTTAAATCTATTTAGGTACTTAGTATCTTTGAATTTAATTTCAAATAAACACATCCTTTTAGCACTATGATACACATCCATAATGTACGAGTACATAATATGTATACATTCAAGATCAATTTAACAGAGTGAATGTTCTTGTTTCAAAGTTTGTCTTAACTAAGTCTTAGTGCCAATATATAATGTTCTATCACCTGTCATCGCGTTCAGTTTTATAATTTTTAATAATCACGAGTTTTACTAGTTTTTCTGTGATAAAAATGCCCCAAATCCTTCCAAACCCAGCTTGTTCCCTCCAAATATCCCCCAAATATTATTATCCCCCCAATTGTCCCCCCATAACTAGCCCTCTTTTAGAGGAGGTTCACCCAATCTGGCATCAGTGCACACCCCACGCACATTATCAGGGTTGCTAGCCTTAGCACTGACAGGCGTCACAGGCTGTGACGCCTTATTATTATAGAAGACGCTGTGAGTCACAGCGTCTTCTATAATAATGTTTTCTATTTTTTACTTGTTACTTCTTTTACATAATATTTTTTTATTGTTTAGTCTATTATTTACTTTTTATTTACATAATTTATTATATGGACTACTTAATTATGATAAATGAATTTATTCACAAAGAAAATTATGACTAATAAAGTATTTACAATATTTATAATATGTACAAAATACACATGAAGCGGTTGAGCTATTATTATTTTTTATTTCTATTATTTTAGTTTTAATTTGTACCTCTGATCTAATTTTTTTTTGTTAACCAATACTGTCCCACTGCTGGGCAAAGGTCATTATTATTCCTTTATTTTTAATTTGTAAATACTTTGTTCCACTTTTTACCTAGTCATAAATAGAATAACGAATTGAAACGCTCGCTCTGTAATGTTATTATATTATTATAATAAAGAATTTGAAATTTGAATTTGAAATTTGAAACAGCTCAGTCGGTAATAGCCCTGCCTTCAATGCTGTGGGTCGTGGGTTCGATCCCCACCAAGAAATCATAGATGTTTGTTCTATGTCTGGATGTTACTTACTATGTATTATAAGTATGTATTTACAAAAAATAAACTGGCCAAGGCGCAAGTTTTATTTGTGCATGGTAGTGTTCCGAGCTTGGACGAATACACGTTCCGAGCGAAAGATTTGCTTTATAACCAGCTCTCCACATCTAAATGAAACCAATGTAACAAGAGCTCCCATTTGTAGGATTTTTAATGATGATACGGTTTAGGTTAGACGGGACGTGTAATAACTGTGGTTTTTATTTAATTTCTCGTATTCGGCAAAATATTTTTTTAGTTCAAAGTTCAAACAGTGGACAGGTTGATGTGTAGCCGACTGTACTTATGTAGAATTGACTGGAGCTTGACTGACTGTCAGCCAGGGCTACCAGCGTGCTGATAAGCCTGAAGTTGCATTTTACCTCAGTCTCACTCAGAAAAAAAGGCGGGAACTACCTACCAAAGTGGAAAGGCGCGCTTTTGGGAAAAAATTCGTTTAT
Source organism: Gandaritis pyraliata (assembly GCA_947859175.1). NCBI lineage: Eukaryota > Metazoa > Arthropoda > Insecta > Lepidoptera > Geometridae > Gandaritis > Gandaritis pyraliata. Next base: position 11,869,693 of record OX401854.1, on the reverse strand, counting down.
TTATCTAAAATTAGGTAAATTTTCTTCTGGGTTAGCCTGGAATACTTGTGAATAGGTGGCCAAACCAGGAAGCTCACGGTTGTGGTCCGGGATGGGGAAGAAAAGGAGGAGAAAGGAGGAGCCGCCTCCCCCTGATGAGTCGCTGCAGACGTCGCCTTCTGATTCTTCGGATACAGATGATGTGAAGTCGGTAGTATCAGTAGACTGCTCAGCACAAAACAAGAACCATAAGCAAGCGGATAAGTATGCTATATTTAAGGTCTCTGGGTACTCGCGTAAGTACCCCGAGGATTCTAAAAAAAATGAGTTCATTGTCTTTCTGACTCATAAAACCGAAGATAGAGCATTCACTGATCGCGATCGTATGTCCCTCTCAAAAGGGTTAAGAGATCATGGTGTCTCAGGTGTTATGCACCTCAGGTCCATCAACAAATTTAAGGTAGGGATCACATTTGATCTCCCTAACAATGCGAACATGTTCTTACAAAATGTAAAACTTCTTGATCAGCTGTACCTTAAAGCTACCATACCAGCAGGTGATACCGAAGTTACTGGGGTTCTTACCTCGGTTCCGGTTGAGATGTCTAACAAGCAAATATTTTCACTGATCGGCAGTTCAAGGAATGTCATTCAGGTGAGACGCTTCATGCGCAGAGTGAGAAGCGATGGTGCCGCTGCCTTTCTACCCACACAGGCAGTTGCGGTGACCTTTGCTTCCACCATTCTCCCGGAACATGTGTACCTAGACTCCTGGAGGCATGAGGTAAAAGTGTACATACCTCCTGTGAAGCAGTGCCTTAAATGCATGAGGTATGGCCACATTGCCAAGTTTTGTAAAAACGTTGAAGTGTGTTCTATCTGCACCGAGGAACACAATTTCCGCCAGTGTCACGTTGACCCAAAGAATGCCAAATGTAAAAATTGTAATGGAAACCACATAGCCATATCTTCAATGTGTCCTCTTAAAAAGCAGAAGGTAGAAGAAAACAAAATCAAGTCTAGAACTGTAACCTATTCGGATCTTTTTGATTCTAAATCCTTTCCACAACTATCTGCAAGAACCCTTGATGTACAGGTAAATAATTTAATGAAGTCAGAAGTTTTTATAAACATCTTAATTGAAACAATAACAAAGATGATGAGCAACAAAGATGTTCCAATAAATTCTGGGTCTATCAGAGAGACCCTAAAAAAAACTCTCAGTAATAAGCTCCCTCCATCTGCATAATGGATTTTTTAAACATTATGCAATGGAACGCACAAAGTCTAAACAGTAATAAGCAAATATTTATTAATTTTCTTTATACAAATAATATTCATATAGCAATAATTTCAGAAACATGGTTTAAACCTCACCAACAATTCAAAATAAAACATTACAATGTCGAACGTAATGATTGTGGTAACAATCACAATGGAGTAGCCATTTTAATTCATAATAGTTTAAATTATTCTAACATTACTACTTACTTTGATAATTCACTGCAAAATATTTGTACCAGAGTTACTATTAACAAAAAGGAGATAAGTATTCTTAGTTTTTATTGTCCAACAAATAGTAATCCAGTTTTTAGCAAAAGTAAATTTGATGCACTAATAAAGTCGATTACTGGGCCACTAATACTTGCAGGTGACTTTAATGCCCATCATACATCTTGGGGCTGTGGCTCTGACTCTCCTCGTGGGAGAGAGGTTTTGGAGGTCATTGATGAAAATAATTTGGTTCTGTTAAATGATGGTCAAGCGACGACAATTGGTTCGTTGTCATGGCGTCCAAACGCACTAGATTTGACAATGGTTTCGCCGTCTTTGTCACTACAATGTGAATGGTCCGTTCATGATAGTCCTTTGGGCACTAGTTATCATCTTCCTGTAATAATTAAAGTCTTGTTTAACAATAATAGTAATAATTCAGCTAATAATTGTACTAATAAACATTTGCCCATCTACCCAAATTATAGACGTGTAGATTGGAAAGTGTTTAATGATTGTATGGATACCTTGTTGGTTGATTTTGAAATAGATGCTCGATGTCCACAAGATTCTTATCAAGAATTTTGTAAAATTTTACGTACAGCAGTCGCGAAATCTATCCCTAGCAACAATTTAGCAAGCTCTTCTATTGTCACTGTCAATAGTGTCAGTCAGCAGTCATGTCGTCTTAGAAATGGTGAAATACCACCCCTTCCATGGTGGAATCAGAAATGTTCTGATGCCGTTTTAAATTCCAAAGAAGCGTATCTTAATTTTAAATCTAATCCAACAGAAGAAAGTTATTGTGAATTCAAGAGACTTCGGGCTCTTAAAAAACTAACCATAAAATTAGAAAGACAAAAAAGTTGGTTTTCCCTTTGTGAAAAATTTAATCGTTGTACCCCAATTTCTTTAATATGGAAATTTATTCGTAAATTTAATAAAACATACATTTCTCACGACAATGAAGACGACACATGGATTTTAGATTTTTTAATGAAGTATACTCCTGACTTCGTGTCACCCAGACAATACTGTAATAACTCAATTAGTGTTAGTGAAACCAGCAATTCCTTTTTACTCGATGAATTCTCATCTAATGAACTTATATCTGCGATTAATTCTAGAAGAGATACAGCTTTTGGTCTTGACGGAATACCGTACATTATTTTTAAGAAACTGAATAGTAATGGTTTGGACATTTTTCTAATGATTTTGAATTCACTCTGGACAAATAACGACATACCTTCTGATTGGAAAATCGATTGTTTAGTACCAATTTTGAAGCCCAATAAACCCAAGCTATGTCCTGATTCCTATCGTCCTATAGCGCTTACGTCATGCGTCGGTAAAATATTTGAACAACTGCTAAAACAACGCTTGGAATTTTATGTGGAACACAACAAAATTCTATCGTCAAATCAATTTGGTTTTCGTAGAAATCATTCAGCTCGTGAAAGTATTTGTCAATTACAACTTGATATTCATAATTCTTTGGCTGCAAACAATCGTTTGTTGGCCGTTTTCTTCGATATTTCTGGCGCTTTTAATAGTGTCAATATTGATGTACTGTGTCGAGAATTGCTATCAATAGGTATTCCTGGAAAAATTGTCAATTGGGTTCAAGCTTTTTTGAGAAATAGAGAAGTTTTCGTAAAATACAATAGACATCTATATGGGCCGAGGTTATCCTCTGTAGGTGTATGTCAAGGTGGTATTTTGTCACCTTTAATATTTATATTGTACATACGTCGTTTAAATTTAATATTGGGTTCACAAGTCAAAAATTTACAGTTTGCGGATGATTTGGTTGTTTATGCATCGGGAACAAGTTTAGCTCAAGTAGCTGAAATTGTTAATGATGCATTGACAAAGCTTAATAAATATTTTTCCTATCTAGATCTTAATGTAAATCCATCGAAATCTAAAGTTGTTGTCTTTGGTAAAAGGCATATTATTGATATGCCAGTTATTCAGTACAATAATTTGCCTTTGCCTGTATCACAGGAGGTTAAATTTTTGGGAGTATTATTCTCCCATAATTTATCCTGGATGAATTATACTAAGCATATAATTAATAAAGCTAACAAAGCTTACAACATTTTAAAGTCTTTGTCTGGATCCTATTGGGGTGCAGACCCAAAAATACTACTAACCTTGTATAAATCTTTAGTTCGCAGCCATTTTGAATATGGTTTCTTTTGTTACGCTGCAGATGTAAAAATTGTAAATAGCATAAACGTCTTTCAAAACAAATGCCTGCGTTTGATTTCAGGGGCATTTAGGAGTACTCCTGTAAATGCAATGCAAATCGAATGCAGACTTCCGCCAATTCCTATTCGTTTCAACTTTCTAAAAGAAAGATTCGTCTTGAAACTTTTCAGTGTTTCTGGCAATGCTCTTCTGGCCAATCTGTCCAGCGCTCAGCCTGGCTCAAAACCATTTTACATGTTAGAGGGTTTCCAAAACTTTCTAAATTTTCTTCAAAATTTAAACATCTATCAATCAAGTCTTATGCTACCTTGTTACGAAGGATCTTTTAATAGTAAATTTCCAGCAATTAATATACTGATCAATAATGATCTGTCAACAAAAGAAGAAGTTTATGTAATGCTCTCCGAGTTTATAGATTGCAAATTTATTTACACCGATGGATCTAAAAATGAAAACGCTGTGTCCTTTGCCTTATTTGAACCATCTTTGAATATTGGTGTCGGTCACAAAATTGATAAAAACGCTAGTATTTTTACTGCGGAAGCTGTTGCAATCCTGAGTGCTTTAAAACATATTAAAAATCGTAACTTAGGTCATACTAAATGGGTTGTGGTGAGTGATAGCATGAGTGTTTTAAAAAATTTAAATAACAATAAACTGCATGCTGATACTAACTACATCATTTTTCTTATAAAACAACTGTGGGTTGAGCTGGCTGATTCTGATATTAATGTAAGTTTTGCGTGGGTCCCTTCGCATAAAGGTGTAGAGGGTAATGAGAAGGCGGATTATCTAGCCAACACTATAGTTAAATTAGCAGATACTATAGATTCTAATCTTGAGAATGGTGACGCTGATGTAGCTCTACCATACACAGACGTTGTAAGTCTTTTAAGACAACGAATGTGTCAATCTTGGGGGAGACATTCGTATCACTGTACACAGGTTGAGAATAAGGGTTCCTGGCATGCTGCTTTGGATGTTCAGATTGATTCTGTACCTTGGTTCTGTAAGAGTAAAATTTTCATGAACAGAAAGTTTTACTCAACTGTTTGCCGCTTGCGATTTGGTCATTGTCGTTTGAATTATCATCTCCATCGTTTAAAAATGATAAATTCCCCTTATTGTGATTATTGCCAATCACGAGAAATTCAATCTGTAAATCATATAATTTTCGATTGTTCATCTTTCAATATTCAGCGCCTTGTATTGATAGATGAACTGCTTCAAACTTATCGTGAACCTGATTTAGTCCCGCGTTGCATTCAGGAATTGCTCAAGGATGAGTCAAATTTCATTCATTTGTACAAGTTTATTATTAATACAGTAACAGAGATATAATTATGTCTCTGTAAAGTATCGTTAGTTGTAAATAATATTATTAATACTTTTGTATAGTTAAAGGAAATGTAAATGTAAATAATTTATAATTAGGTACGTGCCTAAACGTATAGTCAAAATAGACGAAGAAAAAAAAAAACATTCAGATGTGTATCATTATTTGATATAATTTCTACTTAGAAAAAATTACGTATGACAAACACATAAACAAAATAACAATGGAAAAAAATATAACGTCTGACTAGGCGGTATGGTTGAAAAACTATAGCCTGCCCTCAGGAGCGAACAAAAAAAAAAAAAAAAAAAAAATCAGTCTCACTCAACGAAAAAACCACTAGGCGCACTGACTGATCCTCAGAAACAGTCAAGCTCTTGCCCAAAGAGTATTTTTTTTCTCACACAGTCAACTCTCGAGTCAAGCACAGAAAAAAACTCTTTGACAACTTGGATTTTGGATTTGACAATGACAAGAGAGAGCAGCAGAGCAGACGCTGACGCAGAGCACTGAGCGAGCGGTCAGTCAGTCAGTCAAATATCAATCATGAGCCGTGGTGGGTGGTGTTTGTAATTTTTTGTTTATATTATTTACAAGCTTTGTCTTTTCGAATGGTTTCGATTACTTTTATTTCTTGCCGCAGTTAAAACAAAGTGAATCATGTTTTAGTTAAATCTAAATAGGGTGTGAATAGTTTAGTTTGTGCTAGTTGGTGCAAAAGTTTATGTGTTGATTCGTTTCGACATAATGAAGGTGGACGTCGCTTGGAGGCGACGACGCGGCTCTAAGGACCTTGCAGGTTTGTGTTCACCTCAACTTAGAAACTGTGCTGTACCGAATGCGACCTGCCATTACAATGCCATTACAAAAAAGTAAATAATAATAGTAATCATTGTCTGAATCCAGTTACATCCTTAGAAGCCACCTCAGGGGTTGAAACAGTTTTATATTGTATTGGTATTTATTTCGCCTTCAATAAAGAATTTATTTCCGTTCAAACTTACCAAGAATGTTAAAAACCATATAATGTACTTACCTACAATGACCTACATGCCAGACAGAAGCTATAATGAAATCACATAGTATTTTACTTGATACCCATAGGTACATAGGTATAGTACTCACGATAGATCTTTGTCCCTCAGAAGTATCTGTACAGAACAGATTTTGGAAGTAATCGGAGTAAGCAAATTTTGCCGCACAACAGTATATGCACCATCATTGTTGCACTTCAGAGTGATTTGTTGTACAGTTTAGGAATATATTTGGTGAGGGTCACTTAGCAAGCTAAGAAAAATGTACAGCTAAATATTATCGTATGAACTAAAAATGTACCAGTATTCATGTATCTAATTTAATAATGATTGTAGGTATTCCTAATTACTTAAACTACTCCTAATTTTTTAATTTATGGATAAAAACATGCCTTGGCCATTATAAAACCAAAGTTTTTATTTTCTTGGCTGTAAGTAGGTTACTGCTGAGTTCAAAGATCCAGCAGAGTAATGTTTACCGTAGAGAAAGGATTGAAACAATCCAGTGCATATGTAGCACTTTCCTTACAGGTACTTTCCTCTCACTTGGCATTGGTTGCATGCACATATAAATCATATTTCACAAACAGCTAGGCTATCAAAAATATTTAAAGTTGCTCAAAATGTTCTGCATATCATGACTTACTTTCTATTGTCCAGTGGCTGTTCAAAATGCATGTGTCATTCAAGCATTTAGCTCTAGTCTAGCTAGACAGATGACCTTCTAAAAGTAAAGCGTCTATACCAAAATGCTGTAACATAAAAGCTGCAACGTCTCTCTAAACATCGTTAGGTGTTTGTTTTTCATTTGTTTTTTGTCTTTTATTTGCTTGCTAGGAGTTTCAGACAGTCTTAGGGCGGCTTGCACCAGAATCGCTAAACGCGTTTAACTCTTAAATAGTATTTAGCGAGTTGTCAAGTCATACAAATACGTCAGATTTAAATCGATTTAGCTGTTAAATACGTTTAGTGATTCTGGTGCAAGACGCCCTTAGAGGCGTATAAAGTTAAAGAAAAACGTAGCATTTCGGTACTGTTGGCGGCGCGGCGGTAGCCGGGCTAACTCTCACTGGAAGGAAAGCATGGAGGCGCTCGCACGGCCATTGTTTGGGCGCTGCGCTCGCGAACCTCGAAAGCGGCTTTTGTTTTTGTTAACTTTCTTTTACAGAGTTTTCTGTGATATTGACTTTATTTCTTCGTAACAATGACCATGTACCTTACCTACGTAGGTATTCAGAGTATATATTTCTCTAATGCTAAGCGTCCACTGGGTCGGATCGGAATCGGAGCGTAGGAGGTGTCGTCGTCGACGTCATCGCGTCGGTGTTTATAATTTATATATGGCCAATTTAGTGCACATTATACCATAGAAATCGATACAAAGCAACAAATACTTTCCCTCCGTACGCTCCGATTCCAACGCAGTGGACGCGTAACTTATAACTCCTATAAGCTTAAAGTTATAAGTAAAGAGAAGCTCGCATGGAATACACAAGTTCGTTTACGTATAGCTACGTTGTTTGTGTTGTATAGAGGTACTAGAAGGGACGACGCACAAGAACGACAACAGCGGGGCAGTGGGGCAGGTGCCGCGGACGCAGCGATGCGTGAAGCAAGGCCTGCCCAAAAACATTGGTTGCCGCATGCTCGTTGCTAATCGATCAGTACTAGGGCCTACTGATTGCGAAACCTTACCTAGGCGCGAGTCCACGGCACTCACTCTTGGTGGTCTAATTCGTGGCATATTAGAGGGAGCAAATATTTCAAACGTGGAATAGAAATAGGACCAAATCCAACTACTTACTACTATTTTATTTGATAGATGAAACAACGCTCTCAAGGTCTGGTCATGCTGCTTTGTGAAGGTATAGATAAGGTTCAGGGAAAAGGGTACTTACCTACTTGATTCTGTTCTATTCAGGTAGCGGCGGATAACACCCCAACTCCATGTCTACTTTAGAACGTCAGTACAGTAGTTAACATTTAGCAGCGCCGTGCGCCGTTATTGTTGCGTGCTAAGAGCGTTTTCAATTTCCTGTAGACAGAACTAGAATACAAGATGAGCGGAGAGATTCCCACGTAATTTCATAATTATGCGTCGCATATTCCCAGTTAGACGAGAGTCCTGTTATAATTTAACCCGATGCGCCAGCGCAGCGGTGCGCGAGCGTTGAACCCGCTCCTTGTCGCCACTTTGTTATTTTCTCATACGACTGGCACGCACCGCTGGTTATGTCGAATTAGCGAAATATTTGCAGAAAGATGAATCTATTACAGTACCAGTCTTGTACATTACATATATTTTTATGTGAAAGAAACATGGACATGTAGTTGGTAGTTATAATATAACTGCCCACAACACATCTGGACAACCTTGCACTAAGTATAAATATAATTGAAAGATGCAAAACAACTACCAGCATTGTCATTCAGCCAGGGTCCTTGTATACTAAGCTAATGCAAATATCAGAGCATTGAGCCCGTCCACTTCAGCGCTTGATACAATGGTGCTAGCGGATATTGGGTAACCTGCTGCAAAAAACTAGAGGCATTGTTGCAAGTTCTTCGCTTGCCTAGAGTCAGAGAAGCTTGTCCAAAAAGAAACGAACAGAAATCCAAAAACATCCGAAATGGTAGAGAGATTTCGAGTATCTTGATTGCATTTTGGTGTAGACTATGCACTTTTAAGTTTTTCTAACATGTCGACACATTAATGTTCAAACGAACCACTTAAAACCCATTAAAAGATAGTCATTGAGGAGGTGAAGGTATGATAAAGCCCACGCCAGGCAGTCACGACTCCACCTTATAGAAGTTCAAGTGGTTTCACATGGCACGGCAAACGGCCATAGTGGAGCTAGTGCAGATAAGAAAAGTTCCCACAAGGGTTTTGTCTTCCCAGAAAACATTAATCTTCGAACAAAAACGTGTCGTTTTTGTAACTTTAGTGTACGTTGAAGCAACTTGATCGTGTGATAGAAGTCTTCAAAGTTTGACCAATCCTATCTTCGATCAACTATACCTCAATCCTATGCTTTGTGCTGTTCGTGCTCATTACAACTCGTGTAAAATCAACATGACGCTAGTTGGGCTTGTCATTGATACACAATCAAGTTTTCCCTTGCTTTCAAACCATGGAGTGTTTCAAGCTGTTCTCATTGATCGCAGAGTCACGCAACCCTTTCTCATTTAGTATTGGTACTATACTGTACACGATCTGTGCGTGTTGCGTGCGCGTTGTCCTCAAGATTGTGAACGTTTTCGTAGGTTAATTGCCTAGAGACTAGAGACACTATCACTGGATTTTTACTTACATCTTCTCAAGTGTTATCCAACAGTCTTATACTTCTTATTTTATAACGACGTGTTAAATAATATTGTACTTATTTACTGAATGGTACCCTTCGGAATATAATCCGTACCGTGTTTTGTTTTCACAATCACTTTCAAATTCGATCTAAAAGACGAAGTTATGGATTTTTTTCAAAAATAAGCTAGGCTTATTGTGCATTGAGTCCTGTAATAAATTGATAGATAGATGTATTATTTATTTAACCACCACACAAATTAACAAAAAAGAAGAAGCAGATAAAAAAAACTTAAAAATAAAAACATAATCTTAAAAAGAGACTTAAATTGAGTCAAGGAATTCAGGTGAATCAGGTCTTACGCTGAATACCTGAATGGTAAATTACTCCGAGGAACTCTGATGTGATTTCAACGGAATGTGATAGCAATCATAGCAGTAAATCCATCCCCATTGAAGATGGATCTAATACGTGACAGATTTAGATACATTGCCAATTGCCATCGAACGACGTCGGTGCCATAACTGCCATACCACCATTTCGAACCCTCTATTATAACATAACATAATTATGTGGTTCCACCTTCATTTTCGTTGTCGCAGACTACCGGGCGACAACGGCATCGTACTCTACCGTTATAAACCATCGCCATTTTGGTTTTGTTGTCATTTAAATGATATTAAGGCCAGTTATGCCATTTCTATTTGAGGAGACTGGACTCTACTAATGCGTTACAGATTGTTGTGATTGTACAGTAAACAACATCAGTTTTTGAAGTTATTTGTGACTTGTTACGAGTCGTAACTTACGACATCGATATTATACAGATTAATGGTGATTGGGAATATTTCTTGTTTTTGCTTATTAAACAGTACATGACATGCTGACTTTGAAGAAAAATTGTGATGCTACAAGTTGACATATAGCGTTGTTTTGGTTTTGGTCAACTAGTACGTGCCCTTTTGTTTTTATTCGCCTTCCCGACGCGAGACAAATTCATTATAATTTGTTACACTCGCTTTGTTATTGTTATTTTGTTCCTCTTTTGGATATTTCAGACATCTTAGCTTGGAGGCCGTTATCTTTACTCTCTGGTTGTTAGCTACGGTGGCAAAAATATAGCATATCAAATAAATTAGAAAGCTAAATGGTTGCTTGCTCGTAATTCCGTGGAATTCAAATGCACGATTGTGAACGCTGCTGTAAAGTTTCATACATAACATCTTTAAATCATAACCAGTTAATTTTAAATGATTATACGTAGATAGTACCTAATTTATTACATATCTTTTCACGTTTCCTTGCGAATTCATAACATAAACAGCTTGATTTTAAAATATCTTTTTTGGTTTACAAAGCATCATAATAGTTACCTACCTAATAATCACACCTCATCTCTCGCTCCAATCAAAATGTTTCTGATGTTTACGACTCATTGTAGTAAAGAAGCGCTCGAAATCGCGACGTGGTTTGCTTACAGATTACAGACATCACTGACCGCCAGTTTCTTGCTCTTAGGTAAACAGTACTATGAATGAAAGTTACAATGACTTGATTCATATCTCGCGGGTTTCTTTTCCATGAACCCCTTGAAGGCTGGTTGCCGGAACTGGAGCCTCGTGCGTGGCGCGTGACTCACCGGCCGTTACCTGCCATTCTGTGTGACGTCACCGCAGTGCTATGCACCGCGCGCATTACTTTACAGCGCAGCACGCACACACTACACACTACCGTACAGCCCTTATTGTTTACGAGTTTTACTCTTTGCTTGGGATATCTGATCGATGTCTCATTCTATTATCGAACGCTGTCACTTAATTTTTGACTTCTTACAACTCACCGAGATTTCAAAATGATGGATTTATAATATTGCGAGGTTCTGTGGTTTGCTCAGCGATTTCTTTCTTATCTTATTTCCTTTCATCGGTATCGATCGATCGGCTAACTCTGATTATTTCTGGATCTCTAAAATTCCAGAGTAAATCTGTGTGCTCTTTTTTTCTCTATTATTTTTTAACATCATGATATGTATATTTTTTACTTACCTACCTTACCTATTATGTGCTTCTGTCGTTTGACATGTGTGTGTAGTGTACTGTACCTATAAAAATACAGGTAGGTGCAGGTGCGACTCTTTTTAAGTGTCGATTTTAAAAGTAAACTAGGCAACTGCTCAGTATATCTTTAATATCAAACACATGACACATGCACATCAATCAAACACATTTATGACAAAATTAACTGTCTATTGTTAAAACGTATCTCTATTATAATAACTACCTTCTATCCATCACCGTAGAAGCTATATTTCGTCAGCTGGGTCAGGGAGTGTCGCAAGGTAGCCTCCGGTATCTGCGCCCACACATCGTTCTCCGTCTATGATCCCTATGATCAGATTGTTATGCGAATTGTATGTGGATAGCGTAACGTGCTTTGACTCTTAGAATTTTGAAATTATATACAGGGAGAAACAGAACCCTAAAAGCCTAGAGAATATTTTTATTTTGATCTTATTGGCTGTGGCCATTACTACAGCCAATAAGCTTCCTTGGTGTTTCGGTCTGGCCATGGATCCAGGGTTTCGGTTCATTGTAACTGCACGACCATGAGCATTATGAACATATTCCTAATTATTTTAAAACAATCTTTACATGATTTACCTTGCGTTTTGCTATTGTGCGCTGAAGGACGAAACCATATTTTAACGGAGTTTTTACGATTATGTGTTAGTTAGTAGAGAAGCCGTAATTCATAAATTATGTTTCTCACCACTGCCTGCAGTAGGCCCATACTTAGGAGACATCCGTGATATTCGCTGTTATTAAGCCGTTAACAACGATAGGCATGCAGTAATGCATCGTCGCAAGTAGCAGATAAACATTCATGTGACAGCTATCTCAGATATTGTGCAGTTAATTATTATTATTGATCGTTTATCGATTCTGGGAAAGCATCTTTCAGAAAAAAAAACAAAACCTTCCCTGAGATAATTTATGTAATGCCTATAAAATTCGATCTTGATTAATGAAATTAATAAAATTTATACTATAAGGCAGTAAGTACACGTGATGTGAACTATGATGATAATTTTATTATAAGCATACAAAACGGGTTAGTCTCAAAATCCCCTTTGAGTTTTTCCCTTTAAGGGGATTTTGAGACTTTTAGTCTCAAAATCACCTTTATTTCAAAATTTTTGAATCAAGGGGATCTTGAGACTAAAAGTCTCAAAATCCCCTTTGGCAAATTTACACCGTAATAGCATGGAGTTCCGGAACCTATAAGATTGTACCTACCCAAACTAGCATTCATAAAAATGAAGATTTGGCTTGACTTGGAGGAAATTTTAATAAAAGTACTAGGGTAGTAGAATAAATCTAATTATTAAAACTAACATTTTGCAATCTATCTTTTCATTATTATTAGTGGCTACTAATAAAGCTATTAAATGTAATAAATAATAAACCAAGAAAGCAAAATACTATCCAACTGGATGGGCTCATCCTGTTGGATAGTATTTTGCTTTCTTGGTTTTGTACTTATTAGCTACTAGCAGTTGCCCGCGACTTCTCACGCGAGTACCGTTTCCGTGTACATCATATTATCTGTGCGTGTATCGAGCGGATATATTGAGAAACTTGACATTACACCTCATTACACCGAACTCGTACCTACTGGAATGTCAAACGCTAGTTGTTAGACCAAAGAGGTAGTACTACGCCCTGTCAAACTGACGTGACATGACATGACAATGAAATCCTCTTGCCAATTGGCGCTGCTAATCCTTTTCGTTCATTTGATCCTGTAGATCCTGTTAATTATTCGAGATAAAAAGTAGCCTATGTGTCAATCCAGGTTACGAACTATATATATGCCAAGTTTCATCCAAGTTGGTTCAGTAGTTTAGACGTGATTGAAACACAAACATCCAAACATCTAAACATCCAAACATCTAAACTTTCGCATTTATAATATTAGTAGGATAGGATAGGATATTGTAAATACTGTATTAGTCGTAATTATTGTTGGAATTTATCTACAAAAACGAATCTGTATTCGATTGTGATAGCAATCCTTCTTCTTAAAAGTAAAACCTTATTTGTGTTTTGCTTCATGACGGACGTATTACCTTCCTAAGCTGACTTTATGTTAGAAATAGTAAAATCTCGCACACGTTCCGTAACATTTGGACCCTAAATAGATATTTATCTTGTTTTCAGTTACAGTTTCAGCTATAAATAATGCATACCTGTATTAGTATTGTGAAGTTGCATCAGTTAAATATTTAATACAAAATGAATCTCCTTTCTGGAGTCAGAATAAAAATCTCATATAAAAAAACCTCATTTTGAATGTGACCCGTATAGCACATTTTAGTGGTACTAAAATGTATTGTCACACTAAGACCACAACAAACCCACCAGTCAAGAAATAAATAATTCAGTTGATTTTGTGAAAAGTACCAGGAGAGCAGAACTAGTCAAGAAGTAAACCAAAAGTTAGGTAGGTACTTAAGTATAAGAAAGCGAAATACTATCCAACAGGAAGGACTACTAATAATAATAATGAAAAGATAGATTGCAAAAGGTGAGTTTTAATTAGAACCACATCTTACTTTATTCTACTACCCTAGTACTTTTATTAAAATTTCCTCCAAATCAATACAAAACTTAATTTTTATGAATGCTAGTTAAGTAGGTACATTTTGTTCCGGAACTCCATGCTAACTAGGTTGATAATTTATAAGACAAGTAGTACCTATGCTGGAGGGTGAGGTTAAGGTTCCATTTTTATGTAGGTACTGCTATAAAAAATATTTTGATCATTGAAATGGATAGTTCAGTAGCAGTGGACTAGGTATTTAATTCAAAAAGTAGGTAGGTAAAGTAAAATTAAGATACGACTATTTCGGTGTAATTTTACCCAAAGGGGATTTTGAGACTTTTAGTCTCAAGATCCCCTTGATTCAAAAATTTTGAAATAAAGGGGATTTTGAGACTAAAAGTCTCAAAATCCCCTTAAAGGGAAAAACTCAAAGGGGATTTTGAGACTAACCCTACAAAACTCAACATACAATAGTATGAATACTTACTACGCTTTCTCTAAAATATTAAAGTGCCATATCAAATAAATCGACAGGAACGCTTGTATATATTCACATCATCTCATTACTGTTACCTCTGGTATGAGTCGCCTCGCGTCGCGTGCTAACAAAAACAACTTTCATTGAGTAGAGGATACATGACCGCCAGTACTCGCCAGTGCCAGCTCAGCACCATGTCGTGACGAATCGATTCTAACTCGATTAACTCGGCTCTCACTCTCGCGTGCGCTCTATCGATATTACCTGCAATTGGATTATCAGATTCACAGTCAACTCGTGTGATGTCAAGGAACTGTACAAACGTGACATTGTTGTGATTGCATGTTCATTCAAGACGACGTTGCTCTGCTTCACTTCACTTCAGCATAGTTACTGTTACTAGGCGAGATACAGCATGCAATCACAGTGTGCGATCTCAGGTTGTCAACCTGCATAGCAGAAGTACCTAAATGCATAAGATTAGTTTGTTACTGAACTGTCAGGCTGCGACTTCCAACGGTTCAGTTCACTCGCGCAAAGAGAAAGCCCCCTAAGGTCAAAGTGGAAGAGAGTGCGAAATGCATCTTTTAGCTTATCGGCTTCGCTTATCCCGCCAATATAGGTACTCTACTTACTTTATTATTCAATACCATGGCCACGGTAAAAATACTTCAATTACCATAATTTATTCTCGGTTTCCGAGAGTAATACCTATTATTGAAAGAATTTCAATTTTCGAGCACGCCACTCCGACCGAATGCAGGTCAATGCAATTTTGAAATAATGAAAATATGTGTTGTTATTTCTATCTTAGATTTCTGTTATAAGTAAACTAGTTAATCCTTCTCATTGGGTGTTCCGTTTTACACCTTTCTAATGGACAGATTACGGTGCGGTGCAGAACACAAACAAAGAAAAGTCGGAAAGTTGTCGGCGGCGGCGGCAGAATTGTTGAAATGGAAGCTAATAGCGTTTGCAATCTACGAGCACCAAGTAATGTACTGTGTGTGCCGATTGCGCCGACATCTAGAACTGAAGTTAGTGCCACCACTGGAGGAACATTATTCAGGCGTACCGCCACCACCCACTCAGAGAAAAATGCAGTTTAATTTTATTTTTGCATGGTTAACTTTCGGGGGTTGTACTAAGCACGCTTTCTCCACTTTGTATGACCTTATTCATAAAGAAAATTACGACTAATACAGTATTTACAAAATATGTACACATGAAACAGTTGAGCTATTTACAAACCGTTGCAAACGATTTATAGATACCAAGCTCAACTTATCCAAATCAGTACCAATCGGAGGATAGACAAGTTCGTCAACTAAGAGCCAGAACCAGTTATTACAAAATACCTAAATGATAGCATCATAGTGAATCATTAGTTTGTCTTATTTCCCCAGTTCTTGGTGGTATTGATTGAGCTGTCGACCGGTTGTGTTGTGCTTGCTTGGTGCCGCGCGTCGGTGACCCGGTTATTGAGGCTCCGCCGCATGCAATGGAAAATGTATAGCATTATTCCCTCTCGTATCGAACTGTTTGCTCGCGTACACGCTCGATACCTAACTCCTATACTTCTCAAGCTACATAATTTATTGATAAACTTGTTTTATAAGTGCGACTCTGCTAGTTAGTCCAGTTGCCAGCTGCTCCGTAGAGCAGGATATAATTATTGCAATTCGTAGTGTAACCAGTAGGCCTGTAGGCTACCTACTAATTCGATGCGTGCCGCTGCCAACTCCGCCCCGCATTTTATATGGAGCATACTAAATAAAATAAGTACTAACAATCTGGGAAATCCCAATTTGCAAATCACTTGGAATGTACGGATTTACCAATGGTCATTGCTAACGGATAGATCATCATTCATATCCACGGAGATATCCTCATCAGCAATTGCTTCGTTTGCCAAAGCCATGTTCCTTGTGCCTTATTAGATTAGACACTCCTATTTAGGTAGACAATTTTACGGAAAAGATTTGCTATTTTCATAAAATTCGAATATTTTCTGATGAGACAATAGAAATGTGTTGTCCCCATGATACATACAATACAATGTCCATATTTCGGTCACTTTCTACAGCCAACCATCCCCTTAAAAGACTTCCAAATGTAGATTGGCATCGGGGCAGCACCAATCACCTATCTGAATGCTGTTTTTGTTTCAGCATATTGCGTGGGCGCGACAGTATGGTACATGATCAGCGCGGTCCTGGCGGCCGGTCCACTCGGACCCTCGGACAGGCCGGAGGCATACTTCAACGGCAGCTCCTACATCCGCCTCTCAAAGCCCATTACATTGAAGCAGCTAGTTGGACTTAGTTTTAGAACATGTGAAGGTATGCTGTATTTCTTCCGAAATGAGTTGTTACTTATAAATTAATGTAAAGAGCGTTCGATTCCCCATGCCAAGCCTTATTTTATAAGGAAGGATAAATTATCAAACTTTTTCGAAGAATGCTGCTGCAACAAGCTGCAGCAGCTCTGAAAAACTACTTTTTCCGCAAAAAGGGAAGATGCACCTGTCGTAGTGTGTGCCGGCCGACAACGACCATCAGTTGGCCATCAATCAAGCGTCTCGTGTCGCGAAAGTCATTACATCGATCACGGAATAAATAACACTCCGTAAATGTGGTACACTCCGAGTCCGGTCTCACTGGAGAAAGGTATGCCAGCAAAAATGATACTAAAGTCTCAGCGAAAACGTTCTCTTTCCATTTGGCAAAACTGAATTGTTGCCAGTAGACAAGCAAGTGAACGCGGGCAACAGTTAGTCTAAAGTCAGTGTAGGAATGATCATATTGGAATGCCGATGTGTGGAGGTTCTGCAAAGAGTAGGCCGCGACTCGGTGCCTCCATAGTTCCATACAACGCGTTTTTTTGCGCTCGATTACGATGCGCACGCCACATTACAGTAACCGGCTTCAACATTCGAAGAATCATTAATATTTACAATCTTCTGATACGTTGTTTTATTATTTATCGAAGGTTCATATTTTTTGACCACTTGTCTTAAACTTCACAAAATGGCGCTCGTCGTCTATATCTATCTATACAATAAATCCTGTTGCCCCATCTTATGCTTAGGCGTTCTCAGGCTTCAGGCTCAAATTCGGAGAAAAAAAAAAATTGCATTCCAGTATCAACTTTGTTTAAAATCGTCTCGTTATAAAAACATTTATCCGTACTAGCGTCCATCGATGAATCTCGTGTGAAATTTGAGCCTTTGATAGCGTACCATACTACTACGTGTGTTGTGTGTATTTTGTGCGGTGTCCATTCCACCCACACACCACACCGGAGTGCCGGACACAATCACCGGCATCATAACACTGAGTGTAGGTACTTGTAGACATGTTGCGTCGTTGTATTGTGAGCCGCAGAGAAAGGATCGTAGTAGATCGCGCATTGCGAATGTACACGCTGTGATTAATCTCTACTAATTGTTGGTATGGTAGGTATTACAGCGACCGGTTTCGATTGACACCATTGGTGCATTGCGCAATGTGTGTGGTCAATGGTTTTGTGTTTCAAAACAGTTTTAGAAGACAACTGTATGTAGTTATGTTCCGTAATAGTCACGGTACACACATAACATAAATGTAGTTTATGTGGTTTTAATTCAAATCACTACCAAAAACATCTATGCGTATTGCAATTATAAGTTACGGATTAAAGAAAGTAAATAATGATATTTCTTTTTATTATACCTACCGCTAAGCCGTGTTCGGTTCTATTCCAAGTACCTACTTCATTACGTGCCTTTTGATTGTCGTTGTTAGCATAAGCTATCATTAAATCGTGCAAATATTAATCCTCCGCCCCAACATAAGTGCCTTTGTTATCATGTTGATTGTTATGTTAATGTTATTCAATAGCAGACACCCGGAATTCATCGTGTGATGCTTTAGGTACTGCATACTTCCCAGTGTTCACAGTTCACGTCATTTAGTTTTGTTTTAAAGTGTGCTTGTTTCATCACGTCGTCACAGCCCTCCCCTCATCTCACCTCGAAGCAACCTCTCCCATCGCTCGTTACCGTGTTGCATTGTCTGAAACGAATGAATTTTATGAATAGGAACATTGTTCTTTCAATTCGTTAATAACTAACGAAATACTAGCTATTGAAATACTCGTTTCGTAAAATAAATAACCGGTCTTGTATTGTACGAATGGTATCTTATCTGACTGTGGGAATTTCCTAGAGTCTGTCTGACCTGCGTTACCGTTAGCCAATGTTCGGAAGTAGGTAGTTCGCGTCGCGTCCGAACTCACAATATCATTGTCTTATTCCATTTTGTGGATCGTCGACCTCGTAAGACGATTCTTTAGAATGGCCAACTCATGAATACCAAGTTTCTACTCATTAAATAATAAGTCGAAATTGGTTTGTTAGTTTTGTTGTGTTTTGTATGCTAATTTCAATTTAAAAACATCTTAGCTAGTGTGCACAGAATGACTGACACAGATCTCAATATTTTGAAAGCAAATGAAACACTATTGATATTATCATCACCAGCAATGTAGCAACCACGTACTTTTACTTTTTAATAGGAACTTTGAAGACTATGATTAAGGCTTCTACGAGTAGGTACGTAGCATAGGTCATAATTTTCATGTGACTTTTCCTCCTCTGCAGCTGCTATCAGTCCAGTCCTAAGGTTCACATGTTGTTCCATTTATCATGACTTCATCATCTGCTTTACAATTTTCACTCTCCATTTTCAGGAGGTGAGTTATTCTCACAAAGGTTCGAGGGGTACACACTCCATGTGACCGCTCTCTTCGAGCAAGTCGTGGTTTCTTGGGCGAGGCCCTTTCAAGAGCATCAGGAAGTTGCTCTGGAGAAGAAGACATTGGATAACCAGTGGCATTGGGTGGCGTTGAAATATAAGCCGAATCCACCATCGCTACTGCTGGAGGTCGATAAGGAAACTCAAGTAAGATCTTATCGGTGGAAGACAGAGTAACAAGTGCACGATGCGGAATTCTTTCGGGATCTCGTTTTTCACAGCTACGTAGGTATCTTGGCACAGTAAAATATACGTCCTCACGTTAAAGGTAATATCGAACGTGACATGGAACCCCGAGCTACTGACGCCAGGAGCGCTCGAGGACGGTGGAGCAGTACTGCTAGTTGGAAACGTCTTCAGCGGCTGCATCCACGAAGGACCTCAACTGGAGTTCCACGCCGCGCAAGCTCAGATCAGGAACGTAGAGTTTGGACATTGCCCTCTTGCAACAGATGAATGTGAGCATTCCTTCTACTCTCAGCTGCTCTACCAGTTCGGTTGCTATTGGTAAAGATTCAAAGATTTTCTCTTGTTTTCCAGGCAAAGATAGAAAAGACGTGTTCAGAACGCCGCCGAAAGATCATTGCTACAATGAGCCATGTTTACGACACGGGACATGCATTTCTAGATCTGATAGGTAAGTTAATATCGATTCTTCTCAGTCCATCTGACATCAAGTAATTTTAACTGCACTCGGCATCTTTAAGTAAGCTGTTTGTTCTTTCTACTCGTGTTTAGTGGGATAGTTCACTTTCCTGTGGTTGGTTCCCTTTCCGCGCTAATGCTACGAACACACGCTTTTCCTTTCCACTATTCTCCAGGGTGGGGTGGTTGGAATAGGAACTGTTGTCTTAAATAGATTTCTTGTGTTTGTTCAAAGATATGAATGCCACTGCACAGCGCGCTACACGGGCAACAACTGCGAGGTGGACGCGGGCGACCCTTGTGCTTCTAATCCCTGCAGGCACTCAGGCCGCTGCGTGGAGGACTCCAGAGGAGATTACACCTGCGATTGCCCTGCTAACTACCACGGTAACTGTGCCCTTTATATACTTTGACTCTGACATTTCTCACTTATTTAAAGCTTTTTGTACAATTTTTAGTATGTTTTGATCTAGAGCAACTCGCGTTTGATCTAGAAAAACACGTTTGGTCAAAATAAGTTACATTTTCACTAATTTAAGAATGATGTAGACAATGCTCTTAGTATTAAGTCCTCCTAGCACTACCTATTTGTGAGAAATTTTAAAATAAATAAATGTTTTACTAATTTTGTTTTATGTTACAAATAGAGTAGATTATATTATTAAATACTCAGGAGTACCACAGGGCACTATACTAGTGCATGCTCTATTTCATTTGTATGAATATGTTTACAGGCACATACTGCGAGTTGGAAGTATCATTGGACCCCCTGTGCGTGGCGGGGCCATGCCAGAACAACGGCAGCTGCAACGTACCGCCCGGGGCCGACTCTTACATCTGCACTTGCCCTCCTGGTAATATTATACCACCTTCAGACGCTCTATGTTATATTAGTGCATAATGTTGTGGGGATACTGTAAACGAATTTTGGACTCTCTAAACGGAAGCTATACATATCTATTGTTGGTTCCAGGATACACGGGAAGGAATTGCGAGACGGACGTGGACGAATGCTTGGGCGTAGTGGGGGCTTGTCTCAACGGCGGGCACTGCGTCGACGCGGTCAATAACTACACTTGCAACTGTACCGGCACTGGTGAGTCCAATAATAGCAATAAGTGATCTTTATAACTGTGACAGTCGACATGAGCCAGTGAGATGAGACATTACCCGACGCGACGCGACGAGTGCTATGGTAGGAAGGGAATAAGGTGACGTAGGTACTGTATGCTGAAGGCCAGATGCAACTGAAGTGATAATGACAATATATTGTGTCTGAATCATTTATTGAATAAGAAGAAAAGAGACCGGTAGTTATGATACTTGCTGTCAGTTTAATTGAATGCGTTTTACATTGCAGGCTACACCGGCGCCCGTTGCGAGGTGAACGTGAACGAGTGCGTGGAGGAGCGCAATGTGTGCGGCCACGGCGTCTGCTACGACACGTACGGCGGGTTCGTGTGCGCCTGCCAACCCGGCTACACCGGGGACCGGTGCCAGGCCAGGGTACTCCACTCCATTCCACTATAATAATCATTTTATAACATTAAAAAAAAACTATAAAAAAGACTACAATTTGACGACCTGTTTGATGCCATCATCATCATCATCTGATGAGGAGGCCGGACTTCCTCATCAGATGATGATGATGACAGTTAATTGGGAATGTTCTAGTGACCGTAAACACCGCTAAATCACAGCAAAATACGCAATTTTTTGTACGTCAATAGTTATTTTGATTTAAAAGCCGACTGAACTGAAATAGAATCGATTCTGATGATATTTTGGGACAATTTGTAAAAATATCCATTCAGATAAAAAAATATCAAATTCGTTTATAAATGACGGTGTCCTGAGGTAACAAACATCTACTCTTTTATGAACTGTACAAGGTTGTGTATACGTTCTGTTGCAGTCTGCGTGTGCGCAAGGTCCGTGCGGCGTGGGCGGCGTGTGCGTGGAGGAGCCGGACGGCAGTGGCTTCCGATGCGTGTGCGTGAAGGGCCTCGTGCCCCCCCTCTGCACCCCCGCCGCGCCCCCCGACCCCGCACCAGCATCCGCGCCGCATCATACGCCCTCCTGTGCCGACATCACGTGCCCGGCTAAATCCCACTGTGAGTACATTACAGTACAGTACAGTACAGAGTACTCCTGGTTAGACAACAATATTGAGCTCCTCGTTCTAACTACACTTACTAAAATGCTGTGACTATTATGTATCACAAAATAGAGACATCTGGATAGAGACTCTCTTTAGAGGAAACACTTCCGTAGTTATTAGAAACTAGCAGTTACCCGCGACTTCGTACGCGTCTACAGTTTCCGTGTACATTTTATTATCTGTGCGTGTACCGAGCGGATACTTCTTTGAGAAACTTGACATTACACCTCATTACACCGAACTCGTACCTACTGGAATGTCAAACGCTAGTCGTTAGTAGACCAAAGAGGTAGTACTACGCCCTGTCAAACTGACGTGACATGACATGACAATGAAATCCTCTTGCCAATTGGCGCTGCTAATCCTTTTCGTTCATTTTATCCTGTAGATCCTGTTAATTATTCGGGATAAAAAGTAGCCTATATGTCAATCCAGGTTACGAACTATATATATGCCAAGTTTCATCCAAGTTGGTTCAGTGGTTTTGACGTGATTGAAACACAAACATCCAAACATCTAAACATCCAAACATCTAAACTTTCGCATTTATAATATTAGTAGGATCGTTTGTTGCAGGCATGATGGCGAGCGTGCCCGGAGTCATTGTCAAACAAGTGATGTGCGTCTGCGACGTTGGATTATATGGTAACAAAGCAGTATATTCAACACTGGCAGGGTGTTCCAGTAAGGTTCTAGTAAATAGTTTTGTCGTTATTGTTGTGGTACTCCTTGTCTAGGTATTCCCCATTCATGGGATCAACCTATCATCCCATCTCCGAGTTGGTCTGTCTTTTTTCCTTGTTCCATTATGTTGTATCTGTCTGTTACTATAGTTTATGTAGTTTATGTAGTGTAGGTACTTGCCTCACCAATATGTATTTGACGAACCAACCTCGCTCAAACTCATTCAATAAATTAAAAAAATATATTAATACAAAACCTTATAACGATTCAAAATGATCAGAGATTTGATTGATTAACAGACTGAGTTGGAGGGTAGCAGGTGTACATAGGTTAGCTCCAACACTGCAGCCAGTAATCGTGACACTGAGTAGGTATATTGAATGCAGGTGCTCCGGGCTTGTCCCCGAACTGCAGCGCTATAGAGTCGGCGTGCGAGGCCGGGGTCTGCCTGAACGGAGCCAGCTGCACGCTCGCTGCTGGCGGGGACTACTTCAACTGCACCTGCGCGCCCGGATATAAAGGTTACCTAACCCAGCACATCACTCATACTCAACACTGCCTTCATTTCATTACCTACGAGTGTCTAGCGTCTATCTCATTTACGTAGCATAATGGCCTCTCTCTTCACAACGTAATGCACACATTTCATAAAATAAAGATCATTCCATGTGATGTTTAGCCTATTTCTGTAATGTTGTTGTGATGTTTGTAATTGATAGCATTTTCATACTCATTTTAGTATTTATTAATGTTTGCGTTACATGCATGAAGTGTTTTTAACTATGTAGATCCGAATTTAAACTAAAAAGAGTACAGTTTACAATATTATTATTCAGAATATTGAACATTCAGTTTGCTTTTTGTATGTGAGTGGTTGTTTCTGGCTTCATCCGTTTGGAGTCGTATCGGAGCCCTTCCGGCCCGACTACTCTCCATAATGGATCTTCCCAACTAGTAACACCAAAACCAGTCACGTGCGTTCTAACTTCCTTCATTATACTTCATGTTATTGAAAGAACCTTCATATTTTGTTAAATGGTTTGTTTATTTAAAATAACAAGACAACAGGGGTCCCAGATAGACGATAGTCCATCGGATCAGAGATTATGAGTCATCGAATTGGATAATGGATGGAAAGTGAATGACGCAAGCAATTCGATTACTCATATTCTGCGATGGTCTGAGGGTCCACCGCACCGCCTGGGACCTCTGTTATAGGTCATCCGACCGTAGGCCATGGTACATTAGTGTGCGTATGCATTATGTGTTGTGATGTGTGCATGTTAGGCGTGTACTGCGAGCAGGCGGCGGGCAAGGCGCTGCAGGACCTCAAGCAGGAGCGCTGCGCCGCGCTGCCCTGTCTGCACGCCTCCGCCTGTCACGATCTGCAGGTCAGTTCTATTCTATTCTAATGTATTGTATGCTAGCTGCCACTGCCACTGCTGCCACTGCCAGTGGCAACACTAGGCGCGGTTGGTACAGGTTCATCCACCCGTATCTTAGTCCAGCTGTGCTGCACATTACCGCACCCGTCGGTACACTTGACTAGATTTGATCACTGTGAATTTACGTCTTCGCATTTAATAGTATTTCCGATGTGACGATGTAAGTACCTAGTTTTTGAGTGTGATTGCACTAGTAGCTAGCATGTCCCACACTTTTTCACGTTTAGATGTCGCTTTTTGTTTTGCGTTGCTTCAAAAAGTAAACAGGATCCACTTCGATGAAGCTATCCAATCACGTACAAAACATAATAAAGAATGAGTGAGGTGCGGTCGACAGAGCGGCGGGTACCAGTGCGAGTGCGAGTCCGGCTGGAGTGGGGCGCGCTGCGACACGCCGGTGGCGGGCGGCGACACGTGCGCCACGCGCGTCTGTCTCAACGGCGCCACGTGCCGCGAGCCGCCCGGCGAGCCCGCGCTCTGCGACTGCCGCGCCGGCTACGTCGGCCCGCTGTGCGACACGCCGCACGACTGCCGCGCCACCTCCTGTCCGCCGCACCAGGTACGCAACTCTACCGATCCGCTCCACCGCACCGGCTGCGACTACAAGCTTGCCCTAATCTAGAGTACCCTCCAGGAATGCATGGAGTCGACCGGCGGCTGGCGCTGCGTGGCGTCGCCGGCCGACTCGGCGTGCGCGTCCTCGCCCTGCAACAACGGCACGTGCCTGGCGCTCGCCTCGGGCCAGTCCGCGCTCTACAAGTGCACGTGCGGCCCTGGCTCCACCGGTCGGTAACCGCACTTATGTTCCCCTTCACTTCCAGGGGGGGTTGTCTACGTCTCAATAAACTGCAAATATTTACAACCGATCCGACAACTAGCAATAGAGGAGAAGCAAGCTCATGAAAAAAAACATTAAAATGGCTTTTAAAAGTTTATTTTATACGCCTTAAATGAAAAGACAGCTAGCTACCCTACTCATCTGGCGAGAACACTTTCCCGATCATATACGCTGGCGTATCTTGCACTCGCTTGCCTTTCAAGTTTACGGAATTAGGAAGCATTGAGGGGTACCGTCGATGGACGCCCCGGCCCTCCGGCGTCCAGGCGACCACCTCGCACGTGGAATACTTCTTACAGGTGACACCTACCCACGCTATGGACGACAAAACTAGGTCTCCACAGCACCACTTTGGTCCCGCGCCGTCGAATATGAACGTCTCCTCGTGTTTCCTCAACCCAGGCCAGTTTTTCATCCTTTCCGCGCCTCCAGCCGGCACCGCGAACAACTCTGTTCCAACGAACTTATCGTACACCTCATCTGCATCTTCCGTCTTTGTAACAGTGATAGGCAAGCTCTCTGAGCAGAAAACTGTGAATCGGCACGGATGAGAGCATTCAAGGTGGTCGAGCCTCGCCAAGCCGCCGATAAACAACGTCATCCCCATACGTAGGTAATATGTTTGCGGCTTGATAATATTTTTAGGAATGGTAACTAGCAACTCCTCGGTAGTCAGCAGGGACAGCGCCTGGTCTGGGTGGATTACTCCAGGACTGTCATAGAACCACTTGCTATGGGCAAACAGTTTGTCTCTCTCGTCGAGCACGGAAAGTTTCTTATCTTGAACAGTGTCATCATCGACAAACTCTGAGAATGATCTTCCTATGTGACCTATGAGTGCCGGAGTCGTGACATTGGGCAGGCCTTCCAGCTGGGCCTTGCGAATTTCCTTCTCTACTTTCATGAGCTTGCTTTCTGCGTTCAGTCTTCTAGTTCTCTGATATATCTTCCATCCTGATGGTCTATTGATGGGGAATTTCAGTAGATTCAATGTAGTGCCAGGCCATCGACTGACAGTGGCTCTCTTGATGATATCTACAGCATGAACCTTACAGTAGTCAGATTGGAGCAATGCATTGAAGAGGGAACTCTTCCCCACATTAGTGCAGCCTACAAGAAAAACATCTCCCTTGTACATCCATTCCTTGAACAGGGCAGAGATTAGATTTTCGACTCCATAGCCAGTTTTGGCAGAGATGATGGAAACATGCTTTATGTTGGCTTCTGCTAGTTTAGTCTTGTTGATAGCTGACATCAAAGATTCCTTGACTCTCTTCAAGTAGCCAATACTGTCCCCAGGTAAGAGGTCCACCTGAAACAAAATAAAATAATTGCATTATAATGTTTTCCATAATAAAATGATAGAATATGAATAAAAGTTTTACCTTATTAGCCACAATAAAGAGGGGCCGGTCTGTGCCTATTATGTCCACTATTCCAGGCCATATTGAGCAGGGAAAGTCTAATAAATCAACCATCAATATAACCAATGCTTTGACATATCTGAAAAAGTTAAAACAAAATATTCTGAATGAACTACACTTTTCAATGTGAAATCTCTGGATTTCAAACAAGCAAAAATCGAAATAAATCATCACAATAGTTAATTTGTTTGTGCACCTAATTAAATTACCTGATTGATTGCAGCATTTTCTCATACTCATCAGGGTGAACACTGACATCCAATGCTATGTTATACTCTTTGAGGAAGTGGCATCGTTGACATTCTATAGTCTTCAGTTCTTCATTCTGTCGGTTCTTGAATATCTCACTCGGCAAGTACCCAGGGATCGCAGGGTCACTGCTGTGTAAAAGAGCTCCGCAACCCCCACAGGCTACTCTGCTAACCCCAAGGCTGGGGTCCGGTGTTCCGTAATATATGCTCCAATCATTGACCACTTCATTCTCAGGATGCTTTGAAATCCGAGTGTCATCAAAGTGCTCATAGTTTTCCATCCATTTGTTTAGATTTGAGCGATCAAATTCTTCCTTTGATATATCTGTAGATATTTTGTTTTTGGCAAATGTGCTTTCACTTTTATCAAACTTAACTTGTGTATTGCTACCAAACGGCATTTGAAACTCGTTTTCTGGTTCAGAGAGATAATTTTCTTTTTCAAGAGCATTTTCTTGGAGAAGGCGCTCCTCACTCACATAATAGTGCAGAGATACGGGCAGGGGTGGTAGACTTTTAGCGATAAAGTTCTGTGCTTGTTGCTTTGTAGATCTCTTTATATTTTTCAGACGGTACTTGAAATGGCCTAACTGAAGTTTCTCATGCTCCAAATAAGAGTTAAATGTAATTTTGTGTTGATTTTCTTGAAGAATCGATTGAAAATCTTTGGTTTTATCGTCGTTCTCGACATTTACTTTGGTTTCCACTCCGCTCGTAAGTCGTCTGTGATTATATCGTTTGTTTTGGATTACATTGCGTCGAAGACATAACCTCAAACTACTTTGCAATGGATAATTTTGCATTGTGATGATTTACGTACCAAGAATCACGGTCCACATTTATTTATTCGCCCTATGATTACAATAAGTCTTAATTTCATTCATATTTAGTTCTAATCCAAGCCAATTCTTTTATAAACAGAAGTAGGTCAGTGTCATATCGTCAGTAGCTAGCTGTACTGCCAGCCCTGAAATTGTATTTTCCCCCAGTTTCAATAAAAACTACCCTAAATTCAACCAAATTCGCAGTTTTCCCCAAAAAAAGATTGAATTTTTGTAACAATGAACTGGTAAATTCTTGTAATAATTATTTTATCAAATCGACCTACAAGAAAAACTGGTACACAAGCTAGCGATTTTTGTATTCGTTTGTGTCCATCGGCCAAGTTGAAATGAAAATTCTGCGCGTGGCATAACAAAACGCAATATAAACGTTTCGTTACATCTATAATCATTGTTTACGACATCCCATTTTACCCTAAATTTAGGGAAAAATGCCCTAAGTGGTGAACACTGCAGCTAGCTCCAAAAGATGAAGATAGAATAGATATGACATTGACAGTAGTTTGACTTGAGTGACATCAGATGCGTTGAGTGATTTGACATTTACAGTCTCACTTATGTACCGCTAGTGTTGTATACATCGATTAGGAAAGATTTAATTATTTTTCCGGTTTTTTATAGAATAAATTAATTGAATAGATTGCACGCGTGCGCGCATATGTTATAAAAACTGGATTGATAAAATTAGATTATTTTATAATTTCAGTTAGGTATTACGTGTACCTACATGCATAAGAGCATCTTTGTGTTATTTATTCTAGACTTGGCAAGGGCAATAACAACACCAGTATTAGGGCGTCAGTTGTAAGGTAGCTTGGTCATACACTACTACACTAGGTACACTTGAGTAAACTGATTTTGCATAAAAATTAGATAAGTACTTATTAAAATAGGTATGCATCATTTAAAAAACAAGGCTAATTAAGTAGGTGGTTTTAAAATAGTTAAATGTTCGCTTCAGTGTTAATTAAGACCATGCAAATCGTGCTCTTCATTTTAATCCTGTTTCTTAACGGTATGTAATTTTTTTATTTTAAATAGTGTCTTAATGGTACATGATTATTTACTGAAATGTTGTTTTTTCAGGGAAATATTGCGAAGTGGATATAGACGAATGTAGTCAAAACTTAAAGATATGCAATCACGGAGTGTGCGTCAACGTTCCCGGCTCTTATCAATGTTACTGCAGGCCAGGTATGGGATATTTGCAACTTCATTACTTAGGTATGAATTTAGAAAACAGTTATTTGTCACGTAGGTATGTGTACATAATGATGCATTTGATTCAGGCTATACGGGCGACAACTGCGAGCAAGATATCGACGAGTGCCTTTCTTCGCCGTGCAAACACGGCGGCACATGCCAGAACTTGGAAAACAACTACGAGTGTACCTGCATGGAAGGTTTCGAAGGTTGGTCAGTAATTATTACTGTGATTTGATTAATGTTATGTATCGGCTGTAGTCGTGATGTATGATTTTATCGATCTTGGTATCAGGTAAAGACTGCTCCGTGAATATAAACGAGTGCGAGTCGAACCCGTGCGCGCAGGGCTCGACGTGCGTGGACGGCATCAACAGCTACGCCTGCGTCTGCCAGGATGGACTCTCTGGAACCAACTGCGAAATTGACATAGATGACTGCGAGGTCAGTTTATTTTAACAGTATTGTCAGTGCTCTAATATCATTTCAAATTACAATATTAAGCAGATTTAGATGCTGTCTTTCGAATAAACGAAAACCTTGTACAGTGGCAGTAGACAGTCGCGGTCGTTATCGCTGCATTGTTGCAGGGACTGACGCTAAATACATATTGTTTCGCGTAATGAGACTCATGTTACGCAGACTAGCAAAGCGAATCGATTGACAATCATTTAGTCCGATGATAACTTTATGGGTTTTTCCTTGAACAAGTGATGAGGTCACGCGCGTCTCGGACCATATTTTTATGCTTTTAATTTTACAGTTCTAAGAAATACATTTCAATGATTGCCTCCTTCGAACTTCATTGCTTATAAATAATCTTCTATTGTCAGTGATTATCGCATAGTTTATTATTTCATGACACGACTGTTACCTCCGTGAATGCTCTATCAAAAATTACTGAAAATGTAGAACTTTGGTTATACCTCGTACAGTTTCCGTCAAGCAGATCTTCTTTTAAAGTTTAGTTTGTCATAGATATTATGGCTATGTTATGTTTGCCTTTACCTCTTTCCCTCTGAATATCCTCAAAAATTATCTCGATTCCATCGAGGTACGCGGTAATATATTGGAGAGTATGTGGACGTGTTTACTATGCCCGGGGATTAGAGTCGTAAGTCTTTATTTTCGGTACAGTCGCAACCGTGCCTTCACAATGGACATTGCATAGACGCGCTGAACAGCTACAGCTGCGACTGCACTGGCACCGGTTACTCTGGGGACCATTGTGACATCAACATCGACGAATGCGCGTCGGCGCCTTGTCGGCACGGCGGGACGTGTCTCGACGATATCAATGATTATCGCTGCGAGTGTCATCCAGCTTACACTGGTGAGTCTTGAGATCAATAGGACAATATTAGCAAGAGTTCGCTTTGGGTTCGACCTCTGTAAGACCTGCCGCGGCACTATTAATGACTCATCTGTCATCTTGCGTATTCGTGTGAATCTTGAGCTTACTCAGTTTAACAAGTGGTAGGACTTTGCAGACCCCATCTTAGCCATAAAATGTGCGTTCTTTGAGAGTTTAAAACCCGGTTTTTAGGTAAAAACTGCGAGATAGATATAAACGAATGCGAGAGCGAGCCTTGCAAGTACGACGGAGTGTGCCTCGAGCGATCCAACGCCAGCCTGTACCTGGCGGCCGACGCGCCGCCCGTGCAAGTGGGGCCCCAGCCGCAGATGTTACTGCCCCCTGTGTTCTACCAACCCTTCACGCCGGAGAACGCAAGCGGGTGAGTACTTATATAAAAAAAACACGAAAATCGGGAACGTCAAAATGATCCCCGAAATAATACGAAATAATTCCGGCTTATTCCTATAATCCGTAAAAATTGGTATTGCACATCACTAGCCCTTTAAAAAAGGAACGCAGAAAGTCCTAGAAGAATATGAAAAGTTACTTTTGCCTGCCACTTTAGATTGGGCGCCAAATATTCTCCCGCGAAAATTCAAAATATCATCCCGTTTCAAGGTGTTTGTTTTTTTTATGGTCTGTGTGATTGTATGAAAAAAAAACTAATGTAGTCCTAAATTATTCCTTACTAAAAATATCAAATGGATATGTTTATAAAAAAAGCGTCACGAAGCGTGATGGTAAAGTGGTTTGTTTCAGTTTCGAGTGCGTTTGCGTGCAAGGCACGCTGGGGTCGCGCTGCGAGGTGAACGTGGACGAGTGCGCGGCCGCGCCCTGCGGACACGGCAAGTGCATCGACGGCGTCGGCGAGTACCGCTGCGAGTGCTTCGCGGGGTACGAGGGCGACCACTGCCAGACCGAGATCGACGAGTGCGCCAGGTATAACTACCTCACCTACAATACATAACCTAATAATGCATGCGAGATTAGCACAGCTGTCGCGTTACATTGCGCTTGATGTGCGTCCTTCCTGTCCATTCCAACGTCCTCGCGCGCGTGACTATGGTTATACGTGGATTATAATTGTGGGTAGTCTTAAAAATTTGTTAATGCATGCGTTGTTGTTCTGTTCAGATACCAGCCATGCGCCCACGGGCGCTGCATCGACGGTCGCGCCTCCTACTTCTGCGTGTGCGAGGAGGGCTACGGCGGCCAGAACTGCTCCGTAGTGCTGGAGGGGTGCCACGGAGCACCCTGCCTCAACAACGGCTCCTGCCACCCCTGGCTGCGGCACGAGACTGAGCATCGGTTCAACTGCTCCTGTGCGCCGGGACACGTGGGCACCACCTGCGAGAAGGTACCATCACTAAGAACTCCTATCAGGATGTAGGGATATGTCAGGATATAGGTCGCTCGGTGAAAGATCTTCCTCATTTGTAGAAGAACACCTTGCAATCGTAATTCTCCTCGTCATCCACTACACGCTGGTCGACATACTCACCGCGCCCTTACCTAAAGTAATGGTTGTAGATCACCACGATGTCCTTGGAGAAGAGCAGCTACGCGGAGGTGAACACGTCGCGCGAGGAGGGCTACGACATCTCGTTCCGGTTCAAGACGACGCTGGGCAGCGGCCTGCTGGCCATGGGCCGCGGCCTCACCTACTTCTTCCTGGAGCTCTCCAACGGACGCCTCAACCTGCACTCCAGTCTGCTCAACAAGTGGGAGGGCGTCTTCATCGGATCCAACCTTAATGACAGCAACTGGCAGAAGGTATGCACTTTGAAAAAGGCCAGGGTTGTTGCTGATGCAGTTTTTTTTACACATGAGCGTATGCGAATGCTGATGCTGACAGATTGTTATGAAATCTAGATAAATTAAAAACTTTTTCTTTTTTTTCGGTTTTGGTATAATTTGCCATTTCCGCTAGTAAAGTACCTACTCGTAGAAGGTTCTCGTTCCGTTTTGGGCAGGTGTTCGTCACGATAAACTCGTCCCACCTGGTCCTGGCGGCCAACGAGGAGCAGACCATCTACCCGATCAGCCAGTTGGAGGCGTTCAATTCGTCGGTGACGTCATTCCCGTCGACTCGGCTCGGCACGGCGGGCTCGTCCTACGCCTCCTTCACGCACGGACCTAATTTCTTCGTTGGATGCTTTCAAGACGTCGTGGTCAATGGACAACCGGTACGTCTTTGTTACATTCAAAACAGCTGTTTTTGTGATGTTAAGCGCTTACCTCTGCCTCAATGTTCCTACTATTCCTACCGTTTTTGTATGATCCTGCTTACAATAAAATAATTATGCTTAGACGTTGAAGTGTAGTGCTATTTCAATTTATACAAGTTGTTCGGCAGGTTTTACCCGAGGACGCCCCCGACAGCACCGAGGCCACCACCCCCGCAGCCGAGGAGCGGTCGGAGCGCGAGGCCCGCGCCGTGCTGAGCGGCGTGCGCGCGTCCTGCCCCCGCACGCCGCAGTGCGAGCCCAACCCCTGCCAGTCGGGGGGTGCCTGCGAGGACGCATGGTCTTCCTTCTCCTGCGCCTGCCCAAGACCCCATTTGGGAGACACCTGCCAGTACAGTCAGTATTATCTAACCTAGTCGGTGTCATTTTTGTATATAAGGAATAAAAATAGTTCCAGATGGGAACCTTGTGGAACCCCTGGACGTGTTTCTGATGTGACTATTTCATTATTAGACTAAAAAAACTGCAAAAGAACTATAGTTTGTACTGCGATATATACTCTAATGATATTAAAATATCTGAAGCATTCATATTTCTATTGAAAAACATGGGTGATCATGTCAAAAGTCTTACTAAAGTCCGCTTATGACATTCCAGACTACACCGCAGCCACTTTCGGACAAGAGTCGGCGCAACCGCGCAGCATCGTCACAGTGCACGTGTCGGAGAGCGCGAGGCGCGCCGTGCACGCGGCCCTGGACATATCCATGTTCATCATGACCAGGAAGCCTAGTGGACAGATCTTTTACCTCGGAACGCTTCCCAAGTAGGATACGCTTATGGAATTAACCTGCAAGACTCACTACAACACTTTGTTTTTGTCACATTCGCTATATTTCAGCGCATAAAATCCAAAACACGTATAAACGATGCTATTTATGGTGTTCTCAGATATGGACAAACCGAAGAGACACAAGTGGGAGCTTCGCTAGAAAACGGAGAGTTATTAGTACATCTGCGGTTTAACCAGACCCCAGAGAACTACACCGTGGGGGGAACACGCCTGGACAATGGACATTTGCATCTTATTGAAGTACCGACTCACAATCAATAATAGATCATTTCTTAAAAAAAAAAACTATACTTGAATAACAGAAGTTGTACTCCTTCGCAGGTGGTGCGCAATTCTACTCTGGTGCAAGTGAAACTGAATGGAACAGAGTACTTTAGAAAATCAATTTCTGCGGCCAAATTCATCGACGCCCAGGTAACCATGGTTACTCACAATCTCCAAATTGAAGTGTTCCGCGTTAGAAGTGTCGTGGGCGCGCAGTGTACAGTGTACACACCAAGACCCCATGTTTTAAAGAAAAAAATTGTGCGATGAAGTATTACTACCTATTTCTTACAATAGGGTTTTCACCGTGTATTGTTACACAGGTATTATATCTAGGCGGTCCGCCTCCAATACCGCAGCCGCCGGCCCTCGAGGCCATGGCCCTCACGGCGGTGGCCCCTGCGGTGGCGTTGGCCCCCGCCGCCCCGGCTCCCTCGGCCCCCCCGACCTCCACGACCCCCGCGCCGACCCCCCCGCCGGTGCCGCAGCCCGATGACTCTGCCTACTTCAAAGGCGTTATTCAGGATGTGCAGGTATTTTTTTTTTGTTTTGGCGTTATCTCGAAGTAGCAGTACTTCGGTCTTAGAACCTTTTTGAAACGTCTAAAAAGCTAGATGATAGATCGGTCTCCGTGGCCGGGAGGATAATTCAACAAAACAACATGATCGTAACAGCCACCGGTCGCTCCTTCCCATCCGTACAATATCCTCCAGCAACTCGGATGCTCTGTGATATCAAGCATTCCAATTCACTTAATGCACACGTCTGCAAGAAGTGTACGTACAATATGCATATTTATATGACTATAGTTATATTGACGTATGAGACGACTTGACCCGGATGGTGGGGTGTACTGTGTAGATATCGAACGGCTTGAACGTAAGCATCGTGGAGTTCTTCCCGCTGCGCGTGCCGGGGCTGGTGCTGCCGCCGCCCTTCGGCGCCGTGACGCTGGAGCCCGCGGGCGTGCTGCCGGGCGTGGTGTCCGACGACGCGTGCGCCTCGCGGCCCTGTCTGCACGACGCAGCCTGCTCCAACACCTGGAATGACTTCACGTGAGTGTACCTGCACCTGCGACTGTACCGCTCCTTCTGTCTAACGAGCACCGTAGTACACTCTAAATTAATATCACGGATTGTAAAAATTCTTGCAGATTTTAATAAAATGTAAGTAAAGCTCCCTAATAGTGAATTTGTGTTGCGTTAGGTGCGCGTGTCCGCGCGGCTACAAAGGCAAGCAATGCTCTGAGGTGGAGTTCTGTCAACTGCAGGGCTGTCCGCTCAACTCGCACTGCCGGAACAAGGACAGCGGGTGAGTGCATCATATATAAATATGTTCAGTAAAAGGGGTCCTAAGCGCGAACCTTGAGGTACTCCAGTGCCTATGTTAACAAGGTCGATTGCTATCTGTTTATAACAATAGATAAAACTTATACGTTTGATTTCAATTGTAAATGATAATTTTTCCTTTTAATAAAATCCCCATTAATTTGAGTTTTCTAATATGTTTGCATGTGATACTCGGTCGAAGGCCGTACTGAAGTCAAAGTAAATCATATCTGCATGTAGTAGTAGTGGCATTCCCACCGGCACCGTTCAAAGTAGTCAGATGGCTATGTGCACAGGTACGAGTGCGTGTCCAACGCGACATTCGACGGCGTGAGCACGACGCTGGCGTACAAGCTGCGCGTGCCGCGCGCCGCCGTGCCCGTCGTGCCCGGCGCGCCCGACGACGACCTGCAGCTGCCGGACTCGCTGACCATCACATACAGGTACTTACCTCACTCTCTTATTTTAATTAACAGGTTCACAAAGCAGCCGTTACAACAAAATTATTTAATAGGTAAAACAAAAAATCAAGGCTTTCTAAAAGTGAACACAGCATGCATAAATTATTTACGCTATTTACTATTTTTACATAGAATTATAAAAAATATATAGATAAATAAGTAATAGGTATATAATGTTAAAATAAGCAATAAAAAAGGTAAAGAGATTTTGATGGATTTAACCGATGTACTAAAGATATCTAAATCCTACAACTTGTGAAAGCAATAAATGAATTGAGTATTAAAATTCCAGGAGCAAGATCGGCGGCACACTGTTCCACGTGCAAGCCCCCGGGCCGGGGGGCATGGAGCTGTTCAGCGTGGGGGTGTTCAAGGAGCACGTGTCGGTGCAGTGGCGGCTGGGCGCGGAGACGGGCGCGCCGCGGCTCAAGTCTCTGCGCACGCGCTCGCATCTGCACTGGACCACGCTGCGCTTCTCGCTCACCGCGCTCACACGGGAGCGGATCACAGGTACGGGGAGGTTACAGGCACTGCGGGAGAATTACAGGCACTGTGGGAGAATTACAGGCACTGCGGGAGAATTACAGGCACTGCGGGAGAATTACAGGCACTGCGGGAGAATTACAGGCACTGCGGGAGAATTACAGGCACTGCGGGAGAATTACAGGCACTGCGGGAGAATTACAGGCACTGCGGGAGAATTACAGGCACTGCGGGAGAATTACAGGCATTGCGGGAGAATTACAGGCACTGCGGGAGGGTTAGAAGTTCAAGAAAATGATCAAAGGTACTCGAGGAGAATTACAGGTACTGGGGGGAACGGGAAGAGAGTTCAAAAGAGGCGTGTTAAGTAGTGGGTAGATAGGAATCTAGAATTGAATTGAATAAATGAATAGAGGGCGTTGTATGAACGGTCCATGAATATTTATTTATATTCCAGGTGCCTTCGTGGACTACGAAGGTCGCGAGGAAGTGGGACTGTCGGAGGAGATAGATGTCAGAGCCTGGCAGAGGCTGCTCACCACCGGGACTATCTACCTCGGGGGCACCGGCCGCACCGCGCGGGGGCCCGCACCGCCTGTCGTGAGTACTGAGGATAGCCGGGCCTATCAGTAGATACACTGCTCACCACCGGGACCATCTACCTCGGGGGCACCGGCCGCACCGCGCGGGGGCCCGCACCGCCTGTCGTGAGTACTGAGGATAGCCGGGCCTATCTGTAGATACACTGCTCACCACCGGGACCATCTACCTCGGGGGCACCGGCCGCACCGCGCGGGGGCCCGCACCGCCTGTCGTGAGTACTGAGGATAGCCGGGCCTATCAGTAGATACACTGCTCACCACCGGGACCATCTACCTCGGGGGCACCGGCCGCACCGCGCGGGGGCCCGCACCGCCTGTCGTGAGTACTGAGGATAGCCGGGCCTATCTGTAGATACACGCTCACCACCGGGACCATCTACCTCGGGGGCACCGGCCGCACCGCGCGGGGGCCCGCACCGCCTGTCGTGAGTACTGAGGATAGCCGGGCCTATCTGTAGATACACTGCTCACCACCGGGACCATCTACCTCGGGGGCACCGGCCGCACCGCGCGGGGGCCCGCACCGCCTGTCGTGAGTACTGAGGATAGCCGGGCCTATCTGTAGATACACTGCTCACCGGTGTCATTCACTACTAAGGCCAGATTCGACCTCGTCCTTGTTGACAAGTTGAACGTGGAGACGGATAGTATGGTACTGACTGACGGATGCCGTATTATAAATGTGCAAGTGTACATGTTTGTGTTTTAATCAGGCCGGAACTACTAGTCCGTTTTTTTTATCTTGGAAAATGAACAGGATCAAATGCGGACAAAGTCGCGGGTAGAAGCTAGTTGTTCATATTTTTAGCATTAAATGAAACATCGGATGTGTATGACCGAGAGGAGTGCTGGTAGTGAGGATGTGGTGTCGTGTCGTGTTGCAGACGGAGAGCTCCACGGACGTGTCGGAGCTCGAGTACATGGAGGGCGATAACTTCACTGTCGACAACCTTGACGGAGAATACTACAAGGTATGTACTACACTAGAAAGAAAGAAAGAATTAATAGAATTAAAGAATAGAATACACTACACTACACCGACTCCATTCTATTTCAATTCAATAAATCATTTAATTTTTGTTACAACATAGTAAAAAAAATTAAGAAAATAAATAAATATGTGAATTTTGTCAATAACTCATGCATAGTTTATTCACTCCTTATTTATTCTAAATAACAGAAATATTGTTGTTGTATATCATAACCGTGATTGTGTTGAAGTGCCTGTTCATATTTATTGTCGTTGTGTGCGGGGCGGTGAGCGACAAGCCGGCTCTATAGCAGTAGGTTGGTTGAAGGCGGACACCGTGTGATAGTGTGTGTGTGTGTGTGTGGCAGGGCTGCATCGGCGCCGTGCACGTGGGCTCGCTGCTGCTGCCCTACTTCACGGAGGAGGAGCTGTTCGTGGGCAGCACGGCCGCGCTGCTCGCCGCGCAGCCGCACTACGCACTCACGTACACATTTTTTATTACCTCACTGATTTTGCTGAAAAATATCCACTTTAACCCCTACAAACTAAATATATACATCCGCTGAACATATCTCCATCCCCAAACAAATAAATCTTAACATTATTTTTGTGAAAAAATGCAGCACCCTGCAGCAGTGAACTAGTATAATTAAACTATAACTATTAAAGGTGTACTTTTGAGACTTTTTTTCTCAAAATTAATTCAAAATTTTCATTATCAAAGAGATGTTGAGACCTACTCAATACAACATGCAGGATCTAGAACAATTTAGATTATTATTTATATATTTTAATGCGTAGTTGTTCATTGTTTGCGACTTGCCGGCGAATCGACAATTAGTCTGGTTGGTGTGTTCATGTTCACTATGTGATAATACGCAGATCTGGTCGTCCATGGGGCTGGTCGCAAGGCGTAGGTTGCGTGCTGTGCTTGGAGCAGGACTGCAGTAACGGAGGGCACTGCGCCGATGTACGCAGCTCGTACGCATGCGCCTGTCCCGCCGGGTACCGCGGCGACTACTGCGAGGTAAATGTGCTC
Source organism: Gandaritis pyraliata (assembly GCA_947859175.1). Lineage (NCBI taxonomy): Eukaryota > Metazoa > Arthropoda > Insecta > Lepidoptera > Geometridae > Gandaritis > Gandaritis pyraliata. The sequence goes on along the minus strand of OX401854.1, from coordinate 11,831,413 downwards.
GATCTACTAACCGAACATACATACATCCTATTTATTATCTAAAAACGACATACTCGCACAATGCAATGCAATGTATTCTGACTTATTTATGATTACATTTTTATTTGCTTTATTCTCGGCGGCTCATTGCTGCTCCTGTCTTCGTGCACCTTGTACAAATACTCCGCATCAAACGGAATTGGTCTAATTAGTGGATTTGAATGATCAGGTGGACATAGACGAATGTTTGGAGAACCAGTGCGAGAACAACTCCACGTGCAAGGACGAAGTGGCTAAATACACCTGCATCTGCCCGCCAGGGTTCGAAGGGCAATTGTGAGTGTTGCAGTCTGCATTACGGAGCTTTATCGGCTACATTATGTTGTGTACAATCATCATCTAGAGTTTTATAAGTAATTATTAGTCATTTTACTTTGTTTAACATTTCTCATTTTCTATAAGTAACTCTATTAGAATGGAGTTGTGGGTTTGTTTGAATACTGTCTGGGTTACTTTTACAATACTAACAACAATGAAAAGGATTGTGCCAAGAATGGAACCTTGCGGTACGCCGCTCACGCCTTCGCATTGATTTTCAAGTCGGAGCCTGTAGTCTTTGAGAAACTCGCAGTTGTTGGATGGAAAAAGTGTGGTTCGTTTCACCAAATGATTTTTCCCCACACAAAAACTGCGAAGTTCTCGATTCTCACATTTCGATAATGAACAATCTACGGACTCCGACTTGAAACTCGGAGTGTCATTAATTAGATCTGGGTGCGTGTTGACAGTTGCGAGAGCGACATCGACGAGTGCGAGTCGAGTCCGTGCCAGCACGGCGGCACCTGCACTGACCTGGTGGGCGGGTTCACCTGCGCCTGCACCGCGCTGTGGCGGGGCCGCCTCTGCGACCTGCCGCATGCGCGTCTCTGCAAGCACGAGCCCTGCGCACACGCGCACACCTGTCGGGACACTCCGCCAGGTCAGTACTAGCACTAGTACTAGCACTAGCACTAGCCAGACTTCTAGCCGGCACATTGCAGAATCAAAGTTGACAATAAAATGCCTATGATAAGGGTAAGGACCAAGTACGGAACCCTGTGACAATACCGATAAAAAAATAAACCAAATGAAATGTGTCTGAACTGCAGTTTCGAAATAAACTTGGTTACAAAAAAAGTAACCATCATACTACTATATTACTTTTTCATTAATATGTGTAATGCGCAAGGTTTGATGGACAATGGAATGGTGTATGCGGTCAAAAGTTTCGTTGTAGTCTGTAGAAATAGCCTCTACTTACAGTTTTGTTATTAATATCGATTGTGGCTTTTTTATGACATCTTTGAACAGAACACCGAAGTTTACTTCAAATTTTTTGAAATGGTTGGTTAATTAGTAACACGCGATGTAACTTGCCTCGATCAGATCCCCCGACGGGTAACAACTTCACGTGCGAGTGCGAGGAAGGCTTCGAGGGCACGTACTGCGACACCGCCTTCTGCGAGGTCACGCCCTGCGTGCGCGGCGCCTGCAGGAACGACACCAAGGTACACCTCATCACCATCTTTATTTACTTCATGCACTTTGTGTTCTTCTACGTCAGTTAGTCATCTTGTACATAATTCATTGTTAAAATCACAAGGATCATTTAGAATTATTTACTTCACATTATTATCTTTAAACAAATCTGCAACATCTATATCAGTTTTTTCTTCACCATTGTCTACATTATGTATTTCATCTTCTTTATATTTATAATCATCTACATGTAGAGCTTTCTTTGCACCTGTTATATCTAAAACATCTTCGTTTACGTAATCCCGTGCTGGATATGTGAAGGGTAACTAGTCCTTGTTGCAGCCGCCAGTGTGCGAGTGCGAGACGGGCTACAGCGGCGCGTTGTGCGAGACGGAGCGAGACGAATGCATCGAGGCCGGCCCCGGCGCCTGCCTGCACGCCGGCCGCTGCATCGACGCACCCGGCGCCTACCTGTGCGACTGCACCGCTACAGGTACACACACACACACACACACACACACACACACACACACACACACACACACACACACTCCTACTCCTGAGATCTACAGACTCTCAAGAGACTGGCACATATGCACATCACACAATAAAACATCACATTTCCCGCTCACGCGACACACTTGTTTAGATACACACTCATACACATCGCTATGTATTGATCAGCAATCTAGTTTTCATAGTACAAGCATTGCGTACCTATTTCGCATAGAAAAAGTATTGCCACAAAAAATCTATTTACTTTGCAAAACTAAAATAATTTAACAAGAAGTACCTACTTAGTAAAATACCTACGTATCGATACCTTCTACGAGGTATAAGGGCATTTCTCACCGCACGTACCCATTGACCCATTGCCGATCTTGTATGTCTCCCTTATCTACTGATATCTACGGACGCGAACCAGGTGACGCGCTCCTTATCACAACTTACTGATAAAGATTGTATACTGATAACAGGCATGTGGTTCTCAATATTTGACTTGTAATTTTTCTATCAAACGTACTTTTTCAAGACTTCTTGTAAAGGATATTATTATGGAACCCATCAAGCGCCGAGAAATAAATACTTAGCTGCTTACCGATGGTACCTTCGATCAATGGTGCACACAACAATATTGATGATCCAAATATTGGATCATCAATATTATTGTGTTCATACGACCAGTGAGTCCTGTCACTGCGAATCTATTCACTAGGTTTTGTAAGCTATCTCACTGTATTTTGATAATTGAATAGTCTTAAAATGTCAGGAAGCAGCACATCTTCTAATATCTTTCCTAAGCACTTAGATCAAGAATGCAGTATCTACATAAGAAATAATAAATGAGTATGATGCAAACGTCGCGGCTCGTGTCTAGGTCGCAGGCTGTGTCATTCATTTGCTGAACTCCTTATTAGTCACTCTCGTGTGGTGGCGTGGCGTGGTATTGTAGGTGCAGGATGTGTCATTGTGAACATCCTATTCGTAATTATTTAGCAAATATTATATTCAAATTCTACCTAAAATGATTCCATTCATAAAACTATTTTTTTTTTAATATTCTTTAAAAGCTATCGACGATTTAAAATCTACTTACATGGAATCTTGCATCTCCATTAGATAACACATTTTCTAGTTTTAAAATAATGAATAGACACCGTCTTCTCAATGAATTACGTTATCAACACAGAAGCCACAATGCGAGCTGCAGATTAGCAATAGTTGTGGACCGTGTTTACTTCTAGTAAGAGGAAACAAACAGCCACAAACCACACTTTGTGAATCAGTGTCCATTCGCGCCTCGCCGCGGCAACATGTCGCCTGAAACAGAACACCTGAAATAAGTAAATCTAAAAGTGAACTTCCTGAAGGGATGGAGATGAAGTGATGTGGTGGTGCGAGTGCTGTGCGAGTGAGAGGACAGAGGACAGTGCAGTGGACTGACTGTGGATAGGAGTTATTGAATAGAAGCAATGTCTATGTTTGTGAATCTGTTGGTTATCGCGTTGATAGGTAAACATTTGTGTTTAGTTTAATAGATAATGGTTTGCATGTAGATGCCGATGGACTGATGATTACGGAAGCCAGAGAATTGAGAAGGCTTGAAATAGTTTTGTTTTCGACTCTATGGCATAAGGCATAAGACATAAGTCCAACAGTAGACTTCTAACAGGCTGATGTTAATAATGATGGCTAAAGAATTCGTCTGGTTTCGATTTTACTTCAATCAACTGAACCTCCAAAACTAGAGTTAATTTAATTTGCACAAATTGATTCGCTCATTGGTTTTTACATTACAGCAGTTATCATTGTTAGTTTATCTAAAAATCAATAAAAATTATCAACTTATTGTGCATTGAAGCAGTAGTCCGCCGGCTATTCAAGCAAATCATAGCTCCATTGTTTTCCTCGTCCATTCGATGCTAAGGTCAAAGACAAGTATCTAATTCAATAACTATATTTTATAAGGTCTTTCAGGGTTTAACCAACATCTTCCTGGTGGGTTATATTTGAAACGTTATTGATGTTTCCTTGAAATGGTTCGTCACACCAGTAGTAGGTACTCGTGCGTGCGTAGGCGCTAATGGATCATTCATTTATCCCTGAAGCAGTTTTAGTGCCGTGTTTGTTCAATGTTAACTCTGCTATTTGTATTGTCATAGACTCACCCCAGAATATAACAAAGTAACGGCGAGACGAAGGGTGATGTACAACCTTCTCGCTCGCACATATCAACAGATATAAACTCACTGAATGTTACTGTGTAAAATCGCAAAGCTTCAAGATCTTCAGCAAAAAATATCATCAAAATAAAATGCAAATTTTTTGGTCAGAAAACGCCCTTGGTTAAGCAGAACACAGTTGACTTTTAAAGTTTCCGTTTGGAAGTAGCCTTATTTTTCCCCAATAGTTGTGTTATTTAGTTGATGTATATTTGCATTGTGTCGTAGGATGGACGGGCGCGCGGTGCGAGGTGGACGTGAACGAGTGCGAGACTGTGTCCTGCGGGCCCGGGGAGTGCCTCAACCTTCCCGGGAACTACACGTGAGTGCGGACCTCTGTGCGGGCCGGCGTCTAGCGGCACCGAGCCCTGGTGGACCACCCACCGGTGGTCTACTATTACCCGCCTTCCGATTCTAAGGTCGTGGGTTTAAATCTGACGCTGTGTAAAGCATCTAGATGAAATGCAAAAAGTCTGATTATTATGCAGGGGTGTCTCGGTCACAGATAACAAAACTAATGATTTCCTTAAACTCGGCGTGCGACTGACGTCAACAAAGTTATAATACTCATAAACTTAATTGTTTCAGTTGCGTGTGCACTGCCGGCTTCTGCGGCAACGAATGCGCGTTACTGGACCCATGCTACCTCCCCTCCCCCCCGGCGGTGGGCCCCCCCGAGGGTGGTGCGGCGGCAGAGGGGGGCAACGTGACGTTCGGTCCGTGCCTGCACGGCGCGCGCTGCGAGCAGCGCTGCGGCCCGGAGACGGACTACCACTGCTTCTGCACGGATGGGTGGGGAGGGAAGAACTGCTCACAACAGGTGCGTACCCCGCGCGCACATCTACACCACTACAAACACTTTCTTGTTGATGGTGAAGGAAGCTGTGAGTGGAGCCGGCGTCTGTGGAGTGGTGTCAGGAACATGAGTAAACTATGAATCGGTCGGTAATAAGTAGATTGTGGGGGGCAGGTGGTGTCGGAGGAGTCGTCGGCGTCGGGCGCGAGTTCGTCTGTGGTGGTGATATCGCTGGCGGCGGCGCTGGCCTGCGTGGTGGCGGGCGGCGCGCTGCTGGCGGTGCTGGCGGCGCAGGCGCGCCGCAAGCGAGCCACGCGCGGCACCTACTCGCCCTCCGGCCAGGAGTACTGCAACCCCAGGGCGGAGATGCTGCATCACGCGCTCAAGCCTCCGCCAGAGGAACGCCTTATATGAGGTTAGTATTGACAAGCCTCACAGTGCTGTGGGTCGTGGGTTCGATCCCCACTGACACTAACATTTGTGTGTAGCAAATATAGATGTTAGTTGTATGTTTGAGTGTTACCATGTCTGTGTGTGTATTTATATATACAAAAAAAAGTATATGAGTATGCTATCTGTTTACAACTAAACAATGTTTATTTTCGATAGGGCTCAGCAGGGCAATGGAAGGTAGTAGGTACTCACATTTCTTGTAGTCCAGGAGTTGTTTGTGGGGTTTTCTGTATGCGTAACACTTGATTTTTGTTATTTTTGGATTCACAGAGATTATTTTGGTTTAGAGAAAGCTTTCACATTAATTTAAAATGATTTGTTTTTTATCACACACGCCCTTCGTATGGTACAGGCAGACATCTTCTTTTTCTTCGATTTCGTTGTTCGTTTTCGTTCATTCGCAGTAGCGCGGAATTCAAAATGTGAGGTTCTTCATAATAGGTATAGGATAGGATTGGATAGGAGCTAAGCTGAAGCCTCAACATAATCAGTATGCGTGATGCCCTCTGCGTGCGACATGATTGCTCGTGCCCGGAGCACATGGCACCGACTACCTATCACTGCCGGTTACTTATAATATCATAGCAGTAGCGTTTCAATGGCGATTCGTTCACGACTATTTGTGACTCAACTAAATACACAGAAAATAAACTGAAAAAAATGCTTCATTTCTGCATTTGCAGTAGAGATGACTGCAGCTGCCTCTGCATCGGCGCGGAGCGGATCGATGTACATTGCTAACTTTTAATAAGGACGGACGTTAGAAATGATAATAATAATAATAAATAGGTAATAAATATTCAGGGACATTCCACACAACAAACCCTGAGCGTTGTGACAACGCTCTTTAGTCCCAAACTAAGCACAGCTTGTAATATGGGAACTAGATGGCTGATACAATACTTATATACTTTTTTTTGTAAATACATACTTATAGTACATAGTAACACCCAGACATAGAACAACCATCTATGTTTGGCACCCACAAATGTTAGTTCTCAGTGGGGATCGAACCCCCGACCCACAGCACGGAAGGCAGAGCTATTACCGACTGAACTGTGACGCCTGTCGAAAGAAGTTCACTGACACGTGCAGACCCGCAATGTAACGCTTCAGTGTAACGTACCTTTGTTCCAGAATGCAGAGCTGAGCGCGGAAGGAGAACAGATGAACTTGACGAGATGATGCAGACGCGGAACTGGAACTCGTCGCATAGCAACCAAATGTTTGTTACTTTGTGTGTCGCGTGAATGTGTGCGTTGTGAGTGGTCGGATGTGTGCGTTATATGTGCAGCTTGTACCTGGAACTGTGACTGTGTGAGTGTAAATGAGTGTGTGTGTATTTAATATTAGCTAAGAATGTTTTTCCTTTTACAACTGATGAAATGATGTACTTTTTATACAGCGCGGTGATACCTCCCTAGAGAAATTATTTACTTAGCTTTAAGAACTTTTATACGAATGGAGGATGCGTCTGCGCCGGTCCAATTATATTTAAATCAAATGACAAAATAATTATGTACTTATATTGATTGTTTTCAATCGTGGAAGTGATTCGATAAATTATACAAAGTCAGAGCGACCTGAGACCGCAGTAGGTAACGAACGCGTTTTATGGATGAACTGAACAAGTTGACTGTTTGTGCCTCACTGTTTGACTACTTTAATTAATGATGCAAAGCAATAACTAATGTAAGCTAATTGTTCACTTTACTAAATAAAGGTAATTACGGAACGATTACATAATATAAACAATTGCTAAATTAAATGATTACGTAAGATCTTCATATTTTGGAAAGTGAACAAGTGTATTTTTATGAACATGTAATTTTAATATTTTTACTTAGATAAGGTGACTAAACTGAACAATGAACTTTCCACAAGCTCCGAGGCCCGTGTACGGTTTTACTTTTAAACAATTAAATTCATTACGAAAAAAAATATAAAGTAGTATAGAAACAATACTATATTTTGTACAAAGACACGTTACAAAACTGTACTACTGGAGCCTCGGCAGCAAGCACCAGAGGGGCGAGTACGAGTTGACAATGTACAAAACCGGTGTGAAACGTCTGACGCCGAGCACACCGGTGTGCGCTGCTTGGTATGGAAACACTGAGCGGATTTTTTGAGAAGCTTGGTTTCGTCAAGCTTCCGCTCAGTGTTTCAATACCAAGCAGCGCACACCGGTGTGGTTGGCGTCAGACGTTTCACACCGGTTTGTACATTGTCAACTCGTACTCGCCCCTCAGTTCAGGAGCGTGCCGGCATCGGCATGTTGTATCCCTAAGTTAGTAGTAAGCAGCGTAAGGCGTGCACATTCTAAATTAACTATAGTGAAGGCGTTTCCGTCGCATCATGGCGTCCCGCGCTCCGCTGTATATACTACTACTTATTATAAGCATATCTAAAGGAATCATGTTGTTTCCGAATATTGACACCCACCACTGCAACATTACACCCAACATTTGAAAACAACATGGATATTAGAAGCAATTTTGTAATTTTTATCGCCGTAACTATTATTGTGTACATTATTAATGAATAGATGTTGAAGTAGCGAGCGCGGCGCGCGCGCCGGCGGCGGAGCGCCCGTGCCTTACACACAAGGCTGTATATTTGGTAGCTCTTTACAAACATTTACCTAACAATAACGCAATGTATTCATACAAATATAATAATCTAATCTTAAGTGTGATAGACGCGTGTATAGGTAGACTTAATAATAAACTGTGAATGTACTGAGAGTGGTGCGTGGCTCGGAGCAATGCACCCAGTCGGTGCATGTATGTATGTATGCGCGTACAGTTGTAGTATTACCGGGTTATTGTACTTAACCGCATGTTGCTCAGCATTTCCTTCTATCCGCCCTTCTATTGTTTCTAGAAAGGCGAACGCTAGGAACGAGTCATTGTATTAAGAATTCTGAAACATTCCGTACTTATAAGTTTTTGTGTGATAGATAACGTAGCGTTTATAATCTCGAGCAATAACAATAATAACGTTGTATTTACCGATGTATTCGCACTACACCTGAGGGGCGAGTACGAGTTGACAATGTAAAAATCGGTGTAAAACGTCTGACGCCGAGCACACCGGTGTGCGCTGCTTGGTATGGAAACACTGAGCGGATTTTTTGAGAAGCTTGGTCTCGTCAAGCTTCCGCTCAAGGTCTCCATACCAAGCAGCGCACACCGGTGTGCTCGGCGTCAGACGTTTCACACCGGTTTTTACATTGTCAACTCGTACTCGCCCCTCTGCTTGTCTCGAGACTACTTCCCGCGAGGATTGAACTAATCGTAACTTAGCGTAGGATAAAATGTACAAAATACACTTGATGAAGTAATAATAAGGGTTGCGCCACCCTGCGGGACACGCCAGCAATGTTACCGTCCACGGAGGCAGCATGCTCCTCCGCACTCTGCACTGCCATCTATATCTATTCTATATCTATCCATCTATATCTATTCTTCAAATAATGTCTAAGTAATGTCTTTTATAATTTGAGTTCGAATAGATCACCAAGAATGCAAAAGTTCTCTAATAGTTCAAGGATAGATACTTTTGTTTTAAACTATAACTTTGTACGTTTCTTCATATATTATTTAACTGTTCCCTCGTGTATTTATGTAATGTTGTACAAACAAAATGTGAATGTGAAGGTTCGGCTGCAGGCGGTGCTGTACTCTGTATTTGGGCTGATTTGTCAAACTATAGTGCAATTACTGGAAGACTAACCTCGATCGTAAGTTTGAATGAGTTTGTCAAATTGCTGACAGTGAGCATCGTGCGCCTGCGTCTGTACTGTACTGTATAGCACTCGCCTTTTGGCGTCTACTCAATAAACGATAATACGAAATTTCTTGTTTTTCTCAACCTTTTTCCTGTTTGTAGTTTCGAAGTGCACTTACATACGTCCTCAGTAGACGCACTCAATGCACCCGTATAGACAATCCATCGCTTATTCTCATAAAAGAAAGCATAAAATCCTCTGCTGCTAATTCTCCCCCGACTCCGAATAAGAGACGTGTACTATTATTTAGTTAGTTGCCTGCATGAATTGCGTTATAGGTAAATAATAAAACAGTTGCGTAGTTCTAAACACGTCCTTTATTCAAATACTGTACGGGCTGTTTTAGACATTATAATACAAACAATGTGTGCGGCCGCAACACCTCGCCTTGCCTCGCCTCGCCTCGCCTCGCCTCGCCTCGCCTCGCCTCGCCCGCTGCGAAGCCTTTCACTCTACAATACTTATACACGAGTTTCACAATATATTGCATTGTGTTCACATTTTTTTATTTTCCCTTTTAATAGGGCATGTTATTTCAAAAGTTGACAAACAGTAGTAGGTCAACAATTCATGGTACGCTTACGAGGGCAAAACTATAAAAAATAAAGTTGTTTTGGAATGATAAAAATTAAAATGAAATAACTCAAAAAAGTTATCTAAAACTGGCATACCGACGCGACGCTTCTATCAGCCACACATTATGAAACACCGTGTATATAGTTATGCATTTAAGATCCGTCTGCATAAATCATGTACTTACAACAATGTTTAAATACTTATGTATAATGGAACATACATTACTGGAAGACAGATATTCTTAGGGCTTGTTTCACCATGTCCGAGTAACGCTATACGTCAAATTAAATTATATCCATCTTTGTCTTTGACAAGCCTAAAGTAGAGACGGAGATAGGGTAGGTAGGTAATCGTGAGATGGTGAAATAGGCGCTTACATTTTTTATTTTGGTTTATAAATGAGAGATCGGTAACTGTTCATTGCTGGGCAGCGGGCGGCTCCGCGGCGCCGCAACACTGCATTAATAACACATAATGCGTAATAATTTGTAATTAAATACAATCAAAACACTGTCATCTCGAATTTAGACGAGCGAGCAATGCATTCGAGCTGGTCCGAGGCGCAACCGAGGGATAGGTGGACACTACTTACAAAAAAATATATAGCCTGATTTTTCAGCGATGTATTGATTCTAGTTATTTTATCTAAAAATATGTATCGAATTTGAAAGCACCTCAGCGGAGCCCCGGCCGGCGCTCGCCACAGTCCACGGCAAGCCACGCTAAGCACTAACGCACAGGAATGACTTAGATTATCTCTTCGCTATTGAAGCTACATCGTCACGTTGCCTCGCGCGGCGGGTACGTGCGCGCCGCGCGAGGCGAACTACTACACCAAAACGGTATCTGGAGGGACACGGGGACATTATTGTTCACGAAACGGCGTTGAATGCCGACCGATGCGGATCGGCACATCGAGTCTATTACCGCGCTAGCACCACGTGTGAGCACTTCATTTTATTTAAATTATTTATCTAATTACATCTTAGTAAAACACAGAGAAGACGAAGTTACGAAACCGGGAAGCTACAAGACGTCACCTCGCGGACGGAGGCCGAGGGTGTACCGATCACAACACAACAGTACGTGTGCCGGAAGTGGAGGAAGCACAGTACGTGTGCCGGAAGTGGAGGAAGCACAGTACGTGTGCCGGAAGTGGAGGAAGCACAGTACGTGTGCCGGAAGTGGAGGAAGCACAGTACGTGTGCCGGAAGTGGAGGAAGCACAGTACGTGTGCCGGAAGTGGAGGAAGCACAGTACGTGTGCCGGAAGTGGAGGAAGCACAGTACGTGTGCCGGAAGTGGAGGAAGCACAGACGCTACGCAAAGTATAGGAACATTCAGTCGTCGTGTACAGTAGCTCGTCATACAATTGAAAAAGATACCTACTTACATATAAAAGTAAATAAAAACCGTAAATTATACAAAAGTTCAGCGGCGCTAAAGAACCGCTACCGAATTATAATAATAATCAACATTATTTAGTTACACATCGTAAAACAATAAACGTATGGCATAATTTACATTTAGATACACGTTAAAACAATAATAATAAATATCCACCGGGTGGGGGCCTGGCGCAGCCTGCGGGATCAGTTAGTGCAGGTCGCGGCCGCCGCCGCGCGCGGCGCCACCGTCGCAGGCGCGCCCGAGCCCGCCTCGCGCGCCTGCGGCTACCTGCAACCACAACCAACACTGATGCTAACATGAACAGGTTAGGTGAGTAACTGATATCGCTACAGAGAGCTGCATATCCGGTTGAATACCTATTGTCGTGCGGCTGGAGCACGACGCGTTGGTAGTCGGGTCTGGCGAGCGGCGTGCGCTGGCGCGAGCCGAGCGCCGCGGTGCCGTCGCGCGCTATGAACAGCTGGAGCCCCGAAGTCTCCGCGCCCGCCGCCGCAGCCGCCGCCGCTGCCGACGCCAGGTCCGTGCCTGGAATAACACAAACATCAATGTTGAAATAATTCTGTATGTAATGGTGCAACACTTAGCCCAAAAACGCTGCAATCAACCATCGTTCCAACCGTTCTAGTTGTCTATTCTATATTTTCAGAAGCCAAACCTTTATTTTCTAACAAACCATTCTTGGTCTTTTCATAAGTAACCCATGCCCATACTAGATCTAGACCTAGTAAGATCAACCAGGGATATGTCAGATAAGCAATACTATATAAAATAGACCTTTACACAATGCGAGAATGAGAATATTGTGCATTAACAAATACACCGATTATCGTCGAAATTGTCTGACACGCCTCATTAGAAAACCGATTAACGCAAAGTACTCACCAGCTAGCAGTTCATCGATCAGCGAGTCAGGGTTGACGCGCGTGTTCTCGACGCGACACGAGGCGGGGTCGTCGTCTCTGGGCACGGGTGGGGGCGCGGCCGGTATCCCCGCGCCCCCACCGCCCGCCCCAGCACCACCCGCACCCCCCGGCCGGCGGCGCCGCTCCAGCGCCCCCCGCGCGCGCTCCAGCGAGCCGCCCTCCGACGCACTCGCCGTCAGCGAGCCCGACGATGGATTTCTGAACAACCACACACTTACATCAGTCTAAAGTACGAGGTGTACGCAAATCCCAAACGAGTACACTCAAAACGTTCACCTGTTCAACAGGCTATGATATTTATTTTGTTGCAATTACTAGTACTACATGTACTGCTTTTCGTCTCACTCAAGCAAAAGGTTTGTAAGAGCAGTTGCACCTCAAAATTGCAATAAATCTAACCCGTTATCATACATTTACAAAACATAAATGTTCTCCCAACCTTGTATACGAACAAAATTACTGACAATAAACCGGTACATCATGAGCGGGAAGCAACAATCCAATTGTTGATTAGACCGATCCTTTCAATAATTATTGTTTATCTTTGTTTAACCTCGGTGAAGCACAATCAATACAGAATTGCAAACCCATAAATAATAATTATACATACTTAGTAACATCTAATACAGAACAAGTAGATGCAAATATCAAGCTTTACCAGCATACCATCTTAAGTAAATATAAACGCTTCAGACGTTTTAAAGCATTATGCATACTCTTATAACGACAAAACCCGATTCATGCTTATCAATAACCCACAATGTACATAACTTATTGTCAATCGCATGCGTTCCACTGCAGCAAGCATTATTTAAAAGGCGAGAGAAACTGAAAAACCATGCATAATCTAGTTTTGAAAACATTACAATTTGTATTTAATAACTATATACCGCATTACCAAAACATGGCTTTGTAATAAATTTATAATAATGAAACATCAAAGTTAAACTATACATCGCAAATAAATTGTATGAACATGTCTATGGCTAACAACGAAAGCTAAATACAATGATATTGAAACGACACAAAACAACATCTATAATAATCAAAACAGGTGGCTTGCACAGCTTAACTTTAGTTGTATGTCACTGTTCTCATTCAATAGCGCTTAATGAGCCTGGTATTTCATTTTAAAGGTTTTATGCAAAATGTATTTATGAATTGCAATTTAAATGTGATTCCATTTATTTGAAAAGGATCAAAAATTATGATAAATTAAGATAACCATTTTTGCAATATCTTAGTTGGCGCAGTCGGTTGGATAAGTATTGAGTATGATTAAACTTATTTTGTACAGAAAATTACACATGTTGTCTGTCATCTCTGGGGAGTCAGCACGAATTTAAACAATCGTAATCAACTGATCACGTACACTTGATTGCAAGTGGCGCAGTGTAGCGATCGTGAAGATTCGTGCTGAAGCCTGCAGCGTGTGTATCGTGAAGCCACCGGATGGATAGTTACAGTATAACTAACAGCGCGGAGCTGGGGCGGCGCGGCAGCGAGCCGGGCGCGGCGGCACCCTCGCGCGGGGCTCCGCACCAGCTGCACTCGCCCTCCGCGCCGCGTCTGCACACCACCACACTTGTACATCACTGCAGGTAACCTTTGTATCCAGTGCTTTCCCAAATTGTAAACCACAAATGTATTGTTTTGTAACACAAAAATGCATAGACCGTTATCGTTCTGACTCACTGATGAACAATATGAACATGCCATCAACGTAGCACTGAATCCGGCTTTAGATTGTCGATTAAAAACGATGCCAGGAGCCAACGGTGTCTCCCATCATTTATTGATAACATGACGGCGACAGAGTTCCAAGGCCTAAAACACTATATGTAATTATTCCACGAATAGAGAAATGCTGAACAGCTAGTGTGGTGATAAACTGTTTGGTACCTTCAATGAATTATCTCACTTTTATTTTATTCAATTTCACAAAAAATACAGTTGTTAAGTATAAAACATAAAGTAACCAAAGAAAAAACCAAAAATAAACGAAAGAACAAAAACCAAAGTAACGGAACAGACGACACAGGATAGACACAGAGTAGAGCAGAGAGCGTCCCTCGCACCGCAACCACATTAGTACGCACGGACATTACGAGAGGAGGGCAAGGGGTGGGGGGTGGGGGGACGGGGGGGGGGGAGGGGTGCAAGCAAGCGTCACCGGGCCGGCGGCGGCGGCGGCGGCGGCGGGAGGCCGGGAACTCACCTGACGTGGTCGGTATAGCTGTGCCGCAGCGTGGGCACGCCCGGCTCGATCCGGAAGCCCTTTTCGAAGGGTCGCTGCGCGTCCTCGCTCTTGGGCGTGGAGGTCGCCACCGCGCCCTCGTTGAGCGCCTGGTTCGAGAGGCTCTTGAAGCGGTGCCGCACATCCACGCACTCGGTCGAGCCCATCTCGGCCTCCGGGTCCGATGGAATGCAATAGAACTCGTCCTCGATGCAGCCCGAGAGCCTGTTCGCGGTGGAGACGAGCGAGCTCTTCCTGTTGGCGAGCGGCGTGAGGAAGGGGAAGTTGTTGAACAGCTCCTCGTTCTTCTTGTTCCGCTCCAGCAGCGCCGGGATCGTGTTCAGCGACTTCTGCTTGAACATCTGGAAGTTGGTGAGCGGCTCGACGCTCTCGCTGGCGACGCTCACCGCCTGCTTCTTCCGGTCGAAGTAGGTCGGCATCGCGAACGTGTCGTGTCCGTTCTCTAACAGCGTGGAGTCGGGAGTGCGGTACTCGTCGCTGGCGGGCGAGAGCAGCGCGTGGCGCGGGATCACGTCCGGCGGACCGGTGAGGGTGCAGTTGGGGGTCAGGTACACGTCCGAGGTCTCGCTGACCACGGTTCGCTCGAGCAGCAGCTTGAGCTTGCCCTCGGGCACGTATAGCGTGGTGCGAGTGGTCGTGCTCCGCTCTAGGCGGACACTGGGAGGCAAACAACAACTCATTAATGAAGCGCGGGTTAGTGAGGTGCGAACACGGAAAGCGGCCGCCGCCGGGAACACGTGCGGAGGTGCATTCTGCGCTCTTGTGCATTACCAAAGGAACAATACAAGGAGTATAAACTAAATGAAAACGAAACAGAACAAAAACAATAAATAAAGTAACAAAAATCTTATAACCAGAATTGTATCGAATTAACTGTCACCATTCAGACGTTTAGGTATAGAGATATTGTTAGATATTACTTCCATTAAAAACGTATTCCCATTCCTCACAATTAAGTATGTACAATAGGTAGTATTGCTTCACTGCCCGCCACTTGCCAATTACGCGTTATACACGACACCACTTTTGAAGACCATTACGATGTAGACCTGTACTCCAGAACTAATCTTAAACTGTATTTGGGAGCGTTGATAGGACCGTCTAAACTTAGTAGTTTAAATTTAATTCTGTCGATCAGACCTAAAAATCAAATGGTGCACTTGAGCCCTGTACACGCATGCAATCATCCCGCATTTCCTAATGAATGGTTCATGTGGTTCCCGGTGGTTGATACAATGGTTCCCCATGGTTGCTCCTGGTTGGTTACCTGTTGTGATGCGGTCGGCTGTCGCCGGCAGAGTCCCCTTCAGAGCTTTGTCTCGAGTGTGCTGACGCGGCTGACGAGCTCCCGTACCCAGACGCCTGGAACCATCCGCCAGGTGATGTTAATTTTACGGCATTTAGAAGCAAACTGAATCAATTTCTGCCTGTACTTCTCAGGGTTTCAGTAGGCTTGGTAGGCTAGGCTGACCATATAGTAGAACAAAACTAAATGAGGATAGTTAACGGTGACTTGTGTGACAGTAATGTTAGGCGTTGGCAGCATTCAATTCTTAATCAATACATATGTATATTTAAGTCTAGAAGCCAAGGGTTCTTCTAGACTGGGTCGCGTGTTCGATCCTCCGCTTGAGAATGCAATAAAAGAAGTTTCAGAATTGTTGATCCTTGTGATTTTGTTGCACTTTGGCAGTTAGATGTAGAAGAACGTCCTACAGTGTACATACCTTGCTGCTCATTTCCCCGGAGGTGTTGGAAGAGTTCCTGGAGTGCGTGTGCTGCTGCATGCACGACACGCAGCCCCCCGCCCCCGCCAGCGTCCCCCCCTGCTCGCCGGGGGGTGACTCCTCGTCGTCGGGAGTAGGTAACGAACACGACGCTACGAGGGATAGTGGCGCTACTTGACTGACACTCTCTGGAAACAATAAGTGGGGTGTAAACAAAGTATTGCAACAGAGGGGTCCAAGAAGTCCCTGGTTCTCAATTCAGCTTGGGCATTGTTATGAAGGTTGTATCAAAAATTCTAAGATTAAGAATCGCAAGAACGCAAAAATCCTTGCTTTTTCGGTCCTACGTGAGGAAGTGAAGAAGCTTTTAATGAGGTTGAGGATACCAACCGATTACAACAAGAGGAAGTTTCTTCATTACAAGTGGCTCAATCAAAATCCGAAGCTCTGTCATCTGTGGAGTGGTAAGAGTGAACTCACCGTAGTTGTTCTTCTTGGTGAGCGAGCCGAAGCCCGAGCTGGCGGTGGAAGAGGCACAGTCATCGTCCTGCTGAGTTCCAGCCGCGCTCTCGGAGCCGCTGTCGCCGGCCGCCGCGCGCTCCGCCACCTCCTGCTTACGCTCTGGCCTGTAAGTTCATCAAACCAGCTGTAAAGATATTATCAACGAATCAAAGTGTTTTAACGCTGCTTCAATCATTTATGTAAGTGTGTGTGCCGTGACTTAACTCGCAACGACCACGGAAGGATAAGAAAATACTTGTTTGAAAAGCACCCTGTCTATGTGTCTAGTGTAGTTACGTACACTTTGAAAAGCGGATCTCCTGAGATCATGTTCATTTTGATTCGTATCCTGAGCACGGAGTTGTCCTGCCGTTGTCGCCGCGGGTCGTACCCCTCGAGCAGGCATCGTCGCGAGGTCTCGCCCGCTCCCGCCAGCTCCGCCAGGTTCACGTCGCAGAAGCCCAGCTTCTGGTATGAACGACCGCCTGGAAATACCAGCGACGTAACACTTTATAGCATAAGACAAAAGTAGGTGATGCAAGACACGTTTCACGCTACATTTTGCAACAACACAATCACGCCTAATAAGATAAGATAAGAAAATTCTGTATTCACATAACAAAAACATTGCAATAGGCTAAATAAAAAATAAGCACAAAAAAGAGATGAATAAGCATCAAGTCGTACCTAGCTAACTATTACTTACTTGAAATTAAATTAATATCTGCTATGTTTAGAAATGCAAGGCGACGTTTACAGCGTCTAGATAGTCTAGACTAGACATTTATCGCGGATCAGTAATTTTATTCATATCCATAATTGAAGCAGTTCACAAAGTGCCAATCTTTCATTATGAGCAGCAAAAGTACATTAAAGCCAAAACAAATTAAAGATGGAGACGCAACGACTAATTATTCATTTAGATATCCCAGTAAATGACGCAATAAACTAGAATCTTCATTTTAAAAACTGAAACTTCGTCTACAAATCTTTAGAAGGACACTCGAGGTCAACTTGAAAAAGTTTCCAACTCGATTAAGAAGCAAGCATCGCAGTAAAAGTTTCCGAAGCGACAAGAAAAGCCGTGAAGATGGCAGTTCTCAGCTCGTTATAAAACTTGCGACATTTCAAACGGATTCGCTTCGTATTCAGTGCAGTTCCGTCCGAGGCAGCCCCGAACCAACGGAATGGAAGTAACTTCCTACAATATTCTAACAACAGAAACGTTTGGGCACGATATGCGATGCGGGAGGATTACATTTGAATTGGAGATCTGAGTAAACAGGGGGTTCAGTCAGATAACTGGAATTACAATTTCATACTGTAAATATATTGAATACAGTAAATATGTAAGAGATTTCAGTTGGCGTGTGCTGAGCCACTGCATCCAAGCAGAGATAACAATTTGGCACTGAGACTGAATTTCAAAGTTATGTAATATTTGGACATATTGTTCAGGGTCGCACTGGCAGCATATAATCTTTCTAAAGAGGAATATGGATCCCACAACAGGGATCGACAGCTCTACATTCCAGAACATTCGTTCAATCTAATGGATTCCCCAATCCTGCTGCTTTACAAATCCTCCGCTCAGACTGGATTTAGAAGATGTTTTCGCGTGCTCATGAATTCTACACTGTTTTTGGTACCTGTAAACATGGCGAGCACCATCCTGTCTGCAATCTAAACCGGATCTTATGCTGCAGATTATAGAGTATGTTATGCTGTGACAGTTTACCTTTCAGCTCCTTCCGCACGGAGACTCGCATGAGCGCCGGTTCCAGCACGCCGGTGCTCGCGTTGGCGCACATCTTGCACATGAAGGAGAACTGTGCGTTCCACCGCACAGCGTGGTTTTTCACCTCCTCTCTGAAACAAGTGCATATCTGGTTAGCTGAAGTTGATCGTGAATAGAAGAAGACTTCAGAAAAAAGGTAAAGATGCATTTGGACCTTAGTTGCATACCTATCAGCTCGAGGGTGCGCCCAAAGACTCCAAAGAATAGCACATATTAAGCTACCCAAAGTCCTGTAAAGCTACTTGGGTAGAGACAAAGAATTTACCATATTGCCCAGTCAATTCCGCTCTACTGCAATCATATTCCTCATATTATTAGTTAGTTCTGCCATGTACGTAAACCTTTAGTAGAGTCGATCAATCAAAAATGGCTGTAATCCATCACATAGCTCTACAGCGCAGCGGCGTAATGGACGCCAGTGATTTAATAAGTGTTTCACACGCGTAAATCATTCCCCACAACCCCTACTCCATGCTTTCTTTCCCCGTGTTTTTGTAACGTGCAAATTACGTGAAGCCCGCTCAACCGCGAAAGAAATAAACCCTACAGACAAACAGCGTTTCGCTTTTATTATGATAATTTCTCCGAGGGTTGGTTATGCCATGCCGTCAGCTGCCATGTAAATAAACGCCGATCCAGTGTTCAAATAAACGATAAAAGTGGAACAAACAGTAGGTACTTAGTGTGATTTGACAAAACTAAGCTTTACTAGTAAGAACTAAGCTCAATAAATAGTCAGTGTCGAATAACATCTGTTGTGTATTTGCTCGACCAGCACTACCTCTGTGTTCTGTGTAACAAATAGCACTATTACCAACGAGCCTGACAAATTGGTCAGGCTCGCTTACTAAAATGAAACTGCAGACAATTAGAGCGCTCGCCCACGACGACTTTTTGCAGCGATGCTGACGCGCGTTCGCATCGTTACAGTCGATTCTGTCGCTGGTTGTGTACCTTTTTCTTCGTAACTGACGCGCGATAGTAGCGATGTTAAATTGTGGTCGTGGGTGGCCTTAAACTTGCTTGTAAGTGGTGTAAAATAATTAATGAAAGCAATTAGTTGACTGACTTTATCAGGAATTTTACATAGTATCTGGAGTGTGGAAATATTTGGGCGTCAATTAGCCCGTGGCAGGCGGGCGGCGGCGGTTCGCAGAATACTATTTGTCGGTAAACACACCATGTTAACAAATGCGATCATTGGTCGCGCACATTTCCTCTGCTTTATAAGACGACCTCTCATTAAATTTAGCGACGGACCGGAGTTTTTGCAGTCATTTAGAAGAGTTACAAAATGCCAGAGAGCATACAGAATTTAATTTAAAACGCTGTCGAAGCTTATCTATGTAAAATCTTATTTACGATCTCGGTTATGTTTTTATCTCCATTCTGTTTCAGCGATCTAGTAAATTCCATTGCATAGTCCGAATTCCAGGTACGCGCTGGAATATGTGGCTTATTGAGCCAGACAACTGCACGCAATGCACGGCATCAAAGCACGTATGCAATAAAGCTCTATTATTGGGTGGCATATCGTGGTCGCATACCGTCCAAACCGGCACGACACGACACGACACACAAATGCTTTGGCCATATTAGCCTCAATTGGTCACACATTCAGACCGTTCCCGTGAGTACATTTTGCGCATCGTTGCGGTAAGTTCGCATGAATTGACGGCCCACGTTGCACTAAGTGTTCCAAAGTGCAAGAGTCGCTCAATGAGTGCCCTTGAACGTTTTAGGTTGAAAGATTAGGAGCAGACGTGGTAATTGCCGCTTGCACGAACTTAGACGAGAGACTAAGTATCATCATTACGCTGGTGCTCAGACGTTAAATTTCTTTCATTATCATCAAACGAAAGACATTTTCTTATGACTTTACTCTCGTGAGTGTTAAACCAAATTACTTAGATCTTATTTTAATCCAAAGGCATTAATTGTAGTAATGTGCGTCTGCTGCAGCACTAATTTCCCACGGCTGCCGAGTGTGCACATGCATCGGATAAGCGTTACGTGCACAATCGAGCCTCAGCTGGCAGTTATCTAAGTGCCAGGATTATCAGCGCGCTATCAGGAGCCGCCTAATGGCCTCGTTGGGCCTATCAACCCTCCAGGATCCTTTAAGCTTATCACATGTTTTTTGGTATTTTATTGCTTTGTTAGAAAAAGTGCTCTTGGCTTCAGAATGAAACCATGACCTTTAGAAAATAGCATCCATTTCGCACACTGTATAGTTGCCCTTGTTTTGTCATGGCCGACATGAGATTTATCTTTAGTCCAGCGCTTTGCGCAGACATTATTGTTACAATAGTACAGTTGTGTTAGTTGTGTAATAGTGGGGAACGGGTTTCAGTTCTCAACATGCAACTTAATGAATTATAATTCAATTCATATGGGACGGCCCTACCTAGTTTAGTAGTCGCAAGACTCGCAAGCAACGAAAAGCTCTCTATGTGGAGGGGTTAAGTGTCTGCGTGGTGTATGTCAGTTGTCAATAAAGTGCTTCCTTGTTGCGACTAGATTATGAGCACGAACTTTAGCGCTGAATGAGACTTCAATTGGCTGTGAATAGGATCGTGAAGGCGTTATCTAACTAGAGGCTTGTTTTGTGTCATTATAGCTTGATGCACCTCTTCGTAACTGACTTTTCTGTCAAGTAAGTCCATGTAGATTTTCGTGTCGAAATATTGTTGGGTTTCGTTCGAGTTATTTTTCGATTTGACCTCCCATATTTCCTTATGTAATATTTGGAAGGAGTTGTCAGGGCTGGTGTATACTGAACTGATGTCCCATTAGAGACACGGGCCTCACAACGGTACGTCGCAGGTCGCGCTCCGGAAACGGTCATCGGCACGCACTTCCGCCGGCTAATGGCTTTGTGATAACGAATTCGTGATATAATTATTCAGGCTGTTCTAAGAAGGACTTTGAACTTGGTATGTGATGTGACCCTTTTATCAGTTCTTGTCTTAAGTATTTTAAAGAAAGACTCCACATTTATCGTTGTCTGAGTGGTCAGTTGTACTATTTACATTAGAAAATACATCCGAGCTAATGTAATTTACACAATTTGAAGCTGTCCTTTTCGATACAATTCTCAGAATACTTAGAAATAAATTGTACACCTGTCTTCTTTTATCCGTGAGCCGGATTGTAGGATAAGAATTTACGAGTTTTACGAGTACCTAGGTACGTGGAGCAGAATTCTCAATGAAGAAAAACGTAGGTATCAACAAACTGTTTGGATAATAATATCAGTGTTCTTGTACCTTGTTGATGTTTCCTCTACCGCCAAGACGTTGGAAATTAGTTGATATATAGCTTGCATCTTCCACCTTGCAACTGGATTCAGGAATTCAGTAGGAAATTATCCGTTCTATAAATTAGTGAATGATTTGAGTGATTTATACATCTACAATGAATTATAGAGTTCCTACCGTCTTGTGTTCATCGTTCACGGTGCGTGGGTTCCGTGCGATACTATCGTGGTCACACCCCGGCGGTTTGTGGCCCTTGGCTAACGAACCCAGACCCTCACACGTAATAACCACGGTCAAGCGTTACTGACATTCTAGAAAAGCTACTCGGTACCTATTCGATTACAAAAATAAATGGACACCCAACTCACATAATACCTATCTCTTACACATAGACCTTTCTGACCGCTTACTAAAATGATGTGACGGGAAAAACACACATCACTGATCTAATGTGTATTGACTTTCAACTCCGAACATGCAGACTTGTAGATATATACATATTTAGAGATCGCGTGAGAGCGAAAAAAGCCGTTGCAGATATCAAAGCAACACCGATCCTTTAACCACCTTTTGAAGACTTCAGTGGCGTAGTGGTTACGCTAGAGAAGTCTTCAAATGTGCATGACCTTCGAGTAATCGGCAGATGGCACCACACGATGGTGGCCCGACAGGTGCTTAGTTTATTTTTTAACCGAATAATTTAGTCGTCACGGTTGGCTGCCTCGGTAGGTACTCAGACTCGGTGTAACGACTTCCTATGTGTAATTTATGCACGAAGCACGTATCTAAGAAGGTAATAATGGTGGTTTATGTGATAGAGCCGTGACAAGCTAATAGAGGTCACGGATCATCCAAATATAAGTGGGTAGGTTAGGTACTTAGGTAGGTAAATACCTGCAGTATAAAAAGTTACATGACTGACAGAGCAACAAACAACGCAGTCTAAATAAAACCGTAGGTCCTGAAAACCTAAAATTCAGAGCGTAGCTTAATTGCGTGATAGAGGTGAACGGAATTCCCGAAATTCCACCCCTAAAGGGGTTAACAGAGTACAAGTTATGTAAACCACGTAAGCGAAGTCGTATGCAATGCTCTACGCATTCCACACAAATCTTTATCTCTAAATATTTATTTATTCATTTACTTAATTAAATTGATGTTGGCAACAAATTAATAAAATATCAACCTTAATGTACCTAATAGTAAAATTATGAAACATCCAATAGAATACGGTTATTTATTGTGAAATTATATATGAATGTCGTTCTACGAATTCGATATAATATTGCTGATGTAAATTAATGAACTAATTAATAGTTTGTAAACATTTTGAGTAGCTATCTCCACAGCATGGTAGAGTTCATCATCGAAGTCACACACACACACACACTTAATTTCTGTCAAAATATCAGACAGAATTTGTCACAGCTTTTGATCTCCAGCAGACTGTGGAAGAAGGATTTATTGAAATTAGTTTGAGTGAGATAGATTTCGTGGAAGAATTAAGGCAAATATTAAATGTTATAAAGACGGTACGTGCTTAGTAGAGCTTTCTTTTTTGGCAGAACCCGTCTGCACAGCTGCAGAAACTACTTTAATTGACAACAAAACTGCAGTACGCCAGCTACACAGCAAACTTGAAACTACACAACAGCACAGACCAGACCTCGTCCTTACCTTATACGGAGTACCTACTAGATAAAGGCCCATTCAATTCAAATTTCCATTTGTAGTGATGTTTACAAGATTGTTTACTTTCTACTGGATTTTACTTTACAAAATAAAAAATAGATTTACAAGCATTAAATATGCAAAAATAACGACCAACACGCACCGTTGACACGGTAATATCTAGAATTAGGAAGGAAATATCTTAGTTGTATAATAGACGCATTCAAAGTTATTGCTACAATATACTCGGCCATTTCCGTCGTTGTGTAAACTAAAGTACAGGCACATAAGTATAGTTAGTACCTAGAATAAGTTCGGAAGTAATAAAGAGTAATACTTCTGCTGTTCAATCATAATAAAGATTGGACGAACGAGGGAGGCAGGAAGAGAAACTATAGATGTGTAATTACCTACATTTTTCAGCAAAATTATGTAATGAAGTAGTGGGCAGTGTTTGTTTGAAATGCTAA
The DNA here is from genome assembly GCA_947859175.1 of Gandaritis pyraliata. NCBI lineage: Eukaryota > Metazoa > Arthropoda > Insecta > Lepidoptera > Geometridae > Gandaritis > Gandaritis pyraliata. The sequence continues at coordinate 11,807,559 of OX401854.1, read as the reverse complement.
ATTAACAGTTTTGTACTCGGATATCAGAAACCTAAAATGATCCCACCAAACGATGAAATATGTTGAATGAAAGATTTGTCTTAGTTTGGGAATCAAAGCAGTATTTTAGCGACACAATCGGAGAGATCACGCGGCGTCGGGTGTGCAACCGGCACAAACAAGATAAATAGGTATCATCGACGAACCGAGTATGAATAATAAATAATGTTCTGTCTGACCATTAAACAATAAAATAAAACAATTAAAATATAAAAGGGTGGTAACAACGGAGAACGCACCGGAGCTTGTCGAAAATTTAATAAATAAGGCTCGTGTAATTATAAAGTTCCACGCTATCGGGCGGACCAGCGCGGTTATCAGATCCAGGTGTTTTAGACGGTTTCGCAATAATGGTCGCGCTGCAGAACGCTGTACGAAAACCATTCAAACATACCTATTTTTATTATTTTATAAGTAACTTGCAAAAACCACATTCAACCCAAACTTTAAATGCACGCAGACCTATAAAATATGATCATCACAATAGTCAATGTTTGATCTTTGTTATTCATAAACAATTCGCAGTACCACATCTGACATCCACAAGCATGCAATAACAGTTGTAAAGTATGAGTGTGGCATGAATAGGTATTGCAACATGCCACAAGTTTACGGCGAGCTTTGACCCCATTCTTGAAGTTACGACCGGCCTATGGAACTCATGAAGGGTTGCGGCATCCAAAAACTCAGGAACCACTTTATTTTTATGTTTCTGAAGAAAATGGCAAAAAAGGAGGGGACAAGACTGTAAGTCCACATTGAATAAATGAAATAAAAATCGAAACTTCATTCAACATTTTCCTATACATGAACTTAACGGTGAGTAACTTTAGCATAGCATTGAAAATTACTGACATACAAATAAACCCACAACCTTTTCCAGGTCTATTATTAAACAACGTGCACATCAACCTTCAAAACGATAAAATAAATGTGCTACATTATCAATTTATGCAGTAAATAACAAAGGATGGCAACAATTATCTATCGGACATTATCATGCGTGATTCTCCCTTGGTTTTGCTTTTGGCGACAGTCTCTATAAATATAGAAACATTCAATGTAAGACATTCTGCTGATCTGTTTTCGGACCTCGAATACGCCAATACATAATCTTATTCTTCATGTTGACGAAAACAACGATGTAGATCGGATCGTCCTACTTCTTGGATTATAAAACAGATTATGAACTATGAAACGGGACTAAAGGAATGAGAACAAGGGCAGCAGATGCACAATGGTGTCGAATGTCAATACGCTTGCAGAGACTTTCATAATGAATATAAAGAAGTCCTGGACTTAGCAGTAAAACCTAAGTCGTCGAGTATTAGATGAGGTACAATACAAGTAGCGAATCAGGTAACGGTGAAGACTAATAAGCTGTAAACTGTAGGCATGTCAATCAGATGATGGACAGCTTACATCCCGGTGCTGGATGCCAAACAGATGGCCGCGGGGTAACCTTCTCAGTGCATGCAGCAGAAGCTAAAGCTTTATATCACTACAAAACTAAAAATATCTATTCACAAGTGCTACTTTTAGCAATATATTTATTATTGGATCAGAAAAACGTGAATTGCAAAAGGTACAATCGAGTTTCTAGTTAGTTACAGTTTATAGCCCAGCAGTAAAAATTGCAATCAAGCTGGCAAAGTCGTTTGGAGCCTCGTTTCAGTAATAAAGATTACACTAATTCGTGGATGGACTTGTATAAAGTGACGTCAGCACGCGGAGTGTACCTACTCGAGGGATTAACGATGTACCGAGCTAATACCCAGTACAGTAATGAGTGTTGAAGGACGCTCGCTGTATACAAACAAACAAGGCCTTTAATTGTGAAGCATGCTCACAATTCTGCATTCTGTTTTGAACTATTAAATAAGTCTTGATTTATGAACAAGGAAGAAGTTCAAAAGTTGGTGACAAAATGCACGCTCACATCACACCATCATTCATAACTATGAAAAGCTACCTATATGAATGTTTTTGGCATGACTACAATTTTAGCTGTTGACGCTGAAACCAAGGATAGAGCAGAATAAATAAATAAATAAATATTCATGGACATTTCACACGACGCCCTCTAGTCCCAAACTAAGCAAAGCTTGTAATATGGGAACTAGATGCTGATAGAATACTTGTATACTTTTTTTTGTAAATACATACTTATAATACATAGTAACACCCAAGAATGGTGTAAATGATTGCTGATTCTTATGCTCAAAAATGTTTTTGCCAGCAATATCAACTGGTGGTAGTAGTAAGGTAAGTGACAAGATGGCATTGATACTTTGCTTGTTGCCCTGCCTTGAAGAAGCATAGATTGTAGTGAAACTTGTCTTCAGTCGCCTATCGAGGACGTAGTGTTGGCATAGCGCCGGGGCATCACCAACAGACGTGAGTCACGGGTTCAACGATCATCAGGAGTTTCCGAATCGATAGCTAATGACAAAGTTACGCACGACACGCCTACCCCACACCATTGTATTCATTTAATAATTGCCTAGCGTTACTAATCACATGGTTTCGAGTTTCGTGAAACAAGGCAAAATTAAAAACTGATTATTGTCTAGCAGTTTTAAACGATCCTTATGATTTTATTGAACACAAGATTTTTGACTCTGAAGTTTTTCATTTGCCTGGTCAAACTTTTGTAAATTCATAAGTATTCTGTGGCTTCTCACTCAAAAAATGAATGAAAACCTTTGTGGATAATGTAGAGAACCAATTAAAAATCGGACTAATTCAATCAACGTAGGGCATTAATAATGAATGACATTTCTAACTAAACAATAACCCGGAACCAATCGCACAAAACAAGCAATGGGTGAGTAAATGCATGGTAAATGCATCGCGGTACTAGTTGCTACTTAATCTGTGGTGAATGCCATTATCCGTGGATCAACAAACACAGTTCCAGAGCTTCGCGAATGGGGTCAAAGCTCGTACAAAATACCATAACTTCCCTACTAACTTCTAGATGATCTACGTGTTGATTGGCAACTTTAGTAATAGCTACCATGTCCTAATAGCACATTCGTGTAAACTATTGAGCAATCTATGCCAACCACAGGATGCGCCACATAAAGCGTTTTATTGACCGTTGCACAGCACAGCACAGCACTTGCAATGGTTTGATGCAACACAACGCAAGCTTTCCTTATTGTCCGGCCTGAATACCATTTTAGCAATGCAATGGCTGATTATCATGATTGATGCCCGATCGAGACCGGTTTGGATACGCTTCCTAATTTCCTCACTGCAAGTTTTGAATTTTCTCATGCACACTGGCTTATTCCGTTTCACAAGAACGGTCGAGCATCTGTGTTAAGCGAAAGCACTTTCGATCTATTCTCGGTCTATCGCGATCATCTTGGCTCTGAAATGAAGATATGACAGAATCCTAATTATGTTGTAGCTATAAATACGCATGTTTCCCATTTCGTCACGGAATCCGTTACACGGACTACGGGTTGACGCGTGTTTACGACCCGCTGCAGTTGTCATTCGCATCTGATGAAGTTGAAAGTGGCAAAGCGCCAACCCTGCAGTCAGAGCCGTAAACCGATTCACAAATGACATTTACAACGTATTGATTGGCCGTCGGATTATTTACTAGCGTAGTTTGTGACGCGAGAGTAGCGCTCTCCAGCCAACGTGATCTCGTGACTTTTTTGTTTGTCATTGCCATTGGAAAGATACTCGCTCAGGGAGCATCTCTGTTTTCTTTGTAATTGATTTCTTGTGTTCTTTATATGTTCCAAGCCTTTCGCACGTTTTATTTTTCTCCATTGTTATTTCATTCTCTGAACGAACACGGTCGCGTCTCAGGGTCTCAGAATGTATATGCGATACGGTGCGAGACCCCGGGAACTGCGTTATCGTCTTACTATACTTTTCCTTGTTCAATAAACCTTTTACGTGTGTAATTTATACAGCTATTCCGCCCACGTCCTTCCCTAATACGACAGCATTGAAACAATAGAGATGGTGCCTTGAGCGGTACAATTGCAGGTTAGCATAGGCGTGGGACACGCGGGCGTACCCAACTAACTTTAGTTTAGTCTGTGATTGGTGATTCATACTAAAGTTAATTATACATCTATTATGTTTACACATCGTTGCATATAATTTATGGATTGTAGGTACTCATATAGATTTGTGTACAATAAGAGATTGCAAGCGACCTTCGTTCACGCAGATGCACAATTAAATAGTAACACCGTATCTAATAACATAACTGATGAGGAAGTATCATCACTCTTTATCCAATTGGTTAATTGAGTAATGTTAACTATACATAGATCGGAGCTGAAAGGATAACAATACATACATAGTATAATTTGAAAAGCAAAATATAAAGGAAGTCCTAAAACAGTAAGATTAGCAGGAGATAAACTGGATCATTAATCTGATTCAACGCCTAGTTACAACGAGGGATAAGAGGCGTGGCTAACAAAACTCGTTTTAGAGTACGGAAACGTGGACCTCTAGTTTCGTTACCAAAAACCAGCTCAAGTGAAGGCAGTCGTAAACATGCAATTAGATCGTTTTATCGAGTACCTAATTATCATCCATGTACTTTATGTATTTGCAGGAATGACTTCAGCATTGGCTTTAGCCACAGAACACTAATAGTTGGGTGCACTGTCGGAGAGTTGCCAACGAGGTGCTTCCCAGGAATCCTAAAGATTCCTCATTTCTATTTATTTGCGGAGATAACTTGGTTCGATGAGCACACGGATTACTCATGCTTCCAAATTGCAGAATCATTCACAACATTATGCTTCGATGGCGTCACGTTTATTTTGATTGAGCGAACAACTATCGACGGTGTTTATAATATTTTGCCGTGTTATGACGAAAGTCAGATTTCATTCATTAATATTCTGATGGTTTTACGGCATTGTCTTTAATTAATCCACCCTTTATTATGTTTTGAAATATTACTGATATTGAAGTTTTTGCTAATAACAAATGACGAAGCATCAAGGCTTCAAATTGTAGTGCCTCCGATTTAGCAGAATTACGCGCTCACTAAAAGGTACAAACATGTACTGTAAACCACCTCCCGTACACGGTGTAGGCAGACAATCAGATGATCAGGACGATCAACTCCATGGGAGTTATCGTCCCAAGATCAACTGAAAGTATCGTTCATCCATGTTCAATTTAATGTTCCGTGTGAGTTCCACTCACCCGATAACTAAGTCTAGTTTATTACAAAAGTTCCAGTGAATCCTCGCAGATTTACCTGAAACAAAAGGGTACAAGTTTAATACAGCGCTCGGTCCACAGGCATTACACGCAAGATATGGGGATAAGGGAATCCTGAGAGAATGTGTTCGAGTCAAAAAACCTTGAGAGTTCGGCAGTTGTGATAATTAAGAAATTAATTTAGGATATTCGGTTATTTGCTCGTGATTATTAAGATTAGATAAGTTTGCTTTACCGTGTGCTTCTAGGAGATGATGAAGGCTGTTCATAAAAGTTATAATTGGATCAGGAGTTTTAAACTAATGAGGGCTTCTTACAAGTCTGAAACAACTTGTAAGAAACAAGTCTGAGACTCGGAGTATTGGTAATTAATTCACAAGAAATAATTATTATTCAGATTTATTGAACAAACATCGCGCAGTATCAAGATAAGAGATCGTGTTGCAGTAGTTACAGTACGTACGTAGGACTAATTGCGTAGAATGCCACTGCGGTTGGCTTGAGTTTCCCTCGATAGTCGCCTACTGATGGATAATTGTATGATTGTACTCAGCTGCATCTAACTCTCCAAGTGAATTCTAGTACTTGCTCAACCGACGAGCGAGGGTCCTTATCGAGATAAATTATTGGTAGTACTTAATTACAAAATATTATAAACCTTCGAAGTGTATGTAACCTGCGTTATTGCGAATTTTTCTTCATCTACTTGGATGAAGCCTTCAAATAAATAAATATTCATGGACATTACATACAAAGCCATCTAGTCCCAAACTAAGCAAAGCTTGTAATATGGAAACTAGATCAATGAACATCAACCGGGTGCTTACGAAGATTCAGCTCCTATACTCCGAAGACAGATGATTTACTTTTGCGACTCTACCGAAAAAGCATTGCGTTTTGCAAATCAACCAGCTCGCCTTCCTTTGTGATATAAATACAGCTGCGCCTGCTCCGAACAGATACAATAAACCATATGGAATAGAGCCTAATTGCAACAAACTGCAGCCAACTCCGTATACTCCATTGATAGAACCTGGACCAGCGGCACAAACCCCGGCCCATTCACAGAACTGCCACGTCGTCGGCGCCAGCGGAATACGAATGCAATTACGAGATAGTGTTGTATTCAGCGAACGCATCGCTCATTAAAATGTCTGCCTATTTAATAAATCCGCTGATTCCAGCGCTGCTGAAATCCAGCACACTTAATGTGGAGTGCGGTTTTTGCGGTGGACGGAATAACGCGGCCAAAAGCAAAATTATGTCATGGATGTGGTTCATCATATTCACAGGTCATACTCGTAACGACATTTTGAAAATTGGATTGTCTTTATTACAACAAATCCTGTAGCACTAATGTGGATGTGGCACTACAAACATTTGGCACCTTTGATTCAGAACTGTGTGACCTAGATTTGAGTGGACTATCATCTATTATCAATGAAATGGCATTAACAGCTAGTGCAAAAAAACAAGAGCTTAATTTTACCATGATAACATTGATTACGTTAAATCTAATAAAATGCCTTCGGCAGACATTAATATAGATTTCTGAATACAATACTATGTTGCAATCACTTGCAATTCTATATCGCAATCTACGTCTCGAACAATAAATCAGCATTATCATTCATCAAAGTCAGTGACCCAATTATATATCAGATTTTTGAACGTAATCCGGCAATTTTTCCATAAGAAGAATCAATGCCAACGTACAAATTATATTTTTTTCAAAGCCTTCCAACTCATTGAAGTGCGGCTACAACTTAGATAAAAGAGACCATTATCTAAGGGTTACAAAGCATGATAATACTCTAGTTTTTTAGGCAAGCTTCTCCAGACCTAAATCAACCTTATCATTGTTAATGACTTCATCCATGATCAAGAAAACTGCGCATTTGGTTTTAATTTATTTGGAGTAAACATTTCAGAGCTGTTCAAAAAGTATTGTAACAAGGTGAAGAAGTATGTATAAATTGGTTTATTATTAGCAGAGCTCTACCCCTACCCCTACAGACTGAACTGCAAAACCTTCGTCATAATGACGCGATCAGACTGGTTCTTGTAAGGTAAAACTCTGCAATTACTCAACAATCGAATCGAAGCCACGACCGGGGCGAGATCACGTCACGGATAATTGCCAAGGTCCTTTGCCAAAGCTTCCGAGAACTGCATACTAACTATCGAACAACTACTTACTGAACTATTATCAATTATCTGCTGGAATACCACGAAGCAAGTATTCGTCAACGCTGCTCATTCACGGAATCGCATGTTTGCCGACGCTACGTGCTAATGTAATA